>VZTG01005545.1:0-329006 GCA_013397845.1 Melanocharis versteri | reverse complement strand
GCCCTGCCCTGCCCGGACCTGCCCTGCCCGGCCCTGCCCGGCCCTGCCCTGCCCGGCCCTGCCCTGCCCTGCCCTGCCCGCTCTGCCCGGCCCTGCTCTGCCCGGCCCTGCCCTGCCCGGCCCTGCTCTGCTCTGCCCGGCCTTCTGGGGGAGGGCGCCGGCCCCGCAGGAGCCGCCGGGCCTCGTCCGCTGCTGCAGCTGCTCCGGGAGCTCCTGCCCGCCCGGGAGGGATCTGATGCCATCCTGTCCCTCTGTCCTGCAAGCCCGAGGCCGTCCCTGCTGGGCACGGTCTCAGGAAGGATATTTCCGGCATTTCGGGTCTCTTTGCTCGTGTGACAGATCCTGAGTTTGTAGCAGTTTGGTATCTAGCAGTTGTTTAGATGTTTTCCCCTCACCTGTTGGCATTCTGTTTGTTACTAAACTGCTATTTTTTCACTTGTATCTTCTCATATCTCATTCATCATTGGTGGGAAGAGACTTGTTGGAATCAAGAGGGACGTCACTCATTTCAGACTATGTACCTCTTTAAACTGCCTCCACCCAAGACAGGCGCTTAAAATTTCCAGGGTCAAAAAGGCTTTTTACCTACTTGAAGTTATTAGGTCTAACCAAAAGGGGTGTATGTGGCAACAGGCTATTTGAAACTGTAACAGTAGTCTAGGTTTGTAATTTAGGACTGCTTTTTGAACCTGGGCCATTCCCATATTTCTGTATGGTTCTCCAGATTGAAAGCATTTATACTGACCTATATCTCGCAAGCTTTTTATTAAAGCTTAGGCTCATCACAGTGGGTCAGGCACATGTAACTTTTAGACCAAATCACTTTAGTACTCCTTACAACATCCTCAAAATGTTATTTAAATTCTGATTCTAGATGAAGCTGGCCTGCTATTAAACTGTGACAGCTGAAAATAGATCACTCTACCGGCATCCTACTTTTCTCCACTAGCAGTCCTAAGCACTGACTGTGAGTGTCATATATGTGCAACTGGGATTCCTACTGCATGTTGCAGGTGCCATGAAGAAAAGGGTTACACATTCCACCAGTCTAAGGACCAAAAAATTAACAAGGAACAGATCAGATCTTCAGCCATACTCAGACTTTCTCTGTTTCTTGGCACATGAAATGCAGTGCAACATCTGTTTTGAACTGGATCAACCTATTAATTGTAGACGTAGCAGCCTAAAAAATGTTGTAGGCATTTTCAGTCAGTAGTCAAAGCAACAGCACAGTTTAAACAAATCAAGAATGCTTGTAATGGGTTGTATTTGCAATTCTTTTCCAAATAAACACCTTTGTGTGGCAGCAACCAACTTGGTTTCAGAAGCAACTTTGTAATTCCTTAATTAATTCCTCTTAATTCAATGGGGGAAAAAATACACAAAAAACCGACCAAACAAAAAAACCCACAAAACTCCAAAAAGCCAAACAACACCCCTCCCGGCCCCAGCATTTGGATGGGGTTGGTTAAAATAAAGGCAACTGCAAGGTTACTGTAAGGTTAATGTAAAAGAGAAGACATTAGTTTCAATATTTGGGTTTTTTTCCTTTTTTTTTTTTTTTTTTGTATAAAATGACAGAGTCATTGATGGAACTTTCAAACTGCAGTGGTTTGTTTTGTTTGCATTTCCAGGTATCTAAAGAAAATATGAAAAGTGGGCACTCTAGACTTTAAATCATCCTGTGGACTATATGAAAATGGTACAAACATAGAGGGCTTGTTTTCATGACCTTTGGTACCATAAACATGCAAATTAAAATTGTTTTGTTGTACCTTTGTGAGGGGCAGCACAGAGTTCATGAATCAAGGAAAGCAGGTCCCTTTTACGAAGCACGGATTAAGCACAATGCAGGAAACAGAAGTAAAAAAATTACTTTTTATACCGCAATTCACATCTTTTGCTCGATAGACATTTCTTTGATCGTTTCTGTACACTTTCTTTGGCCTGTGTACACGTTTTGTAATGCAGCTCTTACCTTCAAAACCTAGATTCTCCAGTGGCAGCGGCTATGCTAAACATGAGGGGAGGGGAGGAAATAGGAGGGAGGAAGATGAGAGGGGGAACAACCTCTCTTGTGAGACTGGCACAGAGACAGCAAAACTGTGTTGAGGTCAGCAGCAGCAGGTTACTAGAGAGGGTAAAGTGCTGCTGTTTTTCTCCTGGTTCAGAGACTGCTGTGAATTTGCCTTGGCTGAGCAGGGAATGATGCTTAAGAAACCAGTGTCCTTCATTTTTAACTTAGTTCTTCAGGGATTAATTTTACTTTAAGTTGTAGAGTTTCTTATGGCAAAACTGTAGCTTTGCTTCTGGATTTCCTTAAATACCTATAATCCTCTCACTGTGGCCATTAGACGGTTTCTTGCATTGATGATCCACTTACATTGCTGCCTGGACCAGGCATTTGCCATGTGATGTCTGGACAAACTATCATGATGTCTGGACAAGCTATCAGGGCTTCTGTACAAACCAGCTGTGAACCGTGGAGTCAAAGTACCACATGCAGGAATACAAATGTTGATGTAAGTGTATTTATACCACAGCAGTCACCCTGAAACCTGTACAAAGTCACAGAAGCACAACTGAGAACAGGGGATGGGCTCAAAGGGCGGGTGCACATGGGAGTGCATGACACCCTATATGACAGGTCTTCTGTATCTGCAGAGTATTCACTTTCATTCAGGTAGGAGTGTAGATGCCAGTCTTCTACTGCTCTTTCATATGTATAACACAACTCACGTTAATAACAAACAGAACATTTTCACTAACAGTAAACTGAACTGAAAAATTCATGCATCTCTCCCAGTTCTTCAATATTCATAAATGTACGGGCATGGCTCCTTGTCAACAGTCAGCCCCAACAATCTTCTAAAACTGAGACTTTATTACACTAAATATTTGTTTGCATTTATCAGTTAGAAACGAATAGCAACATCAGACCCCTACCTTCTTCATTCACAGGGCATGGGTGAAGCATGGCAACCAGCAAAATGCATGACTCTCTCCACTGCCATATCCACCTTTTCTGTCTCTCTCTCCTAAATGTACATTTTACAATTACACTCTAGACAAGCATCTAAACGCAAATACATGTGCCTGCAAACATATTTGTCTTAATCACTGCAGAAGAAAATGAAACAAAAAGTTTTGTATATGCTTACATGTATACCTTATTTTTATTGATAAGGAAATTTGTTGGGTTTTCTATTTCATATTTTATTTCACATTTTTTTATTTCATAATTTTCCTAACTAAACTATTCTAAATTTTACAGAGTGGCACTGTCAATACAATTTTAAATATTACTGTGGCACAGGTAGCTGAAAAACAAAACAACTTTTAAAAAAATATAGAAAGTTGGGTAACCTCTTAGATGCATTTCCTATGAAAATGGTGAAACAGGATACAGAACATTTATAAATGTAACTGAAAATAAAACCTCATAATCTATTTTGATTCAGTTCTATAAGAATTCCCTGATATATTGCCAAGTGGCCACTGAATTCAATAATCTAGACAGATTAGTACAGAACTCCTATTTTCAGGGATCTGTCTGACATTGCGGCAATTGCAGCTCATGAGATTACGGCTATGTCCCAGCTATGTAAAATGCACCAATGCTGCAAGACAAACCTGCCCTGTACCACTCTAGCCACAATGTCAGGCCAATTGCTGGAAGCGTATATGCTAGCTTATTTTCAATGATCATTACTTTACAATTAATTCATGAACAGTCATGTCACGTTTAAATCTTACACTACCTTTTTGAATCATGTCTAATGGAAGAGTGACTGACAAATTCAGAGACTGTGAAAAGACCTATGTAATATTTTAAGGAAAGCCACAATATGAATTTTTTCTAAAGAAAAAAAAAAAAAAAGAAATCCAAAACATCAATTACATGAACCAACAAATCCCCAGTTGGGGAAGGGGAGTACGAGGGAGGCAGGCAGGCGTGGGTGTGTGTTTGGGTGTGTGCGTTCTTCCTGCTGCAAGCATCAACAGCTACATCTAGTGGTTTTAGGCAGTATGGACAATTTATCTTAAGGCCAAACCACGTCTTAGGAAAGCATTTTGTATTCTGCATTAAAGAGGAAAGTAAAATTCTTCTCCAGTGTACAGCTTTGTAGCAGCACTGATGCTTCACTGGCAGTACTTTTTTTCCCCCAGTTCATTTTGTGCTAATAAATCTGTGGAGACTGGGACCTCTTTATCTTTATAAGTTTTGAGTCGTATATTTGCAAGAGTTTCATATACTATATTTGTGTATTTTCCTTAATAGTAGGCTAAATATGCATATAGGCAAAATAAAATTATAAATTTCAAATCCTAAGATTTAAATTTTGTGGAGTGGACTTAAACAAGTTCAGGTAACTTGCCACATTTTCATGTAAGAATTTGATAAAAACACTTAACTATCACATTGTTTCTAGACCTGGTAGATGAACCATGGATTAACAAAACCTTCAAGTTTCCATAATATCAAGTATCTTGTTTTTCAGGTACTCCAGAAACATTTGCCTCAATCAATTAGAGGGAAACTTCATATACTTCAAACAATTTCAGATTATGAAAAAGAAAAAAAAAATCCAGACACAAACCGCTAGTCTTTTTTGAAGAACTGGATAGTGTTAGCAGGAGATATTAGCAATGTGTGGTATTTATTAATATCCAGTTATTATTTGAAATAAATATTTGGAAATAATATTACCAATTCAGAAATCAAAAGCATGCATTTGCCAAAAAACTCATACTAACTGAAATGTTAAATACAAAGAAAAATATATTAAAATTTTCCTAATCATCCTCATAATTAAACATATATGAATCCACAAAGAATGAAGAGCTTTGCTGTAAAATGACAGAAATAGCAGAAGAAATTTACGATTCAGCTTGACTTCTTGAAGCCTGACATAATTTCCCAAGAAGCTTCTAAGAAATTTGTCAGCAGTTTAGCAGCCACGTTCTAGTATAGGTTAGAATGTGACAAGAGGTGGTTGTGGAAGAAGAAGAAAGTGTTTAATTTTAAAATGGATAAAACTTCAGTTTCAGAAGCAGTAAGAAATTAAAAAATTTTCTTCATACATTAAATTACATTCATAAACTATTTGAATAAATCAACTGGCAATTTTTTATAATGACCTACAACCATTTAATGCGAATAAAAAGGAAGGACTAAGCAGAGTTTGAAATAGGCAAAATAAGTTTAAATGCCGAGGTAAGTTATTATTGCCGGTCACAAATGCATATTATTCAATACTTATTGACAGCAACTGCTCAGAAAACCTCTATTAGTATCACAGTGAACAATTTAATGTAAAGCTCTACATAGCATATTCAAAGAACATACAAGATCTAATTTATGCCCTTCTTTATTCAGACAATGCCAGAAATATTATGATTCATTGATTTGTGAAGAATAGCACAGAAAACAGTAATAAATATGGTGATGGGCACCTTCTCTAGCTATGATAGCTTGCCACCACTTTTGTAAATCTGAACTCCTTAGAAGCAGTGTGTTTAGCTTTTCTATATTTGGCCCCGCTGAATGAAAGAGGCACTTGAATCAGTTGAATAACAAGACATGTAAAACTGAAATCCGGATTTTTAAGTAACTTTTTATCTACATTATTCCAATGATTTGAAGCAAAATGGGCATATAATAAAAGCACATAGCAATTGATAGAATCGGGCACAGGCCACCTCTGGAATGGAGATTGAAAACCCAATTTCCCAAAATAAATTTATGTAATTTTATCTTTATCCTGGGTTAACACACAGGGCTGTTTAGCTGTATCACCTTGCTGTCACACCTTC
Source organism: Melanocharis versteri (assembly GCA_013397845.1). NCBI lineage: Eukaryota > Metazoa > Chordata > Aves > Passeriformes > Melanocharitidae > Melanocharis > Melanocharis versteri. Next base: position 323,189 of record VZTG01005545.1, on the reverse strand, counting down.
TGTAGTGGTGTCTATTAGAAGTTCACCCTTATTTGCCCAAATCTACCGAATAAAAAAGACATACTGCACGATGAATGAGTCTTTCAAATACAGGGTTTGCTGCAAGCACCCATACACATTTGCTATGGTTTTAGGGAGGTCTGGTGATGTATTGGGTTTGGAGGTTTTTTTCATATTCTACAACTGTCTGTCTCAGTGCTTTGAGAAACTTCTCTTTGTGTCTCCTCTTGAGAATAGATCAGCTAGTTCATTTTCTCTACTTGTTCTTTCTGAAACCAGGGTAAAAAAAGGGACACTGAAGTAGGGGGAAAAATAGAAAAATACCGATTTTCCATAATATGCTGAACTGCTTTATGTCACTTTATTCTGACAGCCCGGAAACAGTGTCAGTATAAGACCTTTGGCTGTTTGAGACTGAATTTCTAATTTGTAAAACTATTCCTTGTCCTTGTTCTGAACAGTCACAGGGTGGCATCAGAGCTCAATTTTTTTGGAAACGTCGTTTGGAAACTCTCATTTGTTTTTTGAGAGCAAAGCCAAAAGGGTCATAAAAGCATTCACAGCGAAAGAGAACCTGAAGAATCTGTCCAATGCATGCAGAAGATGACTCATAATAAAGTTATAATAAGTTAAATGTGACGAATGTAGCATTTCCAGTGTATTTTATTAAACAGTCATGAAAGAATTAGTGCTATTTGGAGGAATAGTTTTCCAGTATTTTTCTAAATTATTTCAAAATTACCAGCCCTTAAGAAGCTTTTCGTGGTGAAGCTGCAGGGGGAGTCTTTCAGTCACATATTTGTTTTGAAGCTGTGTCCTTGCAGTAGTTTTCTGCTGATAGACTACAAGTGTGCAATGGTGAAAAAAACCTTCAATCTTCTTGTTGCCTTTCTTGTGACCCTTTTGTCTCCTCCCCTTCCATCAACTTACAACAAAGCAAGGAAGCCCTTCTCATGGATTTCACTATGGCCTTTACTGTAACATATTTACTGATGTTTCCTTTCTTCTTGATTTCACCACTCACCTGCCCTCCATCAGCTTTAAATGGCTGGACAGCCACTCCCCATCAAGTGGGTCGCCATTCCTCACAAGTTTGGATGCAATTCACATTCTAATACATGACTTTCCAATAAAATCATATCTTACTGTCTTTGAAACATGAGAGGCTACATTCCTTCTATCCCGTGTTCACACCTGATTAATTTTGTTTTTGTGGGGTGTTATGGAATACCTGCCACATCTCAGAAGAGGGATTATAAAATTCATAAATTGTGTTTCACTAAAGTAGTGGTGAAAATTCCAGCAACTGTGCCCCAGCAAGCCTTCCTCTGGACAGTCTGAATAAGCACCGAGAAGTTCTTTTCAGTACAACTTTGTCTTGGTGGACTTTTTGATTTTGAGGTAAGTTTAGAAAAATGTCTCCTCTTTTTTTATTTTTCCTCTCTAATTTTTCCTTATACTGGTGCTTAATATCTAATATGGGTTGGGAAAACAGCAGCAGAAAAATTGTAAACGTACTTCCTTGGTACAAATCTATGGACTCATGCCACGCTTGAAGCTCAGCACAGAGAGAAGTATGCTATTGAATGGAGTCCTTAGGGACTTATTAAAACTAATCTGCAATGATTTTATGTGACATTTTCTCCTTTGATGCAAAAAGATAGGAGTGAACAAAATCCAAACAACCTTTGCTTACTGATCTTCTGTGGAAATCCATCTTATCTTAATGACCATCTGACTAGAGTCAGCGTACTCAGACTTTCATTTACATTTAACTGCTGATGCTCTTATTAATTTGCATTGAAAATGAAGATTATTTATGCTGGTCCATTTAGTTCTCTGTCTCTCCTTTTTACTGTTCAGCATAGCTCTTTAAGACAAGGACTGTCTTTCTTAATGCCAGGAAATGACCTTTCCATTGATGTTAGCATACCTAAAAATATTGTTTTGTTGGGGTTTTTTTTGTTTGGTTTTTTTTTGTTTGTTTGTTTTGTTTTTGTTTGTTTGTTTTGTTTTGTTTTGTTTAGAAACATCTCTCACTTCTACTCGGACCATCGTGGGGCCTTCTGGCAGTGAAATAGATGGTGTAGTCACTCTGTTTCACAGGCATTAACCTCAGTCCTATTTCTAGCAGTATGAAAGTTTACAGACTATAATAATGGGCTGCAACTTTCCATGGCAATAAATAGATCATAACATTTAAAACAATTGCGAAATGGCCATATGAAAGAGTCATATGAATGGAATTTTTAAAAAAACTTCTGTTTTTTAAATGTTTGAGGAAGTAGTTCCCTAACTGTACAGAAACCTGTGCCTCTCAGACTGAAGTGAACGCCTAGGGGGATTGAGCTGGCTTGCAGTAAAACTGTGACTTCAGCATGATACAGCACTACACAAACCAATCCTTCCTCTTCAAAACGATCAGCATTTGCATTTTAGAAGTAGACAAAAAGAGAATACAATCAAAATGAAACTACTCTTGCCTCTAGCTAAGATGCATACATACAATATTTTTAAAAATAATGAAATGCCTTAAAATTAGGAGAACTGCTTCAAATGCAGCAATCTACAGTAAACATTTCCCCTGTTGCATGGTCCTGCAAAGTTCCTGTAATCAGATAACAACTGGTTTTATATTAATAACTTGTTTAACTTTATCTTCTCCTTTACTCTAAATGAAAGTTCTAAGTGCTCCCTCATTCCCATTTTGAAGTTAGTTAGGCTGGGCTCTCACAAAGGACGTGTTCCTGCTGAGATCCTCTTGCACTCTGCCGAAAAGAAATCTTATGCAGATCAGAGCTATACTTGATATTACTACATTATTTTTTTATTAAATTATTTACTGATTTTTCCCTTGCACACTGTACTCACAACTTGAAATTAAATGTGGAATAGCAACAAAGGATATACAAAGTTACACATGGCTGAATTTTATTTTTAAAAGTTTATTTGCTTAGCATAGATAAAAATGTTACCATTTTCATAATTAATCACGCATATAGAAATTTGGGGGAATTCTTTCACTTTGGATAAATAATGGCAACCAGAAATATTGATGCCATTCAGAACAAGGATACTGAAAAAAATACATTCTGGGTTACAGGTTTTAAACATAATACACATGCACCGAGTACCATTCCACAGAAACCTCCACGTGTAAAGCCTGTGTTTTACATAGACATGCAAATATAAAGACTTTCAGCAACCGGGCTTGCGTGTGTTTCAGGAACATGAAACTTAGTTATCACTTCCACATAAAGCCACCAGGATGGTTTCATAATCCCCTTTGAGTTCATCCTGTAAATTTAAGCATGAAAACCCCACAATTGTTAGAATAATGGTCTCAAGTAAAATAAATTTCAATTAACATTTAATATACATTGATCAAATATCAGTGCTCCATCATTATAAATTAATTACTTGGTAAGACGCCAGTTAGCCACAAGCTGAGCTGGAACTAAGCACCCTCACTGAAGTTATTTGTATGACCTAGAAATAAACGTGTGCATTTCCACAGTGGAGCATAGGTAGACAAGCCTAGTAAAAATGCTGGGAGGTCTAGTGGCATAAGTGAAGAAGAGAAGAACAGGAGATTTTTATCTACCCAGGAGCCTAAGCTTTCACTATAAATAAAGTGAAAATTTCTTTCTTGATCAGTGGTGTCCAATGCTCATTAATATTAAAACACTTTGTGTCTACACATTGTGTCTAGGAGCATCTCAAACAAAGGCTAACGATACAGTGATACTCTACTCACCATGGGATTGATTATTCAGCTTGGTAAAAATTGATAATATGCATTAAGTGTGCAGTGTAGTTTTCACATGCATTTCTTGTTTTCTCTAATTTGAATCTAGTTTTCGGAGATATATGAATTGCTTAGTGTAGCCAAGCTATGCCTTGAGACATTTGGATGCAATCACCACTTTGGAACATGATGACGTGGTGTAATTACACACAAAATTACAGATCACACACACACTCAAGGGAGGACTAAAAGTGACCTTTGGCACCCAACAGAAAAGGTAGGAAGCACCAATAAAAATCCACAAGGCATTTTCATACATGTAGGGAGTATGTTTCTACTCCAATCAAGATATCTTTTTTTTCAGTGATGTCTACTACTCTCCACAAAGATGCTTTGTCAATTTAGCTTTCTTCAAGTCCCTCACCACTTGAATTTTCTGTAAAGTACACTGGGTGGTCAGTCCCTTTTAACAAATTATTTTTGTTAGTTTACTTAGTTCATAGGGAAAGCAGGCCAAATAAATGTTAATAAAATTAAAAATTCATCGGCTGGAGTATCCCAAATGTTAAAAGCCAATATCCAGTTGTGTCAAATATCTCCCTTAGAGGCGTCATGGCAATTATCTCCACTCTCCTGCCGAGGTACTGCTTAAGTACAGGAATTTGGAGATATTGTACTTTCCATTCAGCTCCTGGCTTCTACTGTCAGAGGATATCCTGAGACATGTATCACCACTAACAAATTACTATAGCTCTTTTGACAAAAACTTTGACCAGGAAAAGGAATTAGTTCTCCCAGCCTGTGGGCTGTTGGAAACATGAGTTACTCATCTCCAATTAGCTACTCAGGATGAACCGGTGACTGAGGAGCAGAAAAGTTAACAGATCTTTACTAGACTTCAAAAATCATCCGGTTGTTTTGTGTTTCATATGTCACGAGTGAGAAAACCTACCATAATGGCTTGGCGGAGAGAGATGCCATACAGACTCTTGTAATAGCCCTTGATCTCATTCATATCCACTTCATGGCGTGAAACCATGATTCTGATGAGGTCTTTGTGCCGGGTCCCAGCACCCTATTGAAAGAAACAAAGAAAAAAGGGGGAGAAACAAATGGAAAAGAATTATGCTACCTTTGCCACTGAAATACCTTTAATCAAGTTCTGTGTGTTAATCCGTCAGACTTTATAGATGAACATACCCCTTTCCTTTTCCTCTAATATCTCTCATAACAGGGAGGTCTCATATCTGCCTTATTTTCCCTGTGAACACAACTCGCTTCTGATAGGCTACCTCCACCCTGTGGTGGGTTTGGTGGTTTTTTTTAACATTTTTAAACATTTCTTTCAGCTGTTTCCTAAAAACAGACATCTCCTTCACTCTGCTTGCTAGACGTTAGGGACAGCCTAGATTTTACTGCCTTTTTGCATTACTTTTTAATAGTGCAATGATCTGCATTTTCATAATATTTCTCTCAATTTTTCACATACTGCTCCCAACCAAGTCACAGGAGTTATGACAGTACCTGCATACTAGACTGTTTCATGATGCCCAGCTGCCTCACTAACATGGGTTCCAAATCTGCCAGAAAGATCATGGGTATCTCGTAAAAGATTAGGCTTCCACAAGGTTCTTGCCAAGATCTGTAATTGCTCTCCTTTTTCCTTTTTACTATAATTGTTGTTTCATAAGTAAGAAAGGCTCCAGTCAGCTTTCTGTCACTGTAACAGTGAAAGATATGTGTGGATGGACAGATGCCCTCCCGAACACCCTACAGCAAACAGACAACTCCTCCAACAGAAAGTCTCAGGTTTGAAAGGAAGGAATAGAAGGAGTGAGAGAAATACACTGAATTTCCTTCTGCAGTCCTTTTCCACCACACAAAGGGTGTTAGCTAGAGACCTCTAACTAACTTCTTATTGTTCAGTTTATAAAGCACCCCATGTTTACAAAGAGGAGGTCTTTATTTAGATTACCTTCATCGCCAAATGGAGTTTTTCTGCAAAGAAAGCTGGCTTGCTTGTGGCACACTTTACTGTAATGAAGCAGTGAGACAAGGTCACTTCTGCTATACATGTAACAAAAGTCTACCAATAAAACACTTTCGAAACAGTCTCATTTTTCCTGCCCGCATACCCTATTTATGTACTTCTTTGTTACCTTTTTTCAAAATGTATGAGGACGAGATGTTCCTTTCCTCTGTTTATTCAGAAAGCAATTCAGTCAAGGGAGAGTAGTTACTTTAAAAACAACACATTTCTCCCTAGTTTACTGCCATGAAATTAAGGAAGGTGTTGCAGTTCCCAAGAAGAAAAGTGTGAAAGCATTTATGCATTGTATAGCAGACCTGGAGGTTATAATCTGATATTTTGTAAACCAAGTTATAGTTCAATTTTGAGGGATCTAATGGAAATTATTCTTTTATGCAAAATACACTTGACTGTGATATAAAAGCTAAGAACTAGATGGGTGCCTGGCTCCCAATTACATCACTGATCCAGTGGTAAGAGGGAGTTCCTTCCTTACCTTATTGTTCACGAAGAACCGTCACTAACTTTATATGATTATTTTCTTGAACAAAACCACAGAAGGAAATTTTTTATGTTTTTAATAATCATATATTATAAGTATTCTTGCAACATGAAATTTGGAGAAGAGTGGGTTTGGTTGAAGACAGGTTTAAAACTATTGGATTTTGGAAACAGATACAAACTGTTCCTGTTCTGACAGCTCTTTTTGGCATATTGATTTCTTGTAAAGGTCTTCCTATGTTAACAACTCATCTATTCTTCTTAAAAGACCTTTCCACATATCAGGAGAGGTATTTCTACTCATTCATCAACTTCAACTGATTTTAGATGTCAGTTAAATTCCTATGAATAGATTAGATTTTCCAAGGTATTATTTAGTAAGCGTCTCAATGAAGCAGAGTAAGTACAGAACAGTTTCTGATCACAGCAATTATGGCAGAAGTAAAAGTTTAAGTTTAGTCAGTACATAAAGTAGGTTTTAATCTGCAGAACCACTTACCAAGGACAGTGAGGCAATTCTCAATATCACCTTTCAGCTCCAAATCCAGTACCTTGTTCATGTCATGCTTGCTGTATTTCGTGTACTTCTGAAAGACTAAATAAGAGAAAAAACTGATATTCTCTGTGCACTGTCTCTGCCCTATTCTGTCCTCACTGCTGCAGCAGAGGACTGTTTGTGGGTCATCTTTCTCACTTTCCTCAGACAGCGCAGTGTAAAGAGCAGTGTTACTGCACGGGCTGATGGAGTCAGCATACGGAATGGGACTTCTGTAGGGTAGAAGGGTTCATTTCCCATTGATGGGAGTAGAGGTGGCTGACTGACTACACTGTGACGTTGTGTGACAGCCCTCTATCCATGGCAACCTGGCTAAGAAGCAAGATCATTTTGGGGAGCTCTCAGAACCTCTGACACACTGATTGCTAGGCATTGTGATCATGACCCAGCAGAGACTTCAGTTTTCTTAACAGCCTAAATGATATTGCTCATCTCTACTGTGGAAAGAGCAGCCAGGCTGCCAACCACACCCTTAGTCAGCAAGCATGCTTCCAATTAGAGTCATGTCTTGATAATCTGTACCTTCTCCGAATTCAGGAGCAGGCTATGTTCAAAAATGATCCCAGAGAAGCATGAAGCTTTGTTCAACATACCTCTTCGAAGATGTGGGTAGCTTCTTGTAGTAAGAACAGTAACAAACACACCGGTATCTGTTCCTTTCCTTTTCTCTCCGGCTTCATACAAGGCCTGTCATAAAGAAAAGAAGGCAGCAAAGTCAGTGTCAGAATAGGAAAACTCAATCAGGAACCCCATATTTTGAGGGCCATTGCTTGTTAGTAATGAACACTATCCCTTGACACAATCCAGATCAAAACTGCCTCAGACTAGCTCCAGATCTGTCAAATAATACTTCATACTTCACTTATGGCATTATAGTACCTAGCGAGCACTATGCAGCTAGAAAATGTATTTTCAGACGTTTTACAATCATCATCTAGCTTTCCTGGGTATACTACATTCTTGAATGAAGTTATTTTTCATCTGTCATGATAGCAGTTTGCATGGAAGTTCAGGACTGGTAGGATTTCGTAAGACTGACTAAACTATTTCTGCAACTAACTGGTGCAATATGCAGGAAAAGCCTATGTACCCAGTACTTCCTTGTCTTTCCAGGAGTGACTTTTACTTCTAGGAAAGTAAAAACCAAATCAATCTCCTCCGTTTTCCTCACCTCCTCAAACCTCTTTAAGAGTAATAATTAAAGACCTCCACACAGCATGAAAATTTAGCACCCTGCATCAAGATGAACAGTGCTGAACTTTTGAGCTTAGACAAAGTGTTAATTTACTTTCATATCTAGGGCTGATGACAGAACTAAACTCCTTAGGTAGCAGGAATTAAAGCAGTATTTCTCAGTGGCCTTGTCTTTGCTAGATTTTTTTCTTAAAAACAATTGAAGCCATCTAAACTTAAATTCTAACTGTGATGTAACATTTTATAGGTGAAAACTCAGCAATGACTGCTAAGTTTTATCAAGATTTTAGCAGAAATGGTCCCACTAATGTTCAAAGAGATAAGAAAAAGACCAGATGTTTATTTTAGAATTATTGAGAAAATGACTGTGAGGTTTACCAATAATCTTGAAAGGTTCATCACTAAAAAGCAATAGCTATATCTAACATAATGCGGAGTTCACACTGGTCAATGTATGGTAGCTAATTCTGCGCATAGATGAGCACACCCTTGTCCCTTAATTCAAGAACTGTTTTATGAACAGAAGGAAGACTGGGTCTGATTCCTCCACCTGTTGACTCGAACTTCAAATGGTCTGCATGCTTTACATGAACTAGATGAGGCCTTGCAGAAACATTTCTGAAGCTAGATATTAGGGTGAAGATCTAATTTCCTGCATACAATGAACTTACATGAACTTTGTAAAATACTATCTTCTTGGAAATGATTGCTGTATGACATTGAAATCTCTGTTAGGTCTGCAATGTACAGGATTCAGACAGCCACTGTAATCACAGGTAAGTCAGAAGAAATTCAGCAAAGTGCCAAGTGTGATCTTACCCTGGCATCATTGTCAGCAAGTTCATCATTCACGTGAGGATTTTCACATCGATCACCCTACACGAAGAAATAAATAAAATTTCACTGGTACTCACAATCATTAATTCACTAAAGCTCAATATTTTAGAGTTTTGCAGCATCACTCTCATACATAAACCAATATATAACTGGAAATAAGTGCAGTTACGCCAATCATCCTGTGAATAAAACTGTTGTATTTGTAATCAGAGAACATACTTCTGCAGCTATCAGCCACTTATTTTTTAATTCCTACCTAAAAATCTACAGGAAGTATTTGTTTCTTGACATGAAACTACAGGCTTCAAAGCTGTGACCTGTTCCCTGATGATCATTCAATAGTCTTTCAAGTTGATTTGAAAGTTAAGACTGGAAATCCAAACCATGCACATGGATGTATCAAAAAATCATCCTGTGTGCAAGTGCAAGGTTCATATACATATACTCAAAAATCAAGTATTTATTAATTTTCAAAGAGTATTTTTACTGGTAAGGTCCAGTGTTCGAACTCATCTACTTTTGAATGTAAGTTTACAAAACACTTTGTCTACTTGTTAACTCCCTGCCTTTGTCCCATTATCTAACTACTAGAAACATACTTTAATAGGAAAAAACAAAGTTTATTTCCCTCATATTAAACATCTCTTCTTTTTCTATTTCTAGTCTATTGACATGACATTATGCCTGTTACTTTTTCTAGTGCTTAAAGATAGCACAAAAAAAGTCTTAAAAGCATAACTGATAAAAAGGAAATATGTTTACAATGAAGTTTTTTTAAAGGCATTTGCAATAAAGTCTCATTATACTTTGTTTAAGAACAGTTTCTAATGGTCTAGGATATGAAAGTAAAAAATGCAATGCAAACAAATAAGTATTACCTAAATCTTCATTTATTGCATGTCTCTCTAAAATAGTCTTTACAACATTGATTTTTGATAATAGATGTTGTCACTAAAAATGCTTAAGCATAGCATACCTTGGCTAGAGCAACCAAAGCCTTTTGAAAGTCTCCAGATGTGTCAGAGATGATGTCTTGTGTCAGATCCCTCTTCAGCACTGAAATCAAATCATAGTTTGTTTTGAAGTTATCAACTAAGTTGACTACATAATCTTTAAAGGTCTCTTCAAACCATTCAATGATCAGTCTTCTTAATGTCCCATTTAAATATGCCCACTTATATGGTGGTTTCCTTATTTTCTCTCATTTGGTTTCAAGTAAAGGAGTTTACTTGATACAAAAATACAAAAACCTTTTTCTGAGCCTTTTTCTTTATCATTCTTATTTCTGGCTGTTCTTAACCGTACTGAACTCAAACACAAAACTCTCCCAAAAAAATCAAGCTATTAGTATGGCCATCTAAGACAAAGTGTCTTGGTAGAAGTTTACCTCATCGTCTCAGAAAACAGGATTTAATTAGACAACACAGTAAAGTCGACATATAAGAGATATACCACATTACATTGTAGTAATTTCTTCAAGTATTTTTCCCCTGTAGTTCACTGGTTGCTCCTACTGCTAACACGTCGCTCTTGCTAACTCAGTAAGACTTTTTTTCCAAGCCTACGCTTTTATCTTTAAATGTCAGCCAAGGTTTAGTTACAGGGGGAGAAAAGCAGCTTGGCATTGCATGCATCCAAGAAAGCATCTAAATGAGTGACTCATTCCATGAGACACCCACAACTCCAGCAGTGGTGATGCATCTTTTCCTTCACTACTGGGATCTACATAGGTCAACAAAAGTCACCATGACCTCCCTCCCCAGCAACACTGTCAAATTTTTGTGAAGCTTCTTTTGCCTCCTATATTGTTCTCAGCTCTTCACACTGAGAAGTGAGGCTGCGACTCTAATGTGTCTGCTATAGGGTTATACCATTAATACTTCTTTCTTGCTCTGAATTACCTTCTTTGTAGTATCTGTTGGCTTCTCTGATCTCTTTGTTGGTTCTTGAAGCCAGAATCTCAATTAAGGTATCTTCATCAGTTCCAAGCCCCTGATAAAAGTGATTGAAGTTTAAGAGATGTTATTCAATAGAGCAAACTTAAAATTAGTTAGAGAAATAAGACGAAAATCATTGGCTTGGCTTTGAAGGTACCACATGGAATGAGAAATAAAAATTAAAAACACTGTGCTTCCATATAACGTAATTTCAGCTCCTTTGGAATTAAATTTTTATCACATTTATTATACTGGTGCCCAGAAGAAGTGCTAAAGGGACCAAACAGTGCACATAAAAGATAGGAATGTAAAATCTATGAAGAAAAATACCTCCTCCCCTTTTTTCCTTCTCTTATGTAAACATGTATGTAGATGCTATGGCTCCCATTAGCAACCAGTTTTCAGAAGGCAGAAAGAGTTCATTCTCACAAAAGAATCTTTTCCAACTCTGAAATTCAGCAGAGATTACTGGGTCTTTTTCTCATAAACTGAATTACCAATACAGATTTACTTTACAAAATGAAGTTAAAATGAAGATACTACACAAGCCTTGAAATCTATGTCCAATGTCATTAACAGGCCTTGATAAGAACAGATGCTTTCTAGGAAAGTTTTTCTCTGAAGATTTTGCCTTACCTTCATAGAGGCTCTTAATTCTTCAGCATCAAATTGAGCTGGAGTTTTGAGCAAAGCCACAACAACATCTTCTAGGTGGCTTTTCAGAGCTTTTTTCAAAGCTTCTTCTAGACTCTGTTTCAGGAAGAATAAGAAACACACTAAGTTAATGAATGGTAAAAGTGTAGCTGCTGTTCAGCTGTGGTCCAAAAATTAGTCTGACCTCTGATCAATCTTAGTCTACATTGTTCCTTTATCTATAGCAGAAAGAGTTATGAAGCCCTACTTTAAGTTTCATACTTTTCACCTTTATGTTAATTAAAGTGTCAGGCAGGGTTTTTCAGTAAGTGTTCAGGAGTGCTTTCACACATTGCGGTTCAGCTGTATTGAACCATTTACAGCATCAGAAGGAGACTCAAAATAGGCTGCTTATTCTTCAAGAGAAGATAATGCTGTATTACTCTTAATTATGACTCAGTTGCTTATTTTTTTAACATTTGAATTCATTGTTTATTGCATGAAGTCTGAAGTGAACAAATGTAATATCACCCTAACCACAAGTTCTGAAGATAAAGGCTATATTCTAATTTGACCTGAATTTAAGTGAGGTGAAAAAAAAAATTAAAAGTCTGATTTATTCTGCCACCTATCTAAAAATGTTCTGTGCTCTTATTCTGTTTTTGTCCGGGTTGTAGCTGTAAGGGTGAGAATGTCAACCTGCTTTGTCAGGCTAGCTAAACCAGTGAGATTATTTCAGAAACAAGCACTACGTCTACAGCTAGTTTTCTTCTAAAAAACAAGGGGTGTGCCAGGAACTAAAGTATCTGATAATCTAATAGCACTGTTGTTCTTTAATCTCTGATATTATGTTTTAATATAATTATTTAAAAAATATAATTGCAAAGCTGGAGCTTCCTCTGAGGGAACAGAGGGCTGTGAAAATCATGGGTGAAGTTTCCTGAACATAAACAGGAAAGCTAGGCTAAAGTCAGGTATTAGACTTACTTTCTAAGTAGGACTTTAAAAGTTACCACTAAAGGAATCCCTGTCCAAGAAGGAAATGCTTAGTATGTCTAGTATGCCAACTGTGAAATTGTAATTTCAATTCGGAGTTACAGGTTCAACTAGAGAAAATCTTTTATAGGGAAGAGGAAAAGTAAGTTAAACACTTCCCAGAAACATACAGTAACTTCCAAGCTTCTCAGTTCCGAGGACTAGCAGTTTTACTACTTAGAGGTAGGAGAACATTAGAAGCCCCTCCCTATTCCAGTGTTTGTATACTTGGGGAACAGTGCTATGGTCCTACAACTCTCCTGTTCTATTCAGTATTCTATCTTTACTCCTATATACCATTTGAGCCAATAGAAACATTGGTATTCTGGGTGAAAATTAAGCTGGGCTTGAATATACTTTACCTTTCCTTTAGCCTGCTGATAAGCAGCTTTGATCTGCTGACGCTGAGCATTCGTTCTCTTAGTCAAGATGTCAATGATGGTGGCTTCATCCACACCTATGAATCACCAAACGAAATTCCAATATATTAAAAATATATGAATCATTTAGCCAGTCTTAAAAATATTATTATCTGCTTTATGTCATATTTTGATTTCTTGACAAACTCAAGTTTAACCAAAGGAAAAGCTGTAATCATTTACAGACTCAGAAGATTAGTGATGTAGATAAGAAACCAAATAAATAGATCCCTCTAGGACACAGAAATTTCCTACAAAAAGTCATAAAGTGTCTGAGTTTAGATCTTCCACTATACTAAAAAAATCCTAAAAGCCCCAAAAAACCAGAAACCCACACTAAAAAATAAAATAGATGGCATACCCATTTAATCTCAGTAAGTCAAACTGAAAAACCTTTTGAAGTACAGACAAAGTGCCAAATGTGAATTTCATTAAAAGAGAGAAATGTAACAGAAGCACACAATACATTATCAGCATAATCACTGCCTCCTGCAGGAATTTTATGGAGAAAAAAAAGCCAAAAAGTATTAGTATGATATGTTGCAATACTTCTTCCCTAAAAATTAAAATTTTAAAACCTTTCCTTCAACATGTCGAGAACTTTAATATAGCATTAAGGTCTGAAACCGTAATACAACATCAGGCTATCAAAGAGTTGAGATTCTTCACCAAGTGGCATAATTTAATGTATCACCAAGCTTTTAAAAGTAGAGGCACCTTTCCTGCTTGGCATTGCCTCTTGTTCCAATATTTTATTCAGTGATATTCTCAAAATTTTCTAAGGAAGAGTCCTAATGTAGTAAGTTAAATATTTACTCCTCTTACCCTTTACAGTAATAGCTCTGTCCAAAGCAGCAACATCAGCTGATGGATCAAAATTTGGGTATGTCTGTACTCCATGGACACCTTTTGAACTCTTCTGCAGAGGGAAAATAGAAAAGAACATTTTAAAAATAATTTTTAAAAGTTGCTCATACTGAACAATATTTTTTGTACTGAAGAAGTTTTGTATGCCCAAATAAACTATGCATTTGGGATTGCCTTTTATCATCAAGGATCATACAGTTTTGTAGCTACAGATAATTGAAAAAGTTCAGTAATGGATATGCATTGGATCCACTCCTTTCACATCTCATATTAAACAGAAAGTACTTCATATATTGGTTTAGGTACCTGAACACCTATTTCTTAGTGTAAGTTAGATTGCATAAGAAAATAATTAACTGTCATAATTAGGAAATTATGCTCAAATTTTAAAGACTCTAAACCCACAATTAAATCCTACAAACACTTCCAGTAAGGCGCTAGTTTCTTTGCTCATCTTATGCAAACTGACTGTGTATCACATTAAGGGTCTCCTCAGCTGGTTCATACCTACTTTGTCAAACACTTCTTGCTTTCAAGATCTTGGGGAAGAGTTCAAGCCTAATCCTACAAGGAAGTGGAGACCTGTTGCCCAGCTTCTTTGAAACTTTAGACATAAGCGACAGTCTTCGCAAAGAATTATCCACTAGCTGTTTTTGGTGAGTCTGCTCCCGGATGGGCACTCCCTAGTCAGCGTCTGAAGGCCTCTGGGAACTACACAACAGATCACACGGCTTGCCCTGCGTCAGCAACATGACACATCAAGTTATGGGTAGGACCTAACAGCACTAAATAACTCATACAGCACCCATAACTCAGCAGCACTGAATAACTGATTCTAGTCTACTACTACTACTACAGAAGCTATAAAATGCTCCGAGATTCTTGGATGATTTCCAGAAAATTCCCATTGTTCTGATATACGGTGAGATTTCTTATTAAAAGACACCAGTAGTTTAGCTAGATGATTCAGAATCACCTATATTTTTTCTCTTATTTCAAAAACTAGTCATTTAAATTTTTTAATAACTTGCCATTAAAATAAAATACTCCAAGAGAAAAGGCAAAGTTTTATGAATACGTTTTAAATGTACAACACTCTGTATTGAATTTTGTACACTTCTAGCAACAGATGATTAAATTTTCATCTCCCTACACAACTGTCTCACTAGGAGTTGTAAGAGAGCAGACAGACTGCATACTTAAATCAGTCTCTTGCATACTTTCCAAGAGATCATTGTGTCTTGTATGCTAACTCAACAAAGGAATGGGACTGTCTCATTGCCTGTTTCTCAATCTCACAGGCTAACCTTTGTATACTGGTTTCCATGCCAAACTTCTCTTGCAAAGACTTACAAAACTCTCTGTAACCACAGCCAAGAAAGTCTCAGGACCCTGGGAATGGAAGGCAGATAGGGTGTGGAGCCAAAGGTTTATGCACTAAGTATTGCGGAGTCAAAATAAAAAACTCCACGGGGATCTAGGGCAGAAAACTTCTTTTTACTGAAATTTCCCCAATATAATTTTGTTTCCTTAGTGTAAGATTTTTAGGGAACCAATGTGATTTCACAGTGCACTGCTTTACCTTCACTTCCATTCCAGTATCTTCACCTCATTATCACAAAGGTTCTCCACATCATCCTAGCACAGTAACTCTAGACTCCTCACTACTGTATCCCTCCCATCTAATCTCTAGCAGTACTCATTGTCTGAGGCTTTTTATTACATGCTGTGGCTTGTTCCACCATAAGCATGACATGTGATATGAAAACTAGGATATATACTGGTAACTTTTACTTCCTCCTTCACATTCCTGGGTTCCAACTCATGGCTTGCTATACCTCAGCCAAAGAGTCCTTGTTTCTTTCACACTCACCACCTAAACATGTTCTTACACGTTAACACAGCTCAGCATCAGATTACTACATTAAAGAAGCCGATTTGAATGAATCACTGACTGGCCACTGGGAATCACAGTTTAATCACACTAACTAGTTCTGCCTAGGAATTGATAACTAGACTGATAGGTGCAAATAGGAGCAACTTTTCATCTGGTAGCAGACTTCCTAGGTTATATGGTTACATTAGACTATACACTGTAAAAAATTGGGTTCCAGTTCTAATCTGCTGGAGTGTTGCCATTGTTTTTCCTCCATTTGCATATATGAAAGATGTTCAAATGCCTTTAAACCACTTGTAAGAATACAGGAAAATAGGCATGATGCTCTCAAAAGTTGATAATACTTACAATACACTCCTGCTCCTGATGGTCGATGAACCATGCCTGCTTCAGAAATTCTGATACCATAGCCATGTTGACAGAGTTTCTGGGAAGAGATGCATCAAGTTAAAAACCATTTTTCATCATTTTCAGCAGCAGTGCAACTCAAGATTTACCACCCTCAAAATCACTTCTCTAGCACTATGACATGCAGAGGTCAGTGTCCCTCGTGGTGACTGGCCTGTGCTGTTGGAGGCAGGTAACTGTGATGTTTCACGGGTGATGTGATGCTCCACAGCTGCTTGCTCACCGCTACACTCTTAACTACTCCCAGAAGTTTTAGATTAGAACAGCAGTAGTACTGTATGCTTATAGCAATAAATTAGCCTTAGCATTGACTTACAAAGGGAAGATACTAGAAACCAATTAGTCTTTCTCATTAGTTAATCTATCATCTGTGCCCATTTAGTTTGATCATTTTGAAATTCACTGGTAAACAAGTGTTCTTGTCTCATCATTTACTGAGGTTGGAGCTCTTGTGTATCATGTTAGGAAAAGAGAGATTCCCTTGTTAAACATACTTTCATGTGATTCCTTTGACTAGGCATTTTCTAAGGAAGCTGAGTAAATCTGGATAGTTTTACATACATTGATTTTTGTTTCTTACATATTTCCTACAATTTCTAAATATTAATAATATTAGTAATAATAGTAATAATAATAATAATAATAGTAAACCATTACCAATCTAAGAAGAGAAAATAAAAGTAATTTTTGCTTTTTTCCACTCAAAAAGAAAATCCACCCTGCTTTTCCACAAGTCACTATGCAGAAAAGGAAAAAAAACGGGTGGTGATGTGACATTAGGTACTCAAAAATAATGAATATGTTGCTTCATAACAAGCAATGATGAATATGTTGCTTCTTTTGTTGGTGTGAGGAATATTCTGTTTGCTAACTGAAACAGTTAGTGAGGGAATAGAAAGAAGAAATCAAATAAAGTTATTCAAGCTAGATTCATTTTTAAAAAAACACTCTTCCTCAGCAAACTCTAGGGAAGGCTTGGTTTTAAAGCACACATATAAGCAATAACTAGAGATACTGCTGCTGAGTAAACCAGACTGACTTTGAAACTGGTGTTAAGAGACAAAATTCTATTTGCAGTCTTGGGGTACAGATCATATGCACAACTGTAAAAAATGATGTTAGTTATGCTGTTAACACATCCCTCTGTCCTGTAGGAAGGGCAGAGGCCAGCCTTTTGAATGGATACAGGTTTAGGAGCAAGGAGTGTAGATGCAGTTCTGCTCTTTATTTCCTTCACAGCAAATCTGTAAAGCTTGCTTCCGCATTCAGCAGCCAAGAAAGTGACAAGCACCTCACACAGCCTGCCTGCAGCTCTCCTTACCACCCCTCTCCAAGGTAAGAGCCACCCATATTCCCTTTTCCCCACCCAAAAAATTCTTGCTTTTGTTTCCTTCTCTCAGGAAGGAATTTAGCTCCGCATGTGCTGCCAGAAAAGCTGAAACTGATTTAAAATCTGTATTTGTGTGTTTTTTAGGGTAGATCTCAACTGGGTAAATAATGGACAGAATATTGAGTCAGATTTAAGGACCAACTTGACTTGCTATTTATTCAGGATCAGAAAAGCATGCTTACATCACAACTGCAATCTGCACTTTTCTCAAGCTGTCAGAGGGACTCCTGCACCCTTCTTTTGACAGAAGTTAACAAGGGCAGATGAAGCACTATGGTACCTGAAATTCTGCTGCATTTTATAACAGCACCCATGCAGGCTGCATGCAGTGGGATGAAAACAGTCTCCACACTGGGTACACTGAGTCATCAACAGACACACCCTGGTATGTCTGCTGAATAACTGATTCACAGAGCACAGAAACACTCCAAACTATGAAACGAGATTCAGTCTCCCAGCACCAGATCTGAGAAGAGGTGTGTTTTGCCTGGTAAAGTAACCCTTTTGAGGGAGAGCTGGCTTCAGGAAGCACTGCTAACACATCCATTTCTTCTACACATCCCCAAACACACCCTTGACACCAAGCTCTAAAGCTTTTGCTGCCTTGGGGCTGGCTGGAGAAGAAGGCTACTAGACTACACTAAATTGGGTTTATTAAGCCTCTAAAACTTTATCTCTTTTTTTTTCTTTTGAAAAAAAGACACTGACATGTAGATCCATCTATTTCCTTCTAATAAACAAATAAGGCAATTTTAATAAAACTCAAAGTAGGCAATGGCTCTTAGGGGGAGCTAAAGACCTTAGTCGGCTTGAATTAGCTTAGAAAGGTAAGAAACCAACTTACATATAAAACTCTTATTTTGCTTTGGAAGAAACTACAGCTGATAAGAAAAAAGAAGACTGGAATCTAGGAAGACAGCCAACCCCCTCATGGAGACAAGTTCTTGCCCAATACTTTGTCTCCCGCCACTCTTAAATGCCAAGAGATCCTGTAAACAACACCTAGATCCAGGAGGGATACATTCAGTCTGAGTATTACTTTAATATATTATGAAAAGGACTGAAGAGCCTGATGGCTTTCTGTCATATATTTTTGTCTACTTTCCTGCTCAGGACATAGATTGTGAGCAAAGAGATGAAAAAACCCCCATGTTTTTACTGAGAGGAGAAAACAAAAAGTACCACAGAAAAGTGTGATGCTCCTTTCTGGTTATTCTGTACCAGATATTAGAGTTATTTGAAGTAAATAAATTATGTTTAATAAAGTATTGTCCAGGCTAGGTGTCTCACTTCTCAGAATGGAATTTTTAGATGTCCCATTGAAAAGGAAAGAGGATCAAGAAGTTAATGTCTCTCAGCTTGAAAAATATTGTGGGTTTTATGTATTTTATCATTCCCAATTGGAATGATCAACATCAACATGGGATTGAAAAATCAGACGTCCAGACTGAAAGCCCTAACTGTTGTTTCACAAAAATCACCACAATATGGCTTTCTGTCTGGCTCTTAGTCCCCTGAAGATGCACCCTTGAACTGGACCTATCAAAAATTTTTAAGGTTTTGAGAAAATACCTTATTAAAAATATTTAAAGATACAAACTAGATTTTTGCACTACAGTCTGTGTCAAATGACAGCATTTATCTATGCTTATTTAAACATATCATGGAGCATGTCAGATGCCTGGATATTTTCAAAGGCTGGAATCTTGATGTAAATTACAGTCATGACACCCAGTCAGAAAAACAGGCAGAAGAAGATCTAACACAGTAATTTAGTTTGCAGTGGAAAGTCTGCTGAATATGAAAACATTAGAGAGAAAAACAATCTCATCCTTGTAAAATTCTATGGAAATATTTAGCAGAACAAACTCTGGGTGATACAGCTTTTACTTGGCTTTGCCAAGTTCTTAGTCAGAAAAAGAGGATTTTGCTCTTATGTTTCTAAAAGATTGATTTCTAAAAGTTTATTTCTGATGTGATTTCTATGAGATTTGATTCTCATCACTTTCATGAGCAATGACTCCTCTACAGTCCTAAAGCAGCAAACTGTTGTTGAAGTAACAACAGCTGTTTCTATTTTTCAAGTTTACGTACACAGCATAGTAGTTTTCTAGGAACTCCAGTTTTACTGCAGATTTCTACAGCAGCCTACTAAAAAGGCAAAGAGAAAGCATATGAAATGGTCAACTCCAAATGAGTTTGCTTTTGAAGTTTTAACCATTTTTTATTCCCTTTTTAAAATTGCATTGAATTAAAGCAATAATTATCCAAGCCCTTGTGTAGAATGTACCAAAATGGAAAGAATTTCTCCTGCCCACACCCATCTTTTCCCCTGACAGCAAGTCAAACCCACAGAAAGTTAGCACCAGGTCACTTTACAAATTGAGCAAGTGTGCTAACTTCCTAAAGTGCGCTAGGTCTACAGAGAGCAGTAATGAACTACAAAATCATACCTTCCTCCTCACAAACACTGCCTTGCAGGGCTGCACAGTCAGGAGTAAAGGAGCAGAGGGCCCTCAAAGCTTTTATAGCCCGTGCAGGAAACTCCACCCAGCAACCAGCGTTTCCACAGCCCTAGTAATCATCTGCGGCAGCTATATCTGGGTGCCACCCAAAATGGAGAAACATTAGGAAAAAAAACCAGAGTCATTGCGAAACTATGTGCTGGCGAAAGTGCGTGCAGATTTCTGATGGGAAAAGACAACAAATGAGCAAGCCATGGTAGCTCTCCTCTCCCACCCTGACCACATCCCCAGCTTTGATAAATTGCCATAAATATTTAGGGACCATATAATTAAATGTTAAGAAAACTAAATTTGAGTTATTGTCTTCACATTTTGACATGTCTGATATAACTTCAAAAGTGAATATATTAAGATATATCTTAACTCAGTGAAACTTTGAGAGAAATAAGGGTGAAGAGTCAAGCCAGCATCCTCACTTCACTGAGATCCAGTGGCTATCAGCTCTGCTTCTTTTGCACGTGGGCTCATGGCAGAAATGACCCAGGAATAAAACATGTCTAGTAATTCATAAAAATAACTTTTTTTTTCTTGGAAAGAAGCTCATGGAAAAAGGCAGGCTTAATATAAGGGCAATAATTTTCACCTACATAATAAAGAGATTGAAACAAACAGATTAAACTCTGAAGTTCGAAGTGAGAGTGGTTTGCACAAGATGAGGGAATATCTGCTAGAAGTGGTTTCCTGCAGGCACTTCCTTGCCAAGCCAGCACAGCACACTACCATGCATATTTCTAACATCTCAGATTGGCCTGGAACATGATGCCCAGTGAAGAAATACATCTTGCTAAACCAGAAGTGTTTGCAATGGGCAGATAGGGCTCCCAGCAGACTTTCATCCTCCTTCTGCTGACTGGTTGCAATGCACTGGTACCCCCAGTATGGTTGATTTCCCTCACATGAGCATACATGAAGTCCAGTCTGCCCTTGAAATCCATGTCTAACAATTAATTAAATGAGGAAGAAGAGGAACAGACTAGTGGTAATTATTAGAGAGGACCCTCACAAATTTCTCAAATGTAACATAACACGCATAAACATTCCAGCATAGCTTACATCTTCCTCTGTACACCCAAAAGTGTGATGCTGAGAGTAATCTGCTCATCATAGTCAAGGAGGTCCCCATCCCCCCAGGCTAAGGGCAGAGCCTCCAGGAGTGCTGAAGGACACAGCAGTCAGCCCACCCCAGCCCCGAGATCTGTCCTCAGCAGTGGCCTCAGCCCTTGCTCCCCGCTTGAGTCACTGCCCTGCTGCCTTGCAGAGGGCTGAGGCTGAAAGTGAGACCCAGCCTGTAGGCTGATGGCCTGTCACCTTCCCATCCCCAGAGAGGTGCCAAATGCCTGGAGCTGGGGCTGCCTACAGTGCCCACCCCAGGTGTCCTGCTCCTGGCTGGGGTGATGGGATAGGAGGGGCTGCCAGGCCCTGCCTGCTGACCCCTATAGGAACACCTCTGGCCCTCAGGGAGTCCCCAGCCTTCCTGACCCTCTGAGAGCAATTTTCTCCTATGTTTGTTGTTTCTTTTCCCCCTGTGCATTTAATATACCACTTGACAAAAATATTCCAGATGTTTTCAGTAAGCTGAATAATTGAAGGGGCCTACCAGCTGACAGTGATACTGCAAGGAAGCTGTCAGGCGTATGTTGATTTGTATATTTAACTATGATGTGTGATGTTCAGATTACTCTAGCCCTCCTGAATTCCATGTCAGAATGATACTAGCAGTCTTATTTCACTTGGGTCAGGTGTTGGCCAGGATTTCTGTGTATACTTTTTTTCTGGGACTGCTTCCCCTGTCCATTAATGAGCACGGTTAAGAGTAGGAATCAGGGGATACAAGTGCATAGTAAGACACTCCTCCATGTTGAGTCTTTCTTCTAATATAGCTTTTCCATAATCAGATTATTATCCCATTTTTATCATAGTATTTTTTCACCTCTGATTTAGTTCTTTTGTTTCCAGGGGTTTTTAAAAGTCTAATTCTATTGTCTTTCAGGCCCATGTTTCCACCTTCAGAGTGATCTCACAAGAAGGCATTGTGCTACTACTCATTGCAGAAGCTGTTTGCATTTGCTTTTCCTCCTTAATGGGTGGACAGATGTTGGTTGACTCACTGTCTTCCTGGAGCCCGACTGAGTCACCATCTGCACTAGAGTGCTTTATTGTACAAAATGCAGTCACTTAAAAAAATGCCATTTAATTGGATGGAGTTCTTAACAATTGTTTATTGTTAAGTTCTTAACTGTTACTCCATCATTTGTTTCATAAAGCTATCACAGTTTGCGTATTGTTTATTGTTGAGTTGTCATTATTTATTCAGACGTGGCAAAGCATGTAGCCACTATTGTAGAATCTCAAATGTCTAAAAAGTGAGAAAAATAAGTATGTTTGTTTACAACACTCAATGCCTGGAATGCAGTTGAGAGAAACAGAAATGCTCAGTGAAAATAGAGAAGAAAAATGGTCACGTTATAAACTGCCAGATTTGGCAATGCCAAAAATTTCTCTTAAGGCTGGTGATGACAGCTCAGTTGGGAAGATGGGATTTCCCCAAGCAATCCATCCTACACAAAATGATAGCAAAATGAGTCAGGAATTTTCATGGCATTTGAGAGCGAGAGCAGTAGCTCTTACATCTCTTTCAGAGGCTGCTACCAACCTGCTGTAACTCTGTGTTTATTCTACCCAAGGTGCCTTAAAGAAGGGTTAAGGTTGGGGAAATTTAGGAAATTACCATCCTACCTACACTAAACCAAAGACCCTATTTTACAAACGACCTTCATACTGCCTATGAGATGAACTTTAAGAGAAAATTGATGCTCACAAATTGCATTGTTATGAAATAGCATTATCCTGAAAGAGCTCCTGAGAGTATGGTCAGGCAATAAATCATAAAACAGAGCTCTGCCTGTTTCATGCCATCCATTTTGAACCATCTGATAGCAACCCAGAACCAACTGGAATCTGCCTCTCTCATCTTCTGCACCTTGTGACTTCATTTATCTTCAGCAGCTTTTATCCACTTCCTAAAAAACTGAGGAGGAGCACATTGCTTGATTTCCTCAGGCAGCCTGCACCTGCAGTGTAGCACCTGTACTCAGGTTTTAGGCAACAGAGACAGTAATATCCATGATACAGATCTAGGAGCATATATGACTTACAGCACGCCTATTGAAGGCAGCAATACTTACAAGAAGACATTCCAGAGATAACACAGTGTTTTTACTAACATGTATTTACCAATTCTTGTACAAATCCTGTTTCAGGAAGTGTGTCTCAGTTACATTATTCAGAAAAATATCTTTTCTGCATATTGAAGTATAGGACCTCCTCAGATCTTCATCTCTTCCTTTGACATTACAAGAGATTAAATATCAAATTCAGTGAGAACAGCTACACTATATATTTATTTGCACTTCATCTGCGTGATTCTAGTTAAGTCCATCTAGAGTCAGGTTGCGATTATAGGTATCCCTGTGATCCTATATTATGGACTGGATGTCTTCAAATCTAGATATAAAATTTCTTGTTTATTTTCTTAAACAAAAAACCCATTCATTAGACACAATACGACACATTCAAAACTGTGTAATATCTCTTACGGATTCTTTGTTAAAGGTTTTATTTTCATTAATATGTTATTTCTCGTTCAGATCATATTTCAGCTCTGAACCTCTTTGCAAGCTTTGTAAATAGGGAAAAAATAGGGCCACGTGCATTTGTGCCATGATACTGATTCAAAAGAAATCAGAAATATTTTTGAGGAAATTTTCTAACAAGGATTAATTGTATTTACACTGCATAAAATATTTAACAGCTCTGTCTTAACATGGATTTGCATTTTGTTGTTGCCTCATGAAATACTGAATTAGCAATAACTCTCAGGCAACAGGAATTCCATGCTTTAATCAAACATGCATCTTCTTCTATAATCAGCTTTAATACTTACTGCTGTCTTAGTTGCAGTAAATACCTTTCTGCAGTTCGATAAATTTTTAGAAGTGTAATGGGATATTCTGAGTCTCATGGTAAAACACGGCTTGGCTATCCAGAAGACACAAAATGTTAGTGAACAGCCCCTTGCACAGAGAACTAAAAATAGCCCATCCTCTCATGGAAACAAGCAGAGTAGCCGCATGAAAAATCATGTCAAGGTAACATCATTTTGGTAATTAGAAATTCCAATCAGTTTAAATTATCTCAAGTTCTGCCACTTTAACCAGGAATTAATCTTAGGGGGAAAAACAGAGAAACACTTCCAGAAGCTTTTCAATGTCTCAGTCTGCCTTCTAGACAAAAACCACTGTAACTGGGTGCCAGAGTAATCTATATGAGGAAAAATGTGGACCTTCTAGGAAGTCTCTAGGGAAAAAACTGGAGATCCTTGTTACACGTCTTCCTCCAAATCACAGTAGAGAAAAACAGACCTTTTTGATGATGAAGCTGTGATGAAAATAGTAAATTACAGTGGAAGGTAAAACTCAGAGCACATTCAGGGAAAGTGCTGGAGGGACA
The DNA here is from genome assembly GCA_013397845.1 of Melanocharis versteri. Taxonomy (NCBI): domain Eukaryota; kingdom Metazoa; phylum Chordata; class Aves; order Passeriformes; family Melanocharitidae; genus Melanocharis; species Melanocharis versteri. Next base: position 298,704 of record VZTG01005545.1, on the reverse strand, counting down.
AGATGAAGTGGGAATGCATAAGCTTTTTACTGCCCTATGCAGTGTGCAATGGTAATCAGAGGCTGTAAATAATAACAGAAGAGTCATTCAGGTCAAGAGAACACAAGTGACTTTAAGCAATTGAACTGCGTATAAAAGCCGTGGAAAGGTCAGTGCCCTTAACGGAGAAAACCTCCAAACACCCTCCCCCACAAAAAAAAAAATACAAAACAAGAGAGTTGGTGGTACGTCACAACTGATCTTACAAGGAATGGAACTGGGCAGTCTTTTCTGGGGAAACTAAGCAGCAGGATGAGCAGCCCTCGAATTTACTAGAGACTGAACCCTGCTGCACAATTAGAATGTTGTAACTTCAAAGAAAGAAGAGACAACACTAATTAACAAAAAATTAATCAGCACATGAACCACGAGTGGTACTGCAATATGCAGTCTACATTTGGCCATCTGGGATTTCCCAGATTATTTGGCACTCTGAAACTGATTTTTTGAAGTAGTTTTACGTCTACTGCCATTTCTTGTGTCTCTTTTTCTTTCAAGGAAAATTAATATTATAAACATTTACAAATATGCCCTTAGCAAAACTGTGCTGCTTTGGTTACTGTTGAAATACATACCAGTGAGTGGACCTATTGACATAAAATATCAGATTAAAACAATAAAACATATCTTATTCCCTATCTACAATGAGAAACAAGTATGATGCTCTGAATCTTCAGAATCACTTCAGTCAAGATGATATTTGTTCTGAGTGGCATAGCCCTGACTTGGGTCTCACTACTACGAAGAAACAAGAATTACATAATAAATGCATAATAGTAAATCATGTTTTGCTCATTGTCTATGTTCAGGGTGTGGTAAGAACAGTCACGAAAACCTGAGGAAACTATACATTCTGTTCACTCTTGTATTATCTTGTTCCCAGAGTAGTGGGGGTGGTTTGTGGTTAGGAGAAGATCCTGGAGATTGTTTGGCTGTTACTATTTCACTTAGTAGCCTACCTGCCAAAATTAGGATACAGAACTAATTCACAATTAGTCAGTGATTGCAAAACTGATTTGCTTCTATGGAACATTAGAATAGTTTAACCTCAGACGAAATGAAGCTACCTTTCCCTCAAACCTTCACGAAACCAAAGTACTGATAGTGAAAAATCTGAACTGCAGTATTCCATTTGAAAAAGTGTTTTTTCTAACCTACTCGATTTTATGTGTTTTTTTCCTCAATTTAAATATAGGTTTGTTGTCTACTTTCGGCAAAATACGATTTGTATCCAGGAGATTTCCTACAGACTTCTGTATTGTGATGTTGAACGAGAATTCCTTATTGTGTTTCCAGCTAAAACACTAGAAGACTCCTGTTCTTTTGATTCAGTTTTACTCTAGACAGGACTGTCTCAAGCTGCTGTTTGGGAAGAAATACCACTAAGGCACAATGGGTGACATGGTGCAAGTCACAGTTATTAATAGGAAATTTTAAAGAGTTTAAACTTGTTTCTGTTTCAGAGAGAACAAGGTTCAAGGCAGGTTTTATTTCTTGTAATTTGTCCCATTATAGAACCGCCTAAAGGTGCATAACTCAGAACTTGATTTGCATTTGATTCTCCTCAAAGGAGAAAGATGCAGATGCAACATTTCAAATGTAGCCCAATTCTATACTAGAGTAAATTATTTATCCCTGGATCTGCTATAAGTTTCTCAAGACAATCAAAGTCACCAGGAATATAAAAAGAGGAACATGAAACTGCTAGCCATAGAAATTTATCTTGGCATAATTATGCATGAACTATTATGGATAACAAAATACAAGAGACAAGAGTGGAATAGTGAGTCCCAATGACATTAATTTAAGAAAAAGACATATAGTGTAACTGATTACTGTAGGGATTTTTTGAAGGGTTTTTTAAGTAAAAAGGTAGAGGTTTGTCAGGTAAAGATTCTTCTTAAAGTAAAATTAGCAAGAATACCAGCCAAAACAAACATACTGAAAGGAGCGATCTCGAGATATCTGTGGCACTACCAATCTGTTTTATTGTGTTTGTTTAATGGCTACCACAGTCACATTCTAGTTCAAGACTGGGACTACTACACAGCCCTCAAAGATTAAAAAAAGCAAGAAACATTACAGTTTTAACATTAAAAAGTTGAAGTAGAAACCTAAAATACCCTATTTAAATACAACTGGAAGTCTGGTACTTTCTGTTTGCTTTGCCAGTTTCTTCATTTAGCAGTGGTTGTAGTGCTAATATGTCTTACATAATTTACTACTGTAAAAAATAATTCGGAAACATAATCTGTCAAATATGTTTTTATTTTTATAAGATTGTGAATATTTAAAATCAAACATCCTCTTTTGTTCAGATGGTTGATTTTCTGTCAGTTTTTTCTTCTCTTTTTCCATTCTTTATTCTTTTTTTTCCCTCTGTGGTAAGAGGAAAGAGGAAGGTAGGCAAAAACACCCTCTTATATTTCTGTTATCATAAAAAGAAAAATCACAAAATAGTTCCTTTTTAAAAAAAAAAAACATACTCTCTCAAAAAAGTCTTTTTTATAGGTCCCAATACCATGCTGTGTTCTTTTCATCCCAGTGAAGCTATAAAATACTCAAATTATCACAGTCATAGAAATTAAATTAGTTGTGGATTATTTGTGCAAAGGTTCACAGTGAAGCTGTTTCCTGTAAACCCACAGCGAAACTGCTTGTTGAGTTAGTGATACCGAAAGCCTTCCTTTTGTACTACAGTCTAAAGGCAAGTTCCTGGGTTTAGTCCTTTTTGTCATCAGGGTGGGGTGCGCAACAATAGCAGTGAGGTGGAAATCCTGAGCCACTGGTCTCACCTGCCTAGGCTGGATCACATCAGCCTGCAAACACTTCATTTTGTATTTTTTTTTTTCAATTGCTGAATAGTACTTGCTTCTCCCTGTTTCTGCTGCTGTTTTAGTCATATTAATATAATTTTGTGCCTGGAGTTATTCCAAGAGAATAGCACATTTAACCTACAGTTCAAAATAACCTGCCTGTCTCAGCTGAAGCCAGTCACAACATAATGGCATAGGCAGTGATGAAAGCGTGGGCTTGTTTTACCTTTAATTAGCAGAGAAGGGAAATGGCAATACACTTCTTTGAAAAAATCGTAAAAAGCAGGGAAAACTTTGTTCTAATATAGCAACAGCTTCATATGGACCCATATAATCACTCAGTTCATATGAAATTAGGGCTGAAATTGTATAAAATACCACTTAGATCCCACCAATTTAACTACTCCTGGAAGTGTAGCAAGAGAATCATGTTTCACATCCTTCCAGCAGAAACAAGGAAGTGTGGAGATTTATAAATTATTCTAATGAAACCCTTCTAATCCTGGGGGTATTTGTGCTTTCAGATATATAGAACCAACCTCTATTTTTTTCACTTATATTTAAGTTTGCTACAGCTTTGAGTTGCATGTAGTAAATTTTAGTCTGCTGGCAAAACAGACATTGCCGGACACAGGAATCAGTGAGAAGAAACTTGATCCGTGTCTATTCTACTTTCTGCAGGTATCTTGTTGCCTAGTGAGGCTCTTGCATTTTTTTGCAGGTTAAATATTTATGTACACAGTGTGGGAGGCTTTCAGAAAATACCAGCAGTTAACTCTCATCTCTCTGGAAACGCTGAGAAACAGATGGATAACCATGGGTGAAGGTAATTATTTAGGACTTAGTACGTCTTTAGTAAAAACAAAAAATGTTTGTGTATGTTACATTATGACACACTATTGAGAGTGGAAGGGTGGAGCCAGGCTACTATTATATCAAATAAGTTGAGTGCAAAGTGTGAAGAGGACAGCCATCTGTTCTTCAGGGAAAGAAAAGAACTCATGTATATGAAATACGTACTAAAAGAGCTAAGTTGTTTACATATCAGAAAGATAAGCACAAATGAATGAGAAGAGTTTTAAACATCAATTATTTTTCAAAAGCTGTCTTGCTAACCTAGGAAATAGGTGTTCAAATGCTAGGGATAATTTGGAAAGTTGTATATGTGTCTTCATAAAATCTTAGAAAAGTGTGATAAATTAAGGTCTTCTAAGTAAAGTCACTGCAGGTTTTACAAATAGATCGTGATTTTTCATAAAAATGGGACTGACTTTTCACAGTTCAACAAGTTATTGAGTATTTCAGGCATGATACTCATGTTATTTCAGGAAATGCAATCTTAGAAGATGAGCAAGAGAGATGGTACGAGGGAATCATCAAAGGGCTGATGAATGTGGCTTCTGGTGAAAGTCTGGAAAGTGGGATGATGGTCTAACAATCTTTAGTTATTTCTCAGAAGACTGAGTTCAGAAATCTTCAAAAATCATCAATTCGATTGTAGGACAGGAAGCAATGAACTTAAACTTAAGGAAAGGGAGTTTCAATTGGATTTTAAACATAAACCATTGTCACTAATAAGTGATTAAAAATGGCTTAAGTAGGTACTAATTTATTTTCTACTGTTATTTTATTTAGGAGGGTTTTTTTGTAAACTTAGACCTTTGCCCAAAGTCTCACATCCCTGCTGCTTATTTCTTCCCTGAAGTCTTAACTCCTGTTTGCTGAAAAAAAATTAACCTGCAAGGCAAATAGGTTTTACCAGAGGATTCTGCCTCAAAGAAGAGAGGATGATGTCACAACAAAAGAAAAAAACTTATATTGCCAAAAGCTATGGATTTCCTCCAAGATTTTCCACAGAGGTAACATGTATCCTAACCGTGACATCTTAAAATTGACTTTAAATTGCACTTGTACTCTTAAAATAATTTTTGTTATGCAGATTACTTCCTACAAAAACTATTGTGACTGTTCAGGTTTCATTTTTTTTTCTGATACAAACCTTGATGTGGCCATATTTGAGGGCCAGCAGGTAACCAAGGTTGGGTCTCAAAAATTAAAACATTCAGCATCCACGATCGTTGATAGTTTGAGACTTTTATTAAGTGTGTGTTTAGGGTTAGGATAAATGAAAGCAGAAGGCCAGATCTTTCCAAGGGTGTATAATTAAAAAATAAATGAGAAGTTATGCAAAGCCTGTAATAAAAATCCAGAGTGGTTTGTCTTGCCCCACCTTAGGGAGCAGGTGCTGAAAAGCAGTATGAGGGAAAGATGAGGAATATTTACAGCTTTTTCTATGCAACCTGCAGATTCTGTCCAAACATTGTGAGGGAACAGTCTTCTCTTACCTAATATTAAGCCTCCCCACACATATTTGTAAAAGTAGTTTTTCCTCGGATTTCAGATATAGTTCTCAAGCATTATGTTTAGAATTTAAATGCAGTAGTAAAGATTAACATTGAATTGCCATGTCTGATTTAGAGATGAATAGCACCATTAGTGGGGCATTGTGGTCTGTTTGTAGTCTTGGGCAGTTTATTAATAATGAGCAGGCTGGGAGTACCATGGAATCTCAGGTCTAACAACATGAAGGAACAAATCTGTCTATCAACAGGCACACAAACACACATCTTTTTCCGAGGCAAGTTAAATCTTGCATTTTGCCCAGCATCTGCATGACTTATGGTACAAAATGCATGCCTTTATTTTTATTTTCAAGAGGAAAGATCAACAAAATACAGCAAAAAAAGCTTTGCTGTCTGTGATAGCAAGCTGGAATATTAACTTTTGACATAGGTGTTTTGCTCCATATTGACAACTTATTAGGTGATAGCTGCCACATATTCTCTTCTTCTTGCCAATATACAATATATACACACACATGTATCCTGACTGACTGTTTAACCTTCACACCAGAACCAAAGAAAAACAAGTTAAACACGTTTATTGTCTGTTCCGTTGGGCAATACAACTGGGCAAGGTTGTTACTTAAGGCAGTGTAACCTGAGAATGTTAGAGATAAAAATGTGGTTTGACCAGACAGAGTAAGAAGAAAATGCTTGCATAATGCATTTCTATCTAGAAAAGACCTGAGTTGTAGCTTGTAACGATGTAAACAAGTCTTTACTTGTAATACACTGTCTAAGTTCATTGCTAAATCACTTTCAGTGGATGAGGTGGAGTTAAAAAAGATATCCTGGCATGAATCTTCATACCAGCTGATACCAACATGATGTAGAGCTAATGCAGAAGGAATGGACTTCAGAAACAATCCAGGCAGATGGTAAATAGGAGAGGAAGCCACTGTTTCATGCACAAACAAGAGATAAGGCTACAGAAGGCCCATTTTCCAACCACTCAGGTGTACTGAATATTGCACCTACATTGCTCCATTCCTGCTTCTCTGAGCAATCAGCAGCAGGGATAAAAATGACAATTTCCACTTTTTGGTAAGCAACAAAGGGAAACAATGTGGTCTTGCTTGTCAGGACATTGGGAGAACAGTTACTCTCTATCCATATCAATTTTCATGCTCCATTTTCTGAATGATGAAGGAGGAAACACCGTATATCTGTCTGCCCAAGTCCAGAAGCAATGGTCTTCTCTTCTGCTCGGGCTGTTCTAATGAACTATGCTTTAGGGACACTGCCAGCACTCCCACGACTGCTACCACTCCCACCAGTCCTCTTGCACACTGCTGTTCTTTGTTTTGCATCAGAGCACAGAGGGTAGGACAGGCTCTGTTCAGTCTGCTGATGTTTTTATAGGAAAGCCTAGTGCATGCATTTGCACTATGGGTAATATTGAACAGCAGAGTCTGTGCATCAATAGAAAGTGTGGTAACAAGAAGCAAAAAAGAAACTTACTCTCAGACAGGCTCTCTACACAAAGTCATTAAAAGAATGTTTGTTTTATGTTATGAGAGAGTGGTGTGTGGTTTGGGAGAGTCTTGGTGCAGGCACTGAACTGGGAAGTACCATTCCTAAACCACAACACTGTCCAAAGGGATATCCTGTGCCATTCAGTACTGTGCACTGCAATAAAACTTTAGAGTTAAGAGAAAAAAAGAAAGGATTTTTGGAGTTATGGAATTTGTCTTTTAAGTAAAAATTATATGCAATGGAGCTCTGCTTTCCTGTAGATGACTAAACATTGACTTGCCAATGGGAAGTAGTGAATTAATGATAATTTACTTGCTTGTAGATCTTTGCTTTACTTATCAAACTCTCTTTAACTCAACCCATGATTTTTATCACTTTCATCCTTCTGATTCACTCAGCCATCACTGTGGGGGAGTGAGGAAGCGGCTGCATGGCGCTGAGCTGCTAGAAAGGCTTAAACCACAGTAGAATCTGGTATCGATCTGGGAACATATACTTGTGCTGCTTCTTTGGGTAGTGCTACTTACTAAATTCATCAAGAAAACATAAAAAAAGTTTCAAACTGTAGTGATAGTGGGAGAGAAGGTTAGTTAAACCAGATTGATCTTTGTTATACTGCATTTCTGAGCTACATTTCTCAATCTGCCATATGAAAACATTCTGTCAGCTTCATTAGCTATGTAGGACTTCAACTGGTTCACGGTCATTTCAATAACCATGCTATCATTTCAATTACTTTGCTATCATCATAATTCTTTATCACCACTTTTACTTCTGCAAGCATGGTTTTCAGGCCTTTTGAGTGAGCACAAGCCAAGTTTTTAAAGGCTTTAGCATTTTTTGTGCAATGTTGATAGGCAGTGAGCAAGTCCCAATGCTCACACCCCTAGCCAGATAGCTGAAATAACTGCAATGACATGAGTTCAGTTGCTGAACTTATAGTTACCAACATTTTCATTCCTGTGCATGTGCTCTAATTGCTTTCCAAAAAGCCTGTTATTGATACTTCATGTTCAGAATCAAAAACTCATTTTCTTCCTGGCTGTTCCATAAACCTTGAAGAGCTAGAAAAGCAGCATGTTTCACTATGGAACTTAGGAGGTTGGCGAGGTATTAAATATATATATATATAAATCTTTTCTCCTGTAAATATCTTTGGTTTCTTTAAAATTCATCAAGAAAATCTTTTTCTGGGGAAACAGAAACTGATCATAAAAAGAGATTAAATATCTTAGAGATATCCAGAGACAAAAGTTGGCCAAGACTGATGCATTGAGGAGTGTGTTTGAGATGTGCTTTTGGATGGAAGCTGCATGAGACTTGACAGGTTTTATTCAGGATAGATGGTGAATTCTGACTACTTTGTTTCATGGACCTCGATATGCTTTACTAATTCAGCTAAATCTGTCAGTCAAACCAAGATTAAGTGACCAAATTGTGTTAGATTTCAAAAAAGACAGAAAAGAAAGACTCAAAACTAAAGGTGTGCTTTGATCGGTTTCTAAGTTAGTCACCCAGGTTTAATAAAACTGCTGACAGTTTGCGGTATTTTGATCTTAAATCCATTTTGGGTGTGATATTACAAGTCTGGTCTTGTTTTACAAAATTTGTTTTTAAGACTCTCAACTGAATGCCTTGTCCTAGCATTTTTATTAAAAACAGGTTTTTTTCTTGTATTTCAGAAGCATGGGTGCAAAGTGTTGACCTTTCAGGCTGGCAAGTCCCCAGAGATTCAGTACGAATTGATCCTGAAACTAAACCACAGACCACCGTGCACTCCTCTGTTCTTCTACCAGGCAGCGTTATTGATTATCCAGAGGACACAGAGGAACATCCTTCGTGTGTGATTGACAGTGTTGTGGTGGAAAACACATCTGAGGAGGGTAAGCAGTGGTTGTGCCTCAGCTGTTCAGAACGAGATTATACTTCACTGCTTTCCACAAAGGGTAGTGGTAGTATCTGTACTGTAGTGTCACAGAAACAGAACCGCATAAAAATTATAGCCCACATTGTCATCAATGCTGATATACCTCGAAGATGGATAAAAGTCAGTATGGACTAAGTGGAAGGGCTCCTGTCATGATTCAGTTTATAGCTCATGGACATGATCTTCAAGCTCCTCATGTACAACAGATGAATAGTGGTGTTGTGCCTGTTAAAACTAAAGCCATCAGAACAGGACTAGATTTTTTACATGGTCTACACCTGTAACTTCTAAAACAGTGTGCAATCTCTCTGAAAACTGTCAAAAAGTATAGCTGTAGTTATTCAGAAATAGTAGCGTGGCTGCCTAGACTGTGCTGGATGCTTTCATTCTAGTTGTAACCAGAGAAAGGAGAGACCTCTGGTTTGAGGAGCCCTACATTCTAAAGGAATTAAGCTGCAAGCAGCTGTCATACCCAGAGTGCCTTTTGAGAGCAGTCTGACAGGAGGCATTGGAAAGGAATGGAAAGAACTGTTACAGATGTCTCATCCCTCCCACAGAGTTCTGTATGAGTTAACTCACACGAGTGGAGTGAAAAGGGATGTTCATCAGCTTTGAGAGTCACATGCCCTGTGAAATGCTAAGTTAAACGGAAGACATATAGACTGATTTTAGCATTCATTAATTAACCGGTTGGAGTTTCAAATATTTTTCCTCCCAATGGTCTGTCTAGATTGAAGACATACTTTGCAGTTGCATCAGCATGTGATATAGTAAAGTATTTTTAAAGTCAGAAATAAAATCTGGATGTCTGATTAATCTTTATCCTAAAGGAAAAGATAGACTCTATGCCTTGGCCTGCAAGCATTGATGCACTAGTGGCTAATTTTGCCTGAAGTAGGATTATGTAGAGTGAAGAATTATGTGAAGAGTCTCCAACATGGCAGAAAGAAAGCAGAACGTGAACCAAAAGGATGTAGATGCTAGAGGTCAAGTCTTTTAAAAAGTAGCTGTTCTGTACAGAATTTTTGTCCTTCAATGACATAATTCACAGAACAAAAGCTGGTATTTTTATATATGTAATGTATAGTGATGAAAAAAATGAATTCAGAAAAAAGAATAGCTTGAGCCAGGGGTACTCTTTTCAACATGTATTTTAGTTATGTATTTTATAAATCACCAAAATTGGATCTTGAAAAACAAGACTTTTATGGCTGTACCTGAATAGGATCTGATGATCCATCTAGTAGATGGATCTGTATTTTAGAACAGTACATCCATTTACAATACAGCTAATAAAAGCAAAGTGCCAAGACAGATATGTGTTAGTAAAAAATCATTGCAGTATGTAACTAAATGAGAATTGTGCTAGGAACTCAGGGAAAGTGTACATTTAAATTTCCCCAGTGCATAAAATTTCTTAATTTCTGATAATTGTTTTGACCAATTCAAAGAGTCAGAGGACTTCTTTCAGACATTGTTTTCTCTTTCACACCAGGACACTTGAAGGTGTCGTGGCTTGGGTTTCTCACAGCAGGAGTGTTGCATGCATCCAAAGTGTTCATAAATAAACCTGAGTCAGACACACCTCATGTAACAATGTGATACAGCCCCACCTCTTAACACACACACAAACACACACATTTTCCAAGGTATTGGGAAAAATCCAGCTTATTTTGTAATTTTTCAAAATAACATTTTAAAAACATTTCAACAGAAGATGACAAAGAAGTCCAGAATACAGCCTTTGCATTTCATATCTCTATTTTCAGGATCAGACGGAACCATTCAAATCTCACACAAGTCCTCACACATCCTTCTTATGCTTGTGGTTTGCTCAACTGCTTCCCAGTCTTTCACATTTTGTATCCCTTTTAATTGCTTAAAACACATTTTGTCCAAAGATAATCAGTGCAAGAATGTCAGTGATTTTCACAATATATTAGCACTTGAATTTCGTTAACAGATGGAGAGGGAAAGTCATGGTTGCACAAGCTTGGAATGAATATAAACAAGTGGTCATTTCTGAATTCCCTGATTGGATGGAGTGAAGACAGAACTCAAGAAAAAGGTATGTTTACAAAGCAAGTATTATTCATTCATAATACATTAAACAAAATAAGTCGGTTTCTTTTTTTTCCCCTTGTATGTGAGCTCTGATTGAACAAAGTTGTGTTGCTTGGATTTTCAAATAAAATTCTCTAGCTTAGATACACACAAGTCACTATTCTAGATAATTACATCAGTATTTTTGAACTTATACTCCTGTTAGTTTGTTATGATACTAGGTTGAAAATTGTGATACTTAAAATAATTTACCAATAGGAAGTCAGCTACTGTATTAAGCCAGAGCGATCTGATTGGAGGGAAAAAAAATTTATGTCCTTATTTAACAAAAAGGAAGATTGGAAAAAAATTAAAATGTATATAATACTGTGATAAAAAAATGAGTTTATCAAATAACTTGCAAAAGGTAGTTTCCAAGGATGTAAAGTGTCCTCTCAGTTGTGGCAAAATCTAGTTTTCTTAAAAGGCAACATATTTCTGCATGGTTTTTTTAACCCGATTTTTAATTTTTAGCTTTAGTGACATAAATATGTACAAGTAATGAATATAAAAGTATTCAGGAGCAAGTAATTGTCAAACAACATAAGTTTGTATGATGGCGTCCAGAGATCAAAGCTGACAAGTTGGAGTTGCTGTTGTTGCTCCTCCCAGGAGCCTATTTTGTTATCAGAAAAAAGAAAAAGGAAAGGAAAGGAGAGGAAAGGAAAGGAAAGGAAAGGAAAGGAAAGGAAAGGAAAGGAAAGGAAAGGAAAGGAAAGGAAAGGAAAGGAAAGGAAAGGAAAGGAAAGGAAAGGAAAGGAAAGGAAAGGAAAGGAAAGGAAAGGAAAGGAAAGGAAAGGAAAGGAAAGGAAAGGAAAGGAAAGGAGAAAAAGATAGTTGATGCCTCTAATAAAAAATTGAAAATGTAATATGTACATGTGAAGTTGCGGTGCATTTTAGTTGATAAGGTAAATTTTGTTTTACATTAGATCAGTTTATCACATCTGGAGTTTGTTCTGATGCTGATCACAAAGCAACTGAGTTGGAGGAATGTACAACCAAAAAAGTGCCATATATTCCCTACAGCTTAGCTACACTGCATATCATCAAGGTAAAAAAAAATAAAACAAACATCCCCTTCCCTCAAAGAAAGCCCCCAATGTTTGAATAGTTTACAATGTTTTAAAAATTGAGAGTTTAATCAAACGTCTCTTTTCTTAAGATAAACTGGATGGATTGTCATAATCACTGTCATTGTAGGAACTCAATTCACACAATCCTTTTGCCCAGTAGGTTGGTTTTTTGATTCGCATTTGGAAGCGTGCAGTTAAATTTTGAATATTGATATAAAAATGGGAACATTAAAATCGAAGTGCCATCTTAACTTAGATCAGATTGTAAGTTGCTTAAATGCCTTTCCCAGGTAGGTATCTAAAGATAAAAACTCCCTTGTAACTGTGTTTGGAGGAAACCTTTGCCTTCTTGTAGGTTTTTCGTCATAATTCTTGATTGCTGAAAGTGGTATTTGATTGGAAGTGTGAGGGGCTTTTTGCTCTTACAATAATTTTGACGCCAGAAACTAGAATGATTTTTGGTTTTCTATTTAGCCATTTTTAAGTTATGAAACATCATATGTGCCCCTTTGTCTGTATATATACATATATCCTGGTTTACTGGTTTCATTGCTTTATTTAGTGCACTAAATTTGGTCTTATATTCTTGGTGTTTTAGTGTGAGTCAAAAAAGTTCAGTGGTGATTTCTTTTGTTCAGGCTACATACAGACTGCTGAGCTAGCTGTGAGACACAAGTTAAATACCTGGAGCAAATCTAAGATGACTCAGACCTCTGTGAGTGATGAGAGGGATAAACCTATCTGGATCTTCTCAATCTTCTCCTCAAAGAGACTTTTCTTATGTCTTAAACTTTTGAGTGTGTCTCTTTAAAATTTCCCTACTTCCACAGTGGTTTTTGTGGATGAGGGGTAAATAGGAGAGTGTATTTCAAAACTGCATTGGTGCTTTGTTACTTTTATGTAACAGTGACAGTGTCGGATAGTAGAGATTCCTCACTCCCAAGTCAACTGCTTGTAAATATTCATAAAGAATTAATCTGTCAGCCTTGATCCACACGAACAACCACAACTATTTTCAATGCATCAGCCACAACAAACAATCTGAGATTTTATTATTTTTATTTTAATTTGGCTGAGCTGTTCACTGACAGCAGAATCTGCATCACGTGAAGCTTAAATGAAGAACTGAAACCAAGGAAATCTCTGGAATAGTCCTAGATTTTTATAATTTACAGATGATCACGTTCATTACTGCTGTAATTGACTGTGCAGTATCTGTCAGTCTCATTCATGTGTCAGTGTTGTTGCTACCAGACAAGCATGTCAAAAAAAGGTGGACAGCAGAACCTAGGACAGGAGCTGGTGGAATTTTCCTTCGGTGACTATTATGAATTGGATTACAAAAAAAATTATTATAAATCATTAAGGAACCTGATGCAATTTAAAGCCTAAATGATTCATTTTCAAACAGGGAAATGGTCAATTTTTCCATCCTTGATATATACGTCTGGTTTTATTTTCATCAAAAATGCCAGTGCATCTTAAAGTTATATAAATTTTGTAGGACTTCAAATGATTTTAATGAAATAAAAAATAAAATAGAGTGTATTCTCTAACCACTTTGTTTTTCCAACTCTTATATGTAAAAATGCAATCCTCCCCACTGCTTCATTTTTTTTCCCCAGTTATAGGCCTCACAAGGCTATTCTTCTTTTTCAAGTACTTCAGAATTATTATAATGACACTATGTCTTCCATTTTCTATTTAGATCACAACATTAAAAAGGAAGAAGTGGAGAATCGTTGCGAGGACCAAAAGAGAAATTCCATTTCAAGTTATTCACAGATTTTTATTCAATATCAATATTTTATTCAATATTGATAAAAATATCAATATTGTCTGTTATTGAAGCCTGAAAGTTTTGGCCTGCAGTTCTACTGACTATTTATCTCTGGTTCATTACAACTGGAGTTGCTATTGTTCTGAGTTTATAATTTTCTTCATCCTCTACAGATTGTAAAAGACATGCAGCAAATGAAAAACAGACACATGAAGATAATCAGAAAACTAGATGATATAAGGAAAGAAAAGCAGGTAATTATTCTGGAGCATTAGCACCGTTGACCATTAATCAAAGTGATACAGACAGATAAAATCTACTTCATTCACAATTACATCTCCATTCATGTACCATTCTTAGTGCCTGTAAATAATGTCAGTGTATCTTGAAGTGTATTTTATCTTACAACTTTTTGAAGTCTGGTTTTACTTTTATGTCTGGCACAATGGCAGAGATTTTTCTAAAATCTATTTGTTACTAAAATTTTCCGTTAAACAACACCTTTGTGTCATGACTGACACCGTGGTTAGAACATTTGCATTTCTGTAGGCTGTGCCTCTCGAGAATGACTTGTAAAGGGCTGTGTCAGGCTGTATTGCCTTTATGGCTTTTTTTTCTGTGGGTATTTTTTGTCTGCCTTTTACTTAGCTTGGCTTTAGCCCTGCAATATTTTGTCAGTGTAGTTTACAGAATAGCAGAATCTCTTCACCTGTAAACTCCTCCAAGGTGATGATGAGGATCCAGAGGTGCCATTCCTGTGACCAAAACTCCACCACACCTCTCTTTCCTTAATGGAAGCATTTCTGCATTCCATTAATCAATAATTCTCCCAAAAGATGGAATTATCTACATCATCTTTGGCTATTCTGGTCTGGAATCTTTTCTTGCAGTTACGGCTTCACCTTTCTGTTTATTTGTCACATCATTCTCCTTTTCTGATCCAGAGTAAGACAGGCACTCAGCTCCTATGAAGAGGAATGCTTTCCACATAATTAAAGTTTACTCTGGGCACACAGAAAGAGGAGATTCAGAAAATCCTCTAAAGCCACCAAGGGGAAGTTAACAAACTCTTCTGACCATCAAATAAAATCAAGAGAATTTCCTGTATGTAGTGTACAAAGGTTAGTTACGCTTTGGTGTAGAGCAAGACTTCATTTTATTCTCAGGTTGTCATATCTGCACAAGCATTTACAACCAGTGTAAATCCATTTCTGAATCCTGGTAGGGATGTAACCCTGGCACATCTTCCACTTTCAACTGACTACAGATCACGAAGGGAAGAGAAAGAGAACAGGGAAGAGCATAGATGCATAGCAAGTTACAAAACCCATGGGACAGTGATGAAAACACAGGAACTGTAATGATCTTGCTTCTCAGAATCACTCTCATTTTGGTTGCTGTATGGTAATTCCAAATTTTCCCTGTCTGCGCTAAGTTTAATTTCTTAAAAGTTGCTTAGCTGTGCTTGAGTGAACTCACTCTGATCTTCTCTCAGAAAGGCTTTGGTTTGTATTTCTGCAGAAAAAGACATAAAATATATGTTATTTTAGCAGTAGGTTTTGCTTGAAGTCTGCAATGAATTATAGTACAAGCCTCCTGTGATCAATAATAAATGTTTGCAGACAATAAAAATCATTGAATAAAGAGGATAAAGACAACCTGATGTGGAAACTGTTTTCTTTACCATGCCTGACTTTCTGTTCTCATTCAGTATTTATTCTCTCAATAATATTTTTTTTATAAAGGAGGAAACTATAACTACCATAAAGAAACATTATAGTGAAAAAATGATGTGTCTGAAATCCCAGTTAGAGGCTTACCAAGAGCTGATGAACAAGAGCAACATCCACTGGCAAGATACAGTTAAGGTAAGCAAGTATTACTGTTTTACATGGGGATAAGCATGGCAGGTACTTACAGAAGTTGCAGGAACAGGCCTTATGATTAATGCTCTCTTCTTGTGGACAGACAGTTAAATGAAGACAGGCAGTTTGTAAAATTGTAAAATTTTATTTTAAAATAGGATATGGTTTTCTCTTTCTGGAGATGAATAAAGCCTTGCACAGTGTACTTCCAAACCAGTTTTCATAACTTGGCCTAGCTGTGCTATCCGCTTGGAAATAGCTTTGCTTTCATGTAAATAAAGTGTGAAGGACATTCTTAGAATACATAGGATGTGTGCTGCCTATTTGGTGATGAATAGATATTAAGGTTTATCCTGTTCCTCCTTTGTTCTGCTACTGAGGAAAAGGTTCAGAGTGCTCAAGAATTTAGAAAGGGTCTTCAGAAACAGACTACCTCTGGGCACAGATGGTCATTGCTAAATGAGGAATTTTAATTTTTTTACAATCCATGGGCCTTAGTAGCCTGGTCCAAATGTTATGACTTTTCAAGGTGTGGAACAAAAAACTAAAACTGTATGTCTTTCTGAAAAGTAGTGTCATGATTTTCACTCCTTTTGCCTTATTTTACTGCCTTCAGAACCTGAGAGAAAGAAACAGACAACTGATCCAAGAGAAGGAAGATCTTCTTTACCAAATGAAACAACGAACAGAGAACTGGAGAGAAGAAAAGGTAAAGAAACATAGTTTGTGTTTCCTTTTTGGAGTCAGATGGTGCTCTTGTTCTTGTTTCCAGTGTGTGCTGTGTGCCTGCCTGTCTACCTTTAAATATGTACATCGAAATCGCTGAAGATTGAACTGCTATGTACTTGCCTTCCTTTTTTTTCAGAGAAAAGTGTAGGTTTTCTCCCTTTAAACAGCAATGAAGATGGCATATGCTGTTTTGTCTTACTATATTTTTCTTTCCACTAAAAACTATTAGATGGTAATTTCTCTTGCATTCCACATTTTATGTCTCTTTTTTTTGAAGAATTTTAAAATTACAGTACAGCACATTGCTTCTTTGTTTAGCAATCAGAATTAAAAAGGAACAAAAGCTTCTCATCGTCTAAGTTATTGCAATATTTCAGCTGGCTGCCACAGCAGCAAAACTACCTTATTTGGTAGTTCCCAGGAAACACCGCCTAAAGTTCCTCAGGTTTCTCAAATTTATCTGTAATAATGACACTTAAATTTATTAACAGCATAGGTGTAAAAAAATAATAATAATAATAAATTGTTGAGTTTTTAATAGATAGCATTGGTAAGCAAGAGCTGATATTTATTTTCTGCACAGGATTCTGTTCTGTTCAGTATGTGCAACTCTTCCTTTCATTTTGCAACATTGCTTTGTTACAGCCAGTTTTCATTGCAGCTCTCCGAGACACGTATTCAGGAAGATCTTACCCAACCTTGTGCTGGGGAGTGGTGGGGAGGGAGGGGGGACTGGGGGCGGGGTCTGTGACGCAGATTATTTTAAATTCGTGAAACTGAAAGCAGATTTCTGTGCGTTTCCGAGGCGAGACCTCAAGCAAGTTTTTTAGTTTCTCTTTTCAAGTGACCTAGCACCACCTTCCGTTTAAGTTCTGCATGGCACCGGTATTCAAAATTCGGGTTTTCCCTTTTCAAACACTTCGAGCCATGTCCTGTGTAACTCCAATACCTTATGCCTTATCGATAAACTGCAAAAAACCGCGTGGGGTTCACAAATCTTTTGACCTAATTATTATATATCAAGGAAATTTAGCAAAAATACTATAATAAAGAGTTAAAAGTGATGAGGATACTATGTTCTAAGGCTTCTGGGAAGAAGGAATATTTTCTGTTAGGCCAGATAATACTGGTAGGATTTGGCACACACAACCTTTTCCACAGGGATGCCGGAGGAATCCTTCCAAAAGCTATTGTTATTCAACTGTTTCAGGAGAATCAATCATTTTTGTATCTATTATCATTCCTGTAATGTGGACAAATTCCTAAGAAAAGTATAAACGTAGGACGCCTTAACCCAGGCTCCTGTGAAAACGCTGATGCCTGAGCAGTCTCTGGTTTATTTCTGTTTTATTTTCCAGTGACATCTAATTACTGCTCAATAGCCTGTTTGTGTAGGTTGCACACGTAAGTTGTAACAACATTACTTCCGTATTGTTGGTTATTCTCCACAAAGAAATATAATGAAAAATGGTAGAGTATTGAGTTCCTGATACTCTTCTTTTCTTGTCTTGCAGGTCTGGATTTTAGAAAATTTGTATAAAAAGCTAGATTATCTTTATACCCAGCACACACTGAGTGAGTGTTTCAAATGCAGAATTTCTTCATCTGTTTCTGTTTCTTCCCTGTTTGTTTTTTTGTTTACACTGAGCTGCATTCTAGCCGAAGTCAATGTAAGTATTTCCATTTCAATAGTGTGTGCAGGTGGAATAATAAAAGAATGTTGAAGCTACAAAAATACTGTCTCGTAATGACTCCAAACTCCTTACTGCACCTGGCTTTTTATAGTCAGCGTAATTTCTCAGTAGGTTTATTTCAACACTTTTAGCCTTTCCTTTGGAAATGTAAAACAAAACAAAGTATGAATCCTTAATAATTCTTTGAGTCTAAATAAATTCAAACGAATTA
This sequence comes from Melanocharis versteri, assembly GCA_013397845.1. NCBI lineage: Eukaryota > Metazoa > Chordata > Aves > Passeriformes > Melanocharitidae > Melanocharis > Melanocharis versteri. Next base: position 280,589 of record VZTG01005545.1, on the reverse strand, counting down.
TTGATTAAAATGATATATTGATAATTAAAAATGATTAGTTCATTATAAATTCTTGATTTCTAAAGGGAGATAATTTCACAGAGACAGTATAGCTGGAACTGCAGATTAGAAATGCTGAAGTTATTCTTACCTGGTTTTCTATTGTTTTCAAATCAGCTTTACAGGAACTACACAACATCAGTCTGCATGTGGAAAGATTGCAAGACCTCATGAATTTCCAGATAAAAATTCTTCAACAAAAGTCTGAAAAGGCAGAAGGAGAAAATTCAGATGTGTCAGAGGTTTTACTATTAAAAACAGAACAAGTGAGCACAAAAATGGAAATGTAACTGGTTGTTTATGGGATTACTGCAGGTATTTCAAAGGCAATCAGGGTGATTCTAGCAACAGCTGAAATCAGCATTGGCCCTAACTGATCGTAAATATGGCATGCAAATGTATACATGGCTTGAGAATGATACATTTACAATGAATGATTAAAACATCACAGTAATGAAACAAACTCATTGGTTCAGGAATCACTGATAGTGTGCTATGACTGTCCTTATATTTTTGATAGTAGAAACTTTGCAACAAAATGCTTTTAAGTGTCCACCTCTTTGAATTATAAAAACTATATTCTGAGTGTTGGAGCCAAAGAAATCATCTTATTCAATATTTCATTTGCTTTTCTCTATTTCTGCTCCACCTTGCTCATTAAAATCTTGGTCATTTCATATGAAAGCAACCAAAATTTAGACCTTGGCTTAGTGTATAAGTTATCTTTGTTGCCTCCAGGTAGCTAATGAAGAAGAGAAGACTGAATGTTCAGTGGAAAAGGGATATCTTTGGCAAGCACACACCATCCTGCAAGAGGTACAAGAATCTTTACAGAAACGAGAGAGGGAAGTCACTGAGCTCCTACAAAGTGAAAGGGGATTTAACAGCGCAATGAAACCTCAAATGACAGTGCTAATGTTCTTGAAATCTCTTATCAAGATGGTAAGAATACAGTTGCTGCAAGGATGAAAATTTATTTAATGTGTTTTCTAAAAAGTTCATTAAGGAGAAAAAGTGCAGTTTTGTTTGTTATTGTTATAGTCTTAAAAAATGGAATGATATTATTTTGTATACATTAATTTACTGGTAAGAATAACACATGGAATTAAAGAACCATGAATACCTACTGAAATCCTACAGAAAACTGATTAGACCAACTCGAACACATTAGTCGGCATTATTTTTAAAGATAAATTAGTGAAGCATGAGAATGGTATCATGCAAAAAACATGTTTTTCTAACCTTTCAGTTATGTGAACTAAATGAACTGCAAACAGATGCACCAGCTTTACAGGAAATATGATCTAATTTTTGATCCATGTCAGGTTCACACCATATATTGTGATGTTCCTGGGGCACAACAATACATCCGTCAGCTTGCCAGGAAGAATGAGGATGAAAGAGCTGATCAGAAAGAAGTTTTTAATAATGCTCAGGCTGACATTCTGTCTTATGAAGTATTTAATGGAAATGAACTTATGGATGACATAAGGTATATTGAATAGTTAATAAAACAAAGATAGAAATAACATAGAAAAATAATGAGCTCTTTTCACAGAGAGAAAATATATTTTGAAGAATGCTGTTATAATTTTCATGAAAATTTCATTTTCATTTACTATTTATGGGGGAAAAATATTAAAGTAGGGTCTACATCTGTGTTATGAAAGAAATCAGTAACTTAGAAATACCTTGTATAAAAAGCGGAAAAACATTTCAGCTTAACTGGCTTATACAAGTTTTATCCATTGTGCTATAAAACATGCTGAAATAAGCTTATTTGGCAGCCCTTTGCTACAGCATCACCATCTTTTCTTCCTACTTTTTCTACAGGAAGTCCCTTACAAATTAGCTTCTTTACAAATTAACTTCTTTACAAATAACTTCTCCTTTTCTTTTTTCTTGTTTTTCTTTTTTTTTTTTTTTTTAATCTTTTAATGATAGGACACACCTCCCAATGAAGCTTTTCAGAAACATCGGGAAAGCAAAGTCTGGTTTAGAATATGTTGAAACAGAAAAAATTGTGTTTGATTGTATCCAGACAGGAGAAATCCCCAACTGGATTAAAAGGGATTGTCTTTATGTAGCCTGGTCAGGTGAGAAATCCTCCTGTCAAATCACAGAATCCTAGCTATCCTCAGCCGACGTCCTTTTGAATACATGAAACCACAGTGCAGCACTAAAAATCATGTGGTTCCCATGCCGTAAGGGCTCCCATGACGCATCATCCATTTTGTGCATTTTGGTGAATTACTGTATGAATTGTAATAGTGGGTCATGGCTTGGCTTTTAAACTCAGGGTTTCCAAATTTATACTCCACTGTTCATCTTTTCTTTGGTATCTATATAATTTTGAAAATAGATGTCTTTGTATATTGTGTCTAAATATCTCAGTGCATATTCAAGGTAGATGCACCCAGAATCTCCCCAGATTTGGCAGACATGTGCAGGCATTGCATAAAATAACAGTGGAATTCAGAAGGCAGTAACTCCTTTTCAAGAAAACTTAAAAATATCCATTGCACAAATTTAACACACTATGCTCTTCTAGTGGAACTAGCAGAAAACCTTTCTTCAAATATTTGGTTTGTTTTTTCTATGATTCTGCAACACAAAGCCTGGTCTTAGTGACATGGTCAGGGGAAGGAAGGTGGATGTGTTCTTCTATTTGAAAAAATGATTATTTCTAATTTGGAAGATTTACTGGGTTATATGTTGATCCTGTGTAACTATATAATTATTGGAACTTTCCAGAAGACCCTGCAGTATGCTCTGAGGAGACAGCATTTTGAGGAGCTCATGCAGAAATTTAAAATGGAAAATCAAGGTAATACATTACAATGTATCACCCCATATGGTTTTAAAGAAGTTATTAAAAATGTGTTCATTTTCCTAGCTATTCTTGAGGGATTTAAGGTTTACTCTGAACAGTATTCTGTGATGTCTGAGCACATTTACATCCAGGAATAACATAGTTTGGCTAACTACTGAATTACAGGGTTAGTTTTCTGTGTATGGAAGGATTCCCATGTTCTGTTTTGCACCTGTATATCTATTTTGTTGTTCACATACAAGTCTTTGTGCGTCTTGGTGGCCCTTGATATCTGTTACAAGTAAAATATATTAGAACCAGAGAACTCTTCTGGTTGGAAAAGACCCTTATGATCCTTCAGTTCAGCCATTAACCCAGCACTGTCAAGTCGACTACTAAAGCATGTCGCTAAGTGCCACATCTACATGGTTTTTTAAATACCCCCAGCTATGGTGACTCAACCACTTCCCTGGGTAAACGGTTCCAATGTTTGGCAACCCTCTACATGAAGAAATTTTCCCCAATATACAACCTAAACCTCCCCTCGCTCAACTTGTGGCCATTTCCTGTGGTCCTGTCCTTTGTTTCTTGGGAGAAGAGGTACTTCTCCATCACATTCCCACTCCTTTCAGGTAGTTGCAGAGAGCAATAAGGTCCCCCTTTGAGCCTCCTTTTCTACAGGCTAAAAACCCACAGCTGCCTTAGTTGATCCTCATAAGATTTGTGATCCAGGCCTTTCACCAGCTTTGTTGCTTTTCTCTGGACATGCTCCAGCAGGTCCTGTTTCATATATCTAATTATTTGGGATGCATGGATTCCTTGCTTATTAGAAGGTTACAAAAGAAGCATTGCCTCTTGTGAATTTACGTCAGAGTAAATAACTGAAAAATGTAACTGTTTGGATTGAGTTTTCTCAAACTGGGCAAATGACATCCATGAGTCCACTGGCCCTGACAGGACACATTCATGAGTGCTGAGAGAGCTGGTGGAAATCATAGCAAGGCTGCTCACCATTATCTTTGAAAGATCATGGAGTTTGGGAGAGGTGCCTGAGGACTGGAAGAAAGCAAATGTCACCCCAGTTTTCCAAAAGGGCAAGAAGGAGCGCACAGAGAACTACCAATCACCTCAATTCCTGGAAAGGCAATGGAACTCATTCTGAAGGCCATCTCTATCTATGAGGACAAAGAGGTGATCAAGAGCAGTCAGAATGGGTTCACCAAAGGTAAATCATGCTTGACCAACGTGAGAGCCTTCTGTGATGAAACAACTACCTGGATGGATGAGGGGAGAGCAGTGGATGTTGTCTAACTTGACTTCTGCAAGGTTTTCCACACTGTCTCTCACAACATCTTCATAGGCAAACTCAGGGAGTGTGGACCAGGGAGTATGCCGTGAGGTGGATTGACAACTGGCTGAATGGCAGATCCCAGGGGGTCATTATCAGTGGCACAGGATCAGGTTGGAAGCCTGTCATTAGTGGTGTCTCTCAAGGTTCGATATTGGGTCCAGTATTGTTTAACTTCAATGGCTTTGAAGAAGGGCCAGATACCTCCTCAGCAAGTTTGCAGATGACTCTGAGATGGGAGCAAAGGCTGGTACCACTGCTGTGCTGTGCTTCAGAAGGACCTCCACAGACTGAAGAGATGGGTGGAGAAGAACTGTCTGAAGTTCTGCAAAGGCAGGTGCAGGGTGCTGCTTCTTGGGAGGAACAACTCCATGCAGCAGCACAGGCTGGGGGCTCACCTGCTGGAGAGCTGCTCTGTGGAGAAGGACCTGGGGATCCTGGTGGACAACAAGCTGTCCATGAGCCAGCAGTGTGTCCTTGTGGCCAAGAAGGGCAGTGGTGTCCTGGGGTGCATCAGGAAGAGCACTGCCAGCAGCTCGAGGGAGGTGATCCTGCCCCTCTACTCAGCCCTGGTGAGGCACATCTGGAGTGCTGTGTCCAGCTCTGGGCTCCTCAGTGCAACAGGGACATGCAGCTCCTGGAATGGTCCAGGGAAGGGCTACGAAGATGATCTGGAGCATCCCTTTAAGAGGAAAGTCTGAGGGAGCTGGGCCTGTTCAGCCTCAAGAAGAGATGACAGGGAGGGGACCTCATTAATGTCCTTGAGTATCTGAAGGGAGGGCTGCAAGAGGATGGAGCCAGGCTCTTCTTGGTAGTGTTGAGCAATAGGACAAGGGGCAATGGGCAGAAGCTGATGCAGAGGAAGTTCCACCTGAGTATGAGGAAGAATTCTTTACAGTGCAGGTGACTGGAACAGGTTTCCCAGAGATGCTGTGGAGTCTCCCTCACTGGAGACATTCAAGAATCATCTGGGCACAACCCTGTGCCATGTTCTGTGTGACAACCCTGCTGGAGCAGGGAAGTTGGATCAGATGACCCAGTGTGGTCCCTTCCAACTTGACCCATTCTGTGACTCTCTGCTGAAATTGACCCAACTATATACATTAAAACGCATCAGAAGCCAGAGTGCAGTAATGCATTTATGATATTTCAGTTGAATCTCAAAGCGAAGAGACTCATAATTGCATTGAATAATTACTTACCCTACATAGACACTAAGACAACAACCATCATATCAAGTTAATGTAGAGAAGTTCTTCATTGATAAATATCAAATAAAAACTGTAAGTTATATTTTTGCTAAATTTTAACTGTACCGTTTGTTGCATTTTTTTTTTGGTTTTGTTTTGAGGTTTTAGGTTTACCAGAAAATGAAGAAACACTAAGAGACATACCAACACTGAAGCAAAAGGAGCCCTGAAGAGAAAGCTCGATGCAGAAAAACACTTTCTGCAGTATTTGTTGAGTGGACAAAAGATTGGAAGCATTAAATACATGTGGTTCACTAAATATCAGAAAACTTACCCAGGCATTTAAGTGTTTTGAAAATTTTATACTTTTTAATAAATATTTTAAAGAAATCTTCTAAAGGAAATAAAGAATAATCCATCATAGCAATAACCTGGAAGAGTCTGTGACTGAGCAAAGGAGTCTTTGAGTCGAACAGGTATAGTCCTGCTGCAGGGGGGTGGAGTGTATAAGCTTTTGCTGTCTAAAGCGGAGAATTTAACACACTTCTACAAGCAATATCTGCAGAGAGGTAGCTCCTAAGGCTAATTTTCATCTGTGAAGCACAAGCCTCCAAAATTAACTTTGCTTTGTCCCAGTTCAAGTTATTCAGCAATTGTTTTAAAGTGCTGGCTTTTATATCGTGGTATGTGTTTCAACTTTTCACATTCTCTCTCTTTTATTTTTTTTTTTAATAAAAGATGAAATTAAATAAGTCATAGATAGGAAGAAAACTTTAAAAATATAATCTTTGAAATTGTAGTCGTAATAAGGTACAAATGAATGTGAAGATGATGGTTGTTGGTGTTGTTGAAGACAGCGACTTGTCTCTAGAAGTGGTTGTTGAAGATGATAACCCTAAGTTCTTGGAAGTAAATGCATACTGTAAATTTAAATACCAAATGTGCACTTTTAGAGTTTGCTTGACTTTTTTTTGTCATCTGTTAAGCATGTGTACCTGGAGCTGAGTGGTTTATTTGAACTACTCAGCTGCATCAACCCCCATATCATAAGTTCAAAAAACTTTGTATTCCAGCACTGATCTATCATTCAGAGAGTAACATCCGCAAGCTTTATTTTTTTTTAACTGCATATCTGTTCATAAGATGCTTCCAGGTTTGAATCACCTATCCAGAAAGAACACTCTGTATGGATGAAGCATCCCTGTGACAGTGCTTTTGTGCAAACAAATTGATGTGTACTTATCACTATCCTTCTGGGAACTGTCCTTCTGGGAACTGTGGTACTGGAACACGATGTCTGTTTCTGAGTGCCATTAGTGTACTCAGGGCGTTTTTCAATTGAACCTTAGAGTGCACTGTGAGACTATCGGAAGGGAACGCAAGAGAAAAGGAACAGGGACGTAGATGCCACTGAAATGGAGATGCATTATGGTGAAGATGCTGTATAGAAAAACAGCTAGAGTGGATAGAGAGGGTGATCTTGAGCGCTTTGCTGTGAACATACCACTCCAGGATGCAGCAACACTGATGATAAGTCTAAGCTTTAGACGGGACAGAACCAGTTCCAGTCCACCACAGTGAGAGAAAAAACCTAAATATTTATAAAAGCTGTATACAATCTATCTGTGCAGAATGTACACATAGACACTGTTTGATCTTTTACTGCCGTTAGAATTTTGATTTTTTGGTAATGAGACAGTAAAGGGCAGTTTTAAATCAGCTTTAAAGAACGGAAGTAATGTAGTAAGTCAGAACTCTGTTTTAAGTCAAAGGAAATTTTTGAGCTGTAGTTCAGCTATTGATCTGTATAGTGCAAAGTAATTGAACGTTTTTATGTATAGAAGTACAAAATAAAATATCCAAAAAACAAATAATTTTATTAACTTTGTTGTTTAGCTTTGTTAGCTATTTAAAGTTCTCCTGTGAAAAGATTTAAACTATGAAGAAATTTTGGCACGGTTCTTATTCTTTCTCTAACCTTTTTGAATGCCTTACTCCAAAGGTTATAATTTTGTTCCTTCCTTCACTTAATCTCATGTCTATGCAAGTTTTCTGAAGCAATTTCATGGCTTTATATGCAAGTTGCTAGCTTTTGTGTCTGTTTTTAATTCTCTGATAAAGAGAAAAGGAAAAATTTCTCTGCTAGGCTATTGGTTTTTACTTACTTATAATGTCAACTTATAATGTTAAGGTTGGGAATTAGATTTAAATTTAAATTATTCATAAAATATCATTTTAAATACCGGTTGTTACATATTTTAAATGTAATTAAATTAATCCATATACAATACATGAAAACTTATTTTAAAAATTATTTTCTCTCATCAGAGAAGATTCTTAGCTGTAAAAGTCAAGTACTCTTTAAGAAAACTTCTGTATAGCTGTGATTTATCCCATCTAATTTTTTGTGCTGAAAAAAAATCAAATAGAATTCTTTCATCTTGTTCATAAAATAATGAATTTTTCTTGAGTAAAATATGATCACATGAATTTATTATTGAAATTTTATTTCGATGTCCTACAAAGATTCACTATATGCACAGGGCAAAAAAAGAAACAAAACAGAACAACAAAACAAACAAACAAACCCAAACCAAACCAAACAAACAAAAACCAAAACAAAAAAAAAACAAACAAAAAAGCAAAAAAAACGAAACAGAAACAAACAAACAAAAAACAGACAAAAAACCAACGAAAAATTGAGCAGTAAAATGTAAGCTAAAACTCTCCATTCTAAAATACTCTGACATTATCATGAATACCAATTAAAAGCTTAGAATGTCTTTATCAGTACCCACCAACACAAAAAATGTCATTACTTTTTTACATTACTGTTTGATAAATCTGGAATTTTACATTAGATGTGGGTTTTATATCACCTATATTTAGAATTTTAGAAATGTCTCTGAAATTATTTCAAAACTAAAAAAAAAAAAAAGGATAAATTTTCATCCAAAAATCTTTCTCATCCTAAGTATCATAGGCAGTAGGCTTCACTTCAGTCTGAGGTACATGGGACTTGGGGCTGCAGGTACCCTAGACACTCCTGCTAAGGGAATTCTTGCAAGTCCACTGATCTAGGGTGTGTTCAGGTATGCTTCTTAACCCTCCAGAACACCTCCTCCATGTAGGATGCTCTAAAATGAATAAATTAGCAAATAATTTTTAGGGTAGAAAAATAAATAAATTATGAAATTGTTACTTGGTTCTGATATGAAGTAAATACTGAAACCCCAGACTGCTAATAAATGAGAAAGCATAGCCTCTTTCTTTCATTCAGCACAGCTAAATATATTGCCTCCCTTCAAATTCAAGTCATAGTTAAAAGAATCTTTTCACAGGCTACATTTCTCAGTAGTGTCATGTAATGCTTTATACATGCACTACTACTTCTTTATCTACCCTCAAAAATGAGAGCTGTAGACACAGGTGCATAATTGAAAATTATTTTCAGGCAGATTACCCTGTCCAAATGCTGCATGTATATTATTTTCTTTATTACAAACATAATCCTAAAGTGAGTGGCGATTTTTGCCTCCCTTTGTGCCCATGAGCAGTGTTGGTCCTGATGATGCAGACTGGCTGTATCTGCAGTGTCTCCAGTGTTGGGCCCAGCTTAACAGACAGAGCAGCCAGCTGCATCCCCGCCACACTTGGGGCAGAACTCATTCCCCGAGCACGTAGATGGCAGGACAGTCTTACCGTTCCCTGGCGTTTAATGCAGGTGTGGCTACTGCTCGCTGAGAAAAGACTCTATGCCTCTGCTCATGGAATTTTTTTTGGCATGTTCAAGGTCAATACCAGAGGTTAAACCTCCCAACGTTCACCCGTGCAATGACTGCAAACTGAGTGCATTGGAACCCTCTGCTCCCACCATTACCTCCTTTGTCTTGATCTCATTATTTCAGCATCTGAACTCTTTGCCTTCTCCTTACTTACCAAGTTCCTACTGTTGACTCCATTTCATTTCCACCAGCCATTTTATTTCTCTGTTTCTGCATTTCACCATCCCTTCTGCAAAAGAGATATATGCAGCTTTGGCAGTATGAATCATTTTTAATTCTTTGAAACACACAAAACTTAACCCGATAATTTGAAATCGTCTAGAGGCACTTGGCGGTTAAACCCACCCCATCCCATTGACATGTGACGACATTCGTACCATACTCTGCAAGTCAAACAAGTCCTCCATGGGGCAGACAGAGCATTCTTGGTGAAACTACTTTCTTGAGTGCCTCTAGAGATGCCATATGTCGGTTCTAAATTACAGGCCTCTTGCTGTGACAACTGCATTCTTTTCTGACTTTTAGTATCTCTCAGTCCTTTTACTTATCTTTGATTGCCTCCTCTAGATACATAGCTTCACTAAATGAAGCTTTTTTTTTTTTTGCTGTATTCCTTGGTACTTACACACTAGTATAAAAATATATTATTGAGTATACCATTTATTATACATTATTGTGTGTACCATACCATTTGACCACAACTACAGCATCATATGTAGAATATTCTTTTCATTCCCCATTTTTCTTCTGCTCTCAAGATGCTGTTCTACAAAAGACCGTGGACAGGTCATAGGCAAGTTCCAAAAAGAATGTTTCATAGTCTTCTGTGTGAAGTTCTGCCTCTGGAATCCTTTAAAACTTCAACTTTTCTCCATTGACTGTAAGAGAAAGGTACCTGCTTCGGAAGGACTTTGCTGCATATTTAAATCTTAGATCCAAGTGAAGTTCTCAAATTAAAGAGATCATACATCATCTATGTCTAAAATATTTTTATAGAGACAAATTTTCAGACCATTTACCAGTTTCCTGCTGTAGAGTCCTCTGAGTTTGGAAGAGAAAATTTAATTAAACACCAGAATACCTCCAGCTGTAGTAGTATCCAAACCTATAAAATTAAGCATTATATTTTACCTTAGATATGTTGATACAGTTATTCTGTAAAAAAGATTTGATTTGGCTAAAGATACAGAAATCGGTTTCATGGGTGTAAACAAAGCTCAACACATATACAGGAAAAAATAATTCAAATTTCATAGACATTATATTAGGTGTGCAATGCAAATACAAAGGAAGTGGAAGAGAAAGAAGAATTTTTTCCTTTTAAATTACTTTACGTTGTACCTTTACTATCCAAATTTGAATTCATGGATATGATTAAAATATTGAACTTTGATATTTAACTTGTAGGTAGCTTTTTAGATGGAAAACATGGTCTTGGTAGGGTGCAATATAGGAATCTGTATGAAAAAATCTGACCTTGGGAGATACTTGTGCTCTACATAACAGAAAAGTATCTCCCAAGGTCAGATTTTTTCATACAGATTCCTATATTGCACCTTTAATTAAAATTACACTTACAGTTCCAATGATTGGTGTGGAGGACCAGGCATCGACATGTTTTTTCTCAAACATTCTGGCTGCAGCGACACAAAAGTTGTGATTGGAAGAGAGGGTCCCATGGGGGTGGGACAGCGTTGTGCTGAACCAACTTTCTTGTCCACCTTGAGACTTGTGCTCGGTTGTCATCTGTGTCATGATCATTGTCATTCCTGACTCACTCCCTGGAGGAATGTTCAAAGGGCCGGCCGTGCATCTGTGAATGAAATGGCACAAAAAGTATAGTTTGCGTAAGAGACTGCACTGGGTTAGCTGTAAAAGAAAGCAGATCAGGCACCTTTCTTTTTCCTCTATTCCTCTTTTGCTTTCTTCCTCACTACCTCAGCCCAGGACCATCCAGGCAGCAGGACTGATGTGGGATCTAAGGACTGGTGAACTTCTTACTTCTCTCTCTCTCTTTTTCCTGCCTTTATTTCTATCTTTCCTTGCTTTGACTGGGCTAAGCATGGTTGTTGTATTCTACCCCTTACTGCGTACTGAACTTTGTAGTGCGAGTGGGGAGATTGTGGCTTTGTGTTTTGGCTTGTTAACCAGCAAAGATACCCAATATGTGGTCCGGGGTCTTTGTTCAGCCTGACGAGAATTTTCAACAGACATCAATACTGATGTGTCACGACAATTAGCAGCAGTTCAGCAGGTGTTTCAAAAATATCAAAATAAAAATAAAATTTAAAAATTACCGGCATGCAAATCTTGTTTGTATGTTTTACATGAAAATAGTATGGCTAAATTCATCATGATGCAGAATAACAGAAGAACTCATATAAAAGCACTTTATATGCCACACCAGCTATAAGCATATTTACAGTTTTGATGATTAATTAAAATTACATTAAACATCATCTATCAGTTAAAGATGAGAGACTATCACTGTTGAAAAAAGTTATGGAATTAGTTGTTTAAAAATAGTTTTAATATTTTTTTTGCTTTAAAATGTCATTTTAATGGCCTTAATAAGTAATGGACTAGAATACACAGAGACTGCAATAGGATATATTTTAAGACCCAAGTTTATTTTTAAATGTACTTTATAGTACGAAAAGGCCAACCATAAGTAACTATGTTTGATTTTCTACTATATAAATTACTTAAGAGGCTATTTTTAATAGTCTTTTGTGATGCATGAAGAGACGGGACCCACCAACAGAGACAGAGAGTGAATCTGAGGTGAATCTAAAGTTTATTCAGAAACATCGGTATATATATCTTTACTCCTAAGAGGTTTTTTTTTTTGGTTACAGCTCACAGACATGATCACAGTCCTACAATAAATCTGTCCTCTTGACATCTCCCCTTGTTCTCTCCAAAGCCACGATAAAGGAGCGTGAAAAGTGTGCACGAGGAGTGTGTGTCTATGTTAACGTAGAAGTAGAAACTCGTTTGTTCAGCTCTGTCTCAGGTACGCGCTGTGTCAGAGAGACCTGCAGATGGTGCTGCTGGTGTTGCTGGTGCTGCTGCCATCGCTCTCTGTTTAACTCTCGTCTTACACCGACACCTGTTAACTCTACAACTCCCCCTTTTCTGTTTTGAGGAGTCATGGACAAAGCGAGTCTTTGTGATGTGAAATCATACTTGATCATAGAGTCATGAGTCCTTTTGTTTAAAAATAGACATTGATATTATATTAAAAACTGGCATCTAATATATAAAAAAAAAGATGCCAAGATGATAGTGACTAAATTTATTAAATTTTTCTTTTTGCGTAAAACTAAAAGTGACTGTAGTGCCTTCTTAATATTACGCAATTGTTGTAGTTGCATGAATTAGTAATGAGGAATATACTGGAAAGCAAATATTAAAATAAAGCTCATATCAGATGTTCACTAATTAATTATACTTCCATGACAAAAGGCTTCTTCAGTTTCCAACAATTAGTGATAAAATGGTCTCATCCTTTTTATTTTGCCATTTCTTTACATCTTAAGTCATGAAACAAAATATTCCTAAATTACTAAAGATTGAATCTGCACATAATTTTTCAAAGAGAAGTTGCTAACAGCACCACTGCAGTCTCTTTTCATGGAAAATTCTGCCAGGCAGTTTCTGTGGATTAACATAACTTTATTGCCTCCTTCTTTATGAGATCTTCCAAAAGCTGAAACACACAATATAATAAATCTGCAAATCCACAACTCCCATTGAAGATATTTCTTTTTTAAATGGGGATAGGTTAAAGTCATATTCAGAATAGTTCAGGATTAAATCACAGAATCACAGAATAGGTCAGGTTGGAAGGTACCACAGTGGGTCATCTGGTCTTGCCTCCCTGCTCAAACAGGGTCATCCCAGAGCCCATGGCACAGGATTGTGTCCAGGTGGTTCTTGCGTATATCCAGTGAGGGAGACTCCATTGCCTCTCTGGGCAACCTGTTCCAGTCACCTGCACAGTAAAGAATTCTTCCTCATATTCAGGTGGAACTTCCTCTGCATCGGTTTCTGCCCATTGCCCCTTGTCCTGTTGCTCAACACTACCAAGAAGAGCCTGGCTCCATCCTCTTGCCACCCTTCCTCCAGATACTCAAGGACATTAATGAGGTCCCCTCCCTGTCATCTCTTCCTGAGGCTGAACAGACCCAGCTCCCTCCGACTTTCCCCTTAAAGGAATGCTCCAGATCATCTTTGTAGCCCTTCCCTGGACCATTCCAGGAGCTCCATGTTGCACTGAGGAGCCCAGAGCTGGACATAGCACTCCAGATGTGCCTCACCAGGGCTGAGTAGAGGGGCAGGATCACCTCCCTCGAGCTGCTGGCAGTGCTCTTCCTGATGCACCCCAGGACACCACTGCCCTTCTTGGCCACAAGGACACACTGCTGGCTCATGGACAGCTTGTTGTCCACCAGGATCCCCAGGTCCTTCTCCACAGAGCAGCTCTCCAGCAGGTGAGCCCCAGCCCTTCCTGGTGCATAGGGTATTTCCTCCCCAGGTGCATGACCCTACATTCTTAATAAGAGAAAAGGTGTGCTCCATATTTTGAAAAGTTAACAACTTTCAGCTTTGGAGATACTTCAGCGGATACACAGACTTAACAAAAATATGAAATTCAAAGTTTTTATTTTTGGAAAAGGAAATGCAGCAGAAGCTACCACACAGGTAAATTGCAGATTTAAAGTAATAGCTGAATTTGCAGATATTATATCTTTCATTTTTATCAGGTTTTCACCTGCAGCACTATGCAGGCACCTCAAAAAGAAAAACTGATCCTCAGTCTGTAACATATTTGTAAGAATTTTTCAGGTACCCTCACATCTAAGAGTGTTGCTGATGGGATACAGTATTCATTTGTTAATGAACAATTTGCTTGAATCTTTTTCCACTGTGTAACTCTGAAATGTACATCAGAAATATATGTCTGTTTCTGTAGACAATTGCCCCCCACAAGACATATGATATACTTTTTATTTCTCTCCTTTTTTTGAAAAAGTTAACTGAAATTGTTTTTCTGTCATCATAATATTTTGCTTATGTAAAACCTTATGCAGCATATGATGTATTAGTACATGATGGTTCAGTAAAAAACCCCATGAAGCTTAAATAGCATGCCATTATACAATTAAGCTTTTAAAATCATAAACAAATCTTCCTGAAACCTTCTTTTCTCTGACTGAATATTTTATATTAATATTTCTTAATTAATATACCATCATGAAACAAATAAAATTATACAGCTATATAGCATTTAAGAACTGTGATCAAAAGTTTATCCAGAGAGAAAAAAGTTATTAAAACAAATAATTGTATAAATATGAATATATTATGTATATATACAAAATTCTTTATACGAACAGTTTATCTTACCCAGACAAATGTCTGTATTTTTTTTTGCAAACTATGACTACTCATTCCATAAGAGTGAAAATGTGTTATTCCTGATTCTGTTCTCTTTCAGCAAATGTATTCCACAAAGTGAGGTGAGAGTTGTGCTCAGCCTTGACCTCCACTATTTGTTTGTACAATTAACTGCAGCAGAGACTTATTAATTGAAGAAAATAACTAACCAAACAAAATTTTATTTTACAAACCTGTTAAATCTCCATTATTAGCTGATTAGAGTTATGGGATGTTAAAAAAAATTGCTTTTAAATAGCTGACTAAAGATTTCTGAAGTTTTAGAAGAGTGACCTGGAATGCACAATTCCTCCCTTAAGAAGGCAAAGTCTCTCAGCCTTCAGGAGTTTCTCTGGGTGGCCTTCCAGCCCAACAGGAGAGTTCCCCAACTGCAGACCCACTGCTGAGAGGAGGACTGACCCAAGAGGCTCTCTGGTGGGCCTCCCCCTAGCCAAAATTGGTCGGTACAGTCCCACCATTGGCTGGAGGGGTCTGGCTTTCTGTCCCGCTGCAGCCACTGTCCCACGCAGATGTGATGGGGTCAGTCTGCACTCAGGCTGGTCAGTGCTACAGGGCTGGGGCCAGCGTTACAATACTCTGGTCAGTCATGGGCCATTAGCTGGAGGCCCTCAACCCCTGCTACAGCAGCAAGTCTCATGCATACCTTTCCCATTGTATGCATTTTGACTATTTAACCACTTTATCCAATAAAAATGGCAGCCTCAGTGAGCATTCTTTGAGCTCTCCCTGCGAGGTAACATGGCTGCACAGCAGTGATCTCGCCTTGAGCTGGGACAACTCTTAAGTTTGCTCCTCAAGGCTGACAGACTTCCTACTAATAACAGATCTATGGGTAAGTCCAATTTGGACAGCATTCCAGTGACTCTCCCTGTAAGCTGGCATGCCTCTCAGAGTTTGAGACTCCTAACTTGAGACTGAGATATCCTTCCTTTCCCAAGGTGGAGAGAGTTCTTATTTGAAACAGATCCCTGGTAAGTGACTGATAACAAGCTAAATTAATATTAATGTAATCCATATAGTTAATTCCTGTAGGCATAAATCATTGTCCGTCTATGGGACTAAGGCTGGATATAGCCACATCTAAGTTCTATCACGAGTTCAGAAAGCAAGGGGACCACTGTGAAACCCATCATTCAATTTTTTGGATGATGTTTCCCTTACCTTTAGTAAGAGTTTAAGAGTTTCCTTTACCTTTATGCATTAGTCTCATTCCAACTCAATTCTGACTCGATTTTCATTGTATATTTCATCCACATAGCAAGTAATAGAGTAGGCCTTGCCATCAAACCTTGTTAAGTTGCATTTTTATAAATTCATATTAAAACCATTTTTGCTAATACCTTTGACGGTGATCCATTGAGTGACTGTAAATGGCTCATTTGAGACAGGCATGTATCCGTGCCACGCCAACATATTTGGCATAAATAATTCTAGACAAGCAAGCCATATTAAACTTTCCTTCACAGAAAGAATGAAAATATAGACTAGTGTATTTGCTTGTTTAGTTTGCTCATTTTTCCCCTCTATATTTAAAAGAATGTTGACTTTCAAAAATCCCCAGTCTAAATGCTTAATCAGTCAATCTACAGACACAGAGCATATACAAAACCAGGGCAAACCAAAAGAGCCACAAAGACTCATATTTTGCAGCAATAGAGCTATGCACGGCATATGTGAACTGAAGTCAGTGTGCCAAGAGACACTGGAGGCAGGAAAGTTACCTAAATTATAACACCTGAATGGTCTAAACAGTCAGGTATAGTCCCATCTGTCTGAAGATATTTTTTAACCTGTTGAAACTCAGCTTGGGGTGATTTTTAAAATTAGACAGAAGCAAAATTTGTGCTTCTAGTTTACCCTAGAAATGAGAGTCTAAAAAGCTCCAACAAACCCTACTTTTCAAACCGTAAAGAAAATACCAGTGTATGCTTGTTGCCTGATTAAACCATGGCCTGTTTGTGTATTGTCTGTGTGCAATCCAGCTGTAATAATACCTACTTTCAGAAAGGCTTTGTATGCCTCTAATGTTGGGGGATTTTTACTTCCTTGTGAATGAGTGGATGGCATGCACTTCACATTTTAACCACTTGAGCTTGAAACTAAGCACGCTCACCCAGTGTTTAATACATGTATTCCATTGAACACCAAAACCTTTTCTTTTCAAAAGGGAACAAAAATAACACATGAGCCCACCTGAGGAAAAAAAAATGCCAAGGATGGCATATTTTAAACCACCAGCAAAAGATGTTGTTGGAGCTGTTCAGTTTGAGGACAGTCATTAAAAATTTGATTATTCCCTTGGACCTGAAGTACAAGTATCAGAATTTGTATTTAAAGCCATTTAGATTGCTACTGACAACCAAGAGACTCTCCTCAGTAGAACCAGTCTGTTTAGCAAATTTATGTTCTTTATAGGAACAGTCTATTCCTTTCTAGTTTGAATGCCCCATCAGCTTTCTTTTATGAAGATGCTCATAGATGCAAAAGAGTCTTCCAGGAAAAAACACTGCTGAATCAATGAGGACAAACTTTGATCAGACTGCAGAAAGATCAGATATTTGCTATGAAAATCCGTAGTTAATTTGCCCACACCGCTTGTACTTTGATTTGCTACCAATGATATTTGCACTCCGAATAAATCCATTTTTGAAATGAGAGGTATTTTCATGTAAAATTCATCTGTCATAACCCAGTACCACGGCTTTCTCACTTCATACTGCAACAGGTGCCATTTAAAGAACAGAAAGGCTGACAAAAGACCAGCAAACTCACCCAGGCAAGTCTTGGCCAATCATAATAATTGAACAGCATCCAAACACTTAAATTCTTTAGTGGTGAGTTCAGCTGACACAGCTTTTCATTCTGGTAGCAGCTCCCCATTGCAGCAGTAGGCATGGCTGATTGGATCCTCTGACCTCCAACCTCTTGTCTACCAACCTATCCATGCTTTTCATGAAGCAGGTTACAACTCACTCCAGAGGTATTTTTAAGATCTTATTTTACTTCTCATTATCCTGCCCTGATTTTGTTAGCAATAAATTCAATTAATATCTCTAATTTGAATCTGGTTTGCCCATGATGGTACTTGATGAGTGATCTCTCCCAGTCCTTACCTCAACACATGAGTCCTTCATTATATTTTCTCTCTCCTGTCCAGCTCTGGAAGGGAGTGAGAGAGCTGCTTTGGTGGGTTCCTGGCATCCAGCCAGGGTCAATCCCCTACAGTGGATTGAAGATTATATATTCAAAATGCACCATGACATCCACTTTCTTCCAAAATTTTTTTGTGATGGACTGTGAATGCAGAGGTTTACACATTTAAGTGTATCATTCTTTAATGTAGAAACATTATCTTAGTGTTAATAGAGGTTTTTATCACACAGCCCAGTTCACTCAAGGGGCTGCACATGGAAAAAGATAGAAATAAATGGCACAGAAAGTGGATTGCTGCATCTATCTATGCAAAGCAAGGCACTAATTTGGCAAAATTAAGAGCCCACAGTTAATTAAGGCATTATTATATGTCCCAGTGTTTCTACTGAAAGCTGCCCTGTTTGCCTGGGTGAAAGCTGTATTTCCCGGTGTACTGGAGTATCAAATCCTACCACGACCTTCACAGAAATTATGTCAGGTCATGATAAGTTGAGTCTCATGCCTAGGCAAGATATGAAGGACTTTGCCCTCACCACTCCCAAGAAGCCTGATGACAATTGCAACTTCCAGATGGAAGTTCTGAACAGCTTCAGGAGAGATGAACAGAGCTGCATCACAGTATGTAAATAAATCCTGTCACAGTCTGTGACCAGTGCTAAAGGCAACAACAACTAGGGTTTACAGAAGCGTTATGAATTTCTCTGTCTGCAAGAAAAAGTTTTGCCCTTCATAGAACAAGTATGTATGTTCTTGTAAGTTCTCAATTAACTCTGTATCTCATTGTCCCAACAGCAAAAAAAGCTGGCATCCTCTGGCTGTGATTTGATAATGAAGGTGTGGCTATGAACATAAAATATTATTTTAAGATTGTTTAACACTAGGCGGTTTCATTCCCATTTTGGACATATAGATCAATAATTCAAGGGAACTCAAGCCTTTTCCCACATTCTACATTAAGCAAGTAGTGCTGTGCCATGCTTTCAATGGATACTGTTTCTGGAAATTAGGCTTTCCTCAGGTCTTCTGCTCAGGAAATGAGAAATGACAGAAAAGATCATTTTCAAAGCAAGCATTTCAGACTAAAGAGAATATAGAGGTTATGCAGGTGTTTTCTTAAAATGGACCTGTATTATTCATTTTTGCTGGAAAAATTATTTTGCAGTATTTTATAAATAAGAGGATGGCTCAGAAAAAACAGAGTATTCTGAAATACATTCTGTACTTTTCCAGGTAACAATATTTAACAGTATTGAAAGAACAATATCTTCATTAATTCCTTATTTGTTTCCTAGTCCATGGAACCCACTTTCACACAATAATGTTTCTATAAATACAGAAATCAGTTTCAGAAAATCGAAATTAATTATGTTAGACAGGCATATTTTATCTCTCTGAATGTAACAGACAATAAAGAGATTACTCACACCAAGAATATATTATAGGTTTAAAAATGACTATGTATGTGAATATGCACATGATCTCAAGTGGAGTAAGCAAATAGAGAATAGAAAATTGCCATGGTCTTCCTAGATATTACTAACACAAGGATACATAAAAGTTAAACTTTAAAGCTACTAATACCTTTGTTTTCTTGTTTCTCATTTATGTTGTAATCTCTCTTTAGAGAACTGTATTTTCATGGTGTTTGTTGTTTTGTTTTTGGTGTTTTTTTTTTTTTTTTTGGATGTTTGGTTTGTTTGGCTTTGGGGTTTTTGGGGTTTTTTTGTTTGACTTTTTTTGTGTGTTTGGGGTTTGTTTTTATTTTATTTTTTTTTAATTGATAAATTTAGAGATCTTTAATATCCATCTTTGCAAGTGGAAATCTTTGATTTCCAAGTAAAAGATTCTCTCATACAACTCCAAGGAAACACCTGGTTTGGTGAATATTGCTCAGGTTCTGCACAACACTGAGAGGAAGTGGTGAAGACATCTTGTTAAACGTTTATTTTGTCCACAGCTTGGAAGATGAAACCGTATCAAAACCACGACTGTAGCAGACACGGTCTCTAAGAGAGAGCAAGGTAAAATTAGCAATGGATCTTTTAAGATCTTAGGGATGCATAAGTAGCCCAAATGTAACTTTTAATGCTCGACAGTCACCTGTGGCTGTCAGTACTGCTGAACAATCTCTTGCTAATCATCTGCTACAAGATATTTGAAAGCAGGAACAAGAAAGGGGAAAAAAAAGAACCTGACACAGTGCCATTGAAACGGGCCAATAGTAGGAAGAGGAGAGATGTGGCCAGCATTTGGGTCACAGTCTTATATAATAGCGACAATATTTGATTGTTGACTTTGATATATTCATACTGCTCAAAAAATATCCCTTCTGAAGGCCAGTTCCTACGCAAATAGCAAATAAACCACATATGCCTATTTAATGTAATTTTTGCAGTAATCATAGAATGGTTTGTGTTGGAAGGGACCTTGAAGATGACCTCATTCCAACCCCTGTGCCTGTCCCTGTCATGGGCAGGGACACCTTTCACTACAGCAGGTTGTTCAAACCCCCGTCCAGCCTGGCCATGAACACTTCCAGGGGTGGGACATCCACAGCTCTGTGCCAGTGCGTCACTACCCTCTCAGTAATCTGCTTCAGAATACTCTACACAGACACAGAACCAGGAACACATCTCTGAATAAATAGATTTGGATTTTTTATTTTATGTAATTTTAGCATATATAAAAATTGGTTCATTGTCTCTATTTAGGAAAAAAACACCATGTGTCTAAGACTCATCACTTTTTTTGTAGACCACAAGGAGGTGCAATTGATCTTTTTTTTTCTTTTTGGTTTGGTTTTTGGTTTTTTTTGTAATTGAACTTCCACACTTCAATAACACTTATTTTCCTGTGAGGTTTGATATTTTTCTTTGGCATTTCCTATTTGGCTTTAGATGCAAACAGTACATATCCAATATTCCTATTCGTTTGCTCTTACCTAAAGTATGACTTGTTCTTTGGATAGAACAGTTACAATGCTTGTTTCCTTGCTAAACTCTCATCCTGTGTCCTGCTTGTAAGGATGTAGGAAGAAAATAGATCATGAGAAAATCCCCAAACTACTGTCATGATACTGAGATGTTTTTGGCTTGTAGAATGTGTGAAAGTTCAATTAGGCTGGATTAGTATATTTTAGGGATGAAGTGCAATCAACTACTAGTCTGATTTAGCACATTTGAACAGCACTTATATTTAATGATTGTGCTGTAGCCTCCCAGACAAAATCAGCCATGTCAACTCACTTGCCATTTCTTCTCTCTGAAAAAGTAGTATTGCCTCTTTTCAACCTGAAGAGCTACTTAATCCTCCTGTTTCAGCAATTACTTGTTATTTTGCTCATGTTTTTCTGTAGATTGGAAACCTGAAGACATAAAGAAGCAGGACTGCTACAAAGACATTCCTAGAGCATATCTACAAAAGCTGCATGGATGCGCTGATCCCCTCAGAATTTAACTAATTGTCCTTGTGCTCACAGTGCCTTCCTGCTTTTGGTCAGTACTTAATCTTGAATTTCTTTCTTAGCTCTTCCTTTAAAAGACATATTAACAAGACTAATCTGACTGAGATGGCGATATGTTTGCCCCAATGCTCCCTTAAACAAGGCCTTAGCCACTGCTTTTTTTCTCTATCAGCGTTTAGGTCACACTACTCAGTTTCCACTCACCCCTCTCTGCACGTTTGGGGTGTGTTGCTTTCATTGTTTCAACTATCTGTTTCCACAACAGAGTTTTATTGTTTCTTCTATTTACTCTGTGTGAAAAAGTGTGATTGCATTGCCCTGTGACTTTTCACTCAGCCTCTCTGTACAATAAAGCTATATTTTCTTTTGTTCTTTTCATCCAACATAATTTGCTTATTAATAGCCTTCTGAAAGTTAATAGACTCTACTAATATCTCCTCCCATGATGGGAACGTATTTACAGGATCCTGCAATTTTTCAAATTTTATCTGTTGGTTAATAAATAAACTGTGTAAAGCTGGTTGCATTTTTCATTTTCTTATCCTTAAAAGATAAAAATTTATTTTGAAGAAATATTAATTCTTAATAACCTTTGTAAGCAGTATGTTGAGATCCTGGATGTAAAAAAAATTTGTCATTTG
This sequence comes from Melanocharis versteri, assembly GCA_013397845.1. NCBI lineage: Eukaryota > Metazoa > Chordata > Aves > Passeriformes > Melanocharitidae > Melanocharis > Melanocharis versteri. Next base: position 258,695 of record VZTG01005545.1, on the reverse strand, counting down.
TGTTGTAAAGATGGGACAATAACTGACCTATTTACATCTTGGTGGAACATTTTGCACCCTGTCCCTCCATGACAAGTGCCACTCCAAAGACTTCTCTTATGGATACTTTTTATTCATTCTATTTCTAGCTAGTAATGCTGGATCCATCCTTATTACCTGCATTTTTATGACAAGTTGAGTTGATTAATCTGTGTTAAAAATCTTAGCTACTCCCTAACAGTGACAACTTCTAATAATCATTGTAGTGATCACTTTGTCCTGCAAAGAAAGGACATCTCACCAGGACTGTCTGCATTCATTTACTACTACAAAAATGAAAATAGCAAGTTTTGCAGGAGATGAAAATTAATTTATTCTTATACTCAGTATCTCAGCTTCAAAACAATTGGATCATCACAACAAAACAGAATCACTCCTACTTTCTTTCAGGAATTTTCTTGCAATTCCCCCACTCAAAAGTGAACAACAAAAGCATCGCCTTCAGTGAGATATGTAGAGGAAGTTTCTTCAAGTGTTGTGGGATTTTGGAGAATGCACATTCCAAATTACAGTCTGATTGTAAGCCATTTCTGTCAAGTGACCCAGAAGAAGAATGGTTTCAAATGGGGCCCTGAGCAGTGACAAGCCTTTGAGCAGATCAAGCAGGAGATAGTTCATGCTGTAGCCCTCTGGCCAGTCTGAACAGGGCAAGATATAAAAAATGTGCTTTGAACTGCAGCTGGGGGAATGGCCCTACATGGGGGCCCTGGCAGAAAGCACCAGGGAACACTCAAGGCTGTCTTCTAGGTTTTTGGAGTCAGGCATACAGACGATCTGAAGTGCGCTGTACTCGAACTGAAAAGGAGATACTGGCAGCTTATGAAAGTGTCTGAGCCACTTCAGAGGTGATTGGTACTGAAGTACTCCTGGTATCCTGGTTACCCACATTGGATTGGATGTTCAAAGGGAGGATCTCCTGTACGCATCATGCAATAGATGTTACATGGAGTAAGTAAGTCACACTGATCACACAACAAGCTTGGATGGGAAATCCCTGTTCTCCAGGAATCCTAGAAATATATCACAGACTGGCCAGAAGGCAAAGATCTTGGAATGTCACCAGAGAAGCTGGTAATATATGCTGAAGGGGCCTCACTATATAATAAATTACCACAAACTGAGAAGCAATGTGCCTTATTTACTGATGAATCGTGCGGTCTTATGGGAAAGCATTGGAGATGGAAAGCAGCTGTGTGTAGGAGTCCCCTATGACAAGCCACAGAAACTGCTGAAGGAGAAGGTGAATTGAGTCAGCTTGCAGAGGTGAAAGCTCTCCAGCTGGCCTTAGACATTGCTGAACGAGAGAAAGGGACAGTACTCTATACTGATTCATGGATGGTGGCAAACACCATGTGGGAGTGGTTGCAATCAAGGAAGCAGAATAACTGGTAGCATAGGGGTAAATCTGCCTGGGCTGCTGCACTGTGGCAACACGTCGCTGCCTGAGTGAGAGCCTGGCTGCAAAGGTACATTGCAGAGGCTCATGTAACCAAGTGTCAGGCCACTGAGGATCATTGGAACAACCAGCAGGGGCATCAGGCTGCTCGGACTGAAGTGGCTCAGCTGGGTTTGGACTTATTTAAGCATGAGTTATTCCTGGCCGGGTGGGCCCCTGACACCTTGGGACATCAAGGAAGAGATGCAACATAGGGATGGGCTCGTGATCAGGGGATGGGCCTAACTATGGACATTATCTCCCAGCTGTCCATGATCATGAAATGTGCTACAGTCAAGCAGGGCCAAGTGGGTAAAGCCTTTTTGGTATGGAGGACGATGGCTGAAATGTATGTATGGGGAGGCCTGAAAGACTGGCTACGTCACATGCCCCCAAAACCATGATGGCAGGTACTATGTGCTTAGGGTGGTGGAAGCAAGCACTAGGTGGCTGGAAACATACCCTGTGACCCACGCCACCACCTGAACAATATCCTAGGCCTCGAAAAGCAAATCTTATGGCAACATGGTACTCCAGAAAGAATTGAATCAGACAATGGAACGCGCTTGTGAAACCACCTCATAGATATTTGGGCCAGAGAATGTGGCACTGAGTGAGCATATCACACTTCCTGTCATGCCCCAGCCTCTGGAAAGTTTAAATGATGTAATGGATGGTTAAAGACTACACAGAGCAACGGGTGGTGGGACCTTCAAACATTGGCATACACATTTAGCAGAGGCCACCTGATTCGTCAACACCAGAGGACCTGCCAATCAGGCTGGCCCGGCCCAATCAAAATTTTTATGTACTGTGGAAGGGGATAACATTCCTGCAGTACACATTAAAAACATGCTGTGGGAAACTGTCTGCATTATTCCTGCCTCAGGAAAAGGCAAACCCATCTGTGGGATGGTGCTTTTGCTCAAGAACATTTGTGGGTAATACAGGACAGTGGGGTAGTCCAGGGTGTGTCCCAAGAGGATTCACTTTTGGGTGAGAATAGTCAATGGATTAAATTGCATTATGTTAATAACTACTAATTACCACTTCTGGGATGGCTACGTGTGCATCACCCCACTGAGCACCTCATGGTATCTCTCTTAACCACAAGCCTTCTGTAGATCTGAGCCTGACTTCCCTTTGATCACACCAATGAAGAACGAACTTCGACAGAACTGAACAAGCTCAGAAGTACAGGAATAAGAACTGACTTAAATGTGCAACATGCAACCATATAACACCTTACAACATTTTTACTGTTTGAAAGATTATTATCAAGAATGAAGGCCAAAGTCATGGACTAAATGAATTCAAAATTTTGTGGCAGTTTTTGGCTGGTGTTTTTCTGTTTTTGTTTTGTTTTGTTTTGTTGGGGTTATTTTTGTGTGGACATTTTATAAACATTTGACAGAGGTGTTCCATAGACTAAGAGAATGATATTTATATGTATATCTATCAAAACAGATAAGTAGGAAAGGTGATGGTGTATTGAGGAGAGCGAAACTTGTCATGACATATATGGTATGGAATAAGGGGTGGCTCCTATCATTGCTGTCCTGGTTTCAGGTGGGGTGGAGTTAATTTCGTCTCAGAAGTTGTTACAGTGCTGTGTTTTACATTCAGAATGAGAATGGTGTGGATAACACACTAATGTTTTGGTTTTTTGGTAAGTTGTGTTTATCCTAACTCAAGGAGTTTTTTTCCTTATCTGCCAGTGAGGCGGTACACAAAAGAAACTGGGAGGGAGCATAGCTGGGACTGTTGGCTTGAACTGACCAGAGGGATATTCCTCACCACAGAACATCATGTCCAGTATGTAAACTGGAGGAGTTACTTGAAGGATAAGCTGATCTGGATTCAGGAAAGGGGGTTTGGAATTCATCAGTGGGTGGTGAGAAATTACATCATGCAGCACTTGCAGTTTTTCAATTTCATTATTATTATTATTATTATTATTATTTACAATTATTATTGTATTTTACTTTATTTTCAATTATTAAACTGTTCTTGACTCCACATACGAGTTTTACTTGGATTCTTCTCCCTATTCCACTGGGATGGAGAGGGAAGAGTGGAGGGTTTGAGTGAGTGGCTGCATGGTATTCATCTCTAGTTGGGTATAAAACCACAGCTATTATTATGTGCAGGCACATTCTGAGGAAAGGGTTGGAGAACTAAGAGGTATTTTAGCTCTTGCGTTTGCCATGGGATCATTTTTCAGACAGTTCAAATAGATATTAATTTTTCTTCTCATTTAAAATTTAGTGTGTGAGTGGCAACCAGTTCTTTAAGATATTATAGACAACCACAAACTAGGAAGATTAAGAATATGATTATTAGCTCATGAAAAGTCCAGCCCTCCAGGTAAAATAATTCTGAGGCATGGGTTTAATACTTTGAAATAAGTCCTTCTGTGTCATATTAAAAAAAAAAGGATTGAAAAATATGCGCTGAACACACATGAAATTCATACTAAAGCAAATCTAGTCCAGGAATATAGGTGGTTCAGAAAGAAGGACAACAAGCTGTCCATGAGCCAGCAGTGTGTCCTTGTGCCTGATGGTGTCCTGGGGTGCATCAGGAAGAGCACTGCCAGCAGCTCGAGGGAGGTGATCCTGCCCCTCTACTCAGCCCTGGTGAGGCACATCTGGAGTGCTGTGTCCAGCTCTGGGCTCCTCAGTGCAACAGGGACATGCAGCTCCTGGAATGGTCCAGGGAAGGGGTATGAAGATGATCTGGAGCATCCCTTTAAGGGGAAAGTCGGAGGGAGCTGGGTCTGTTCAGCCTCAAGAAGAGATGACTAAGAGATGACCTCATTAATGTCCTTGAGTACCTGAAGGGAGGGTGGCAAGAAGATGGAGCCAGGCTCTTCTTGGTAGTGTTGAGCAATAGGACAAGGGGCAATGAGCAGAAGCTGATGCAGAGGAAGTTCCACCTGAATATGAGGAAGAATTCTTTACTGTGCAGGTGACTGGAGCAGATTGCCCAGAGGGCGTGGAGTCTCCCTCACTGGAGACACTCAAGAACCATCTGGACACAATCCTGTGCCATGTACTCTGGGGTGACCCTGCCTGAGCATGAAGGTTCGACCAGAAGGTGGTCCCTTCTAGACTGACCTATTCTGTGATTGTGTCATACTCTTTGGGCTTGACTACACAGCCAAAGAGCTCTCTCATTTACCGGGAGATGTCATGCCACTTTTTAAGTTTGTTTTCAGTGTCTCTTCTGAAGCAAGTTATTGAGCTGCTTCTGACAAAAAATCCAGCTGGGAATACATCCTTCAGGAGAAAACCTTATAAAGGTTTGAAGAAACTGTACTTTCTGCAAAATTCTAGCAGGCTTCATTCCTTCTCAGCAACTATTGGTGTTGCTGATATTCTAGAAGTGGTAAACAGCATCACATTATTTCAGGAAGTTTGGATTTAAAGTGTATGCACAGAAAATGTCACCTTAAGGGCATTGGGGAGCCAACCACATGGCATCTCAAGCACCTCTGCATTTGAAAGGCTAATCTTAAACAGTGTGGTCAAAACCTTCTCTGCGTCATTCGATCCCAGGCACCAAAATTTCTCTGGAATAGATGGATTAGGGTGTCATGACACAGCATGGTGGTTAGGAAAAGGAGGCTTGAGTTTTTATGGATTTTATATTCAGAAATATAGTGTGAATTACTCCATCCTGCCTACAGCCAGAAAAAACTATGGACTACAAATGGTAGACAGTGGGAAAAGTAGAGGAAGGAGTAGGAATCTTTCAAATTCTCTACAAAGCACATTAGTTAAACAGACATACTAGCCTCGTGACTGAAGTTTTGGACTGAAGTTGCAAGAACCAGAGTTTTCAGATTTTTGACAACCTTATCTATTATTTTCAGCTTTTACAGGTGTTTTGGAGATGGAATCCATGGAGAAATTTCAGTACTCCAGCAAACTAGCACTCAGGACTGCAGTCAAGATTTTCTTTTTCTTTTGCCTTGCTAAAAGAACATTTTGATTTACATTCCTTCTTTAGAGAAAAAAAAAAAAAAAAAAAAAAAAGAGGTCCTTATTAGGCAACTCTCTAGCAGGAATTTCACCTCGGGCTAAATTCCAACCCCTGAACTAGAAATGCAACTCTAATACTGCCAAGATCACAGGATACTTCTTCCTGTGTATTCATACAACCCCATGTCAACTGTGACTCCTTTAGCCCTTGCTCTACATCTTGAAATATTACTATACTGCTGTGAATGACTGCTGGAAATGTTAGTAGATGATTTCTACTCAATTCTGCAGACATCTTGGTAAAAGGGGCGCAGCATGCTCTGTCACCTGGCCTTCACTGAGGTATGCTCTAACACATCCTCTGTGGATGCATTCCAAGGTGTTCTTATCCTCTGACTAATTCAAGCATGTCTAGTCATACTGCAATTCTTCCTCACCTCAGTGCAATACAGATCACTGAAACTAAGTATTTCTTGCAATTACATTCTGCTTACACTGAGTCACTACGCAAGAAAGTACAAAAAATCCCGATAGCCCTCTCAGCATCATTCCTGGAGAGGAGAAATAATCCAACCCTCATTGTTTTCCCTTTGAAATCATCCATTCAAAGTCACCAAAGTCACTCCATTTTGGCAATATTCACAGAACAGACCTCAAGGTTGCATGGCTGCATGTTAAATAGTAGTAGATATTTAACTTTGCCTTTTAAGTACAGATTGTTTGAAATCTCTGGCAATGTCTTCAAAAAGCCTGTGTTGCGGGAGTCTCAGTTTTTATTGACTACTATGTATCTCATTATCTTAGTTTCTTATTTACTTTGCTCTGCCACAGATCCCACCTAAGGTTTCTGATTCTCTACAGTTTTACACTATTTTTTATTGAATCCACCACTATGCTTAGTAAAATGGGTAACACAGTGCTGCTGTTAATTAATAATGAATTTTTAATTTTAAATTATTGAATAAAATTATTATCAAGTAATTTAACACAAATAAAATATAAACACACAGATAAGCTTTATACTGAGTTTGAGTCTGGAAATGTAACACCTTGTGAGCTGAAATTAGAGCAAAACTTTATAGCTGTTACCTATATAACAAAAAGTAGATACAGAACACAGTCCGGAAAGGCGACTAAATCACTAGTAGTCTGTGAATATGAAATTGCTTTATGAGAAGAATAAGGAACTCCCAGACGTTGATGAAATAAAACACCAATACAATTTTACTCTTATCAGACAAAGAAAAAGGTTCATTCTTATTTGTATTTCACCTGCGCTTAAATTGCTGTTAAATTCACCACACAACCACTGCATCAGTATCACTTCACTGATCTATTGTTTATGTAAAGGTCTGGCTAAGAGCATGATTCCCAGATATCACTGCTAAATATATGCAGTGTTTAAGCTACACATCAACACACAGAAGTAGCTTTATAGTTTGTGATGTGGTTGTATAGTCTTGAATAGGGCTCTAGACATTTCTCATACAGATGTAATAAAGACAAGCCCAGTAAGCAACTATGAATAAACAAAGAAAACTGTTCAGATGATGTTTCAAGGTAAAACTGACACTTTTACAGAAAAGAAAGTATTTTCAATAGCTGCCCCCAGTCCATCTCTCTTCTGAACTTCTAGAAGAGAGTGTTTCAACAGCTCAGAAGTACATTAATGTTCCTAAAAGGGTTGAGAAAATTGAAGCTTATGAAAATTCCACAGTCAAGTTTCTTTTTCTGGAGCATGCTTGATCTGGTACCCATGAATTCAGAATCCAGACTGAACATTTCCTTTGTACTCTCATCATTGCATCCTCCATGGTTTCTCCTGCCATGACTCCTTACAAACGCAAGGATCTCATCATGATGAAAACCTGACATTTTTAAACAAAATTAAAAGCATAGGCAAAAATATGAGAGGTATGCTGCTCCAATGAATAAGATGTGTAGGAACTTTTATCAGTGATGGGACAGTCTCCTTTCCCTCCTCTCTCTGTAAGTGAATTCTAGGAGCCAACAACATTCAGAAGCATTGCTCCAAGCAGCAGAGAAAGGCATTGAAGGAGCACTTTTGACTGGAATAATAGTAAATAGCACAAAGAGCCAAAACCTGAAATCCCCAAATTATCCTTTTTTTCTTTTTTTCATGTTTGATTGCATGTATTAATTTTCTCATTTAACTTTATTCTTCCATATTGAGAAGAGATTGATTGTAAAAAAACCCTAAATAATAATGTTCTAAATCAATGGCAACAAAATATGTTTATGTTTCAGGCAGGACATTGTGAAAAGTGACACCTGCATACAGCAGAGATGTCAGGTTTCTCTACCCTAGAAGGAAGGATTTCAGTGTCAAAAAGCTGAGGGTTGGAAGGAACAAGAAACCCATTCAACAGCGTCACTCCAGGCACTCAGGGATCACGGAGTTAGAAAAACTGAGAATATGTTATTCCTCAGGTTATAGCGGTGGCTGGGTGGGTGGAAATGGGAATTAGGAAGCAGCTCCTTGTCTTTTCTAACACTATATGTCTCTGTCTCCCTGCCTTTGGTCATGCAAGCCAACACCACCTATCTATTTACACACGTTCAGAAAACCTGGACTTTCAGGTCAAATTAGTTTTTCCCTTGCTTTTTAATGAGATGGAAAGTTCATCAGTTATAGTATATCACACGCCTTAGTACATAGGAAGTTCTGAAAATAGAAAATAGTTAAACAGAAAGCAGGGTGTCTTAGAAATTCATATGGATATACAAGTTTCATAGGATGAAATGAACATTATAAAAAAAATCATATTAAAAAAATAGCCCCAAATGGGAAGAAGAAGAAATTATAAATAAAATCACAAGACACTTTAGTAACTAATTGTAGAAATAAAAGTATTCTGTCTGACAAAGCAGTTACATTCTAATTGCTGCTTATAGGTGAGTGTTACAGTGGGAAGAAAGAAAGGAACGGAACTCTGGTAGTGCAAGCTCCTTATTAAAGTGATAAATAGTCTTAGGATATATTGGAACTTGAAGAAATACGTTGCTTCTAGGAATTAACATCAACTTCTGTTGAATAGTTTGGGCAGAGAAACAAGAAAGCAGCTTCAGTTAAAATAGGTGCTTTGTTGATATTTTTGCTACACTTCGCTATAAGATTTAGTTTTGTAGTTAAACATTCACCAACTTTTATCAGAAGTACCTCAATGTCTTACTAGTTAAAGAAGATATGAGCAAGCTTTGCTTAAGCATTTTTTATAGTACAGAAACTGGAATAACTCAATTTTTAAGTACAATATTAAACCTTACAGTAAGTCGGGCATTCTTAAGCTTTCTGCAATAGGTCTTATTCTAAATTATATTCTACACAGCAGCAAACAGACCTCTAGGTCCTGGTATTGGATGTAAAAAAGAAGAACTTTTTTCAAGTTGCGTACATGCAACTGATTTTCTATAATGTATTTAATTTCTACTTTGCTGTGGATTTTTTTTATAGTAACGGTTCTAAAACAGCGATAGGATTTTCTTCCTGTGCTACTTTGGTTTTCTTTTTCCAGTGCCTAACCACAATTTGAAAACTCCTTGACAAGCCTTTTGAAATTAGAGGTGCACACACAATCTTTGCTGTGCCTTTAACAGCACCAACCTTCAGGTCTCCCACAATTTGACACCATCACTATTTTCACACTGGTTGTTTGCAGTTGATTAAGACCCATTTTAAAATACTAAAAAGAAATGACAGTAAAAGGATTGAAAGCACTATACACTCCTCTTGCTCCCATAAATATAATGTCTTTAACTGCCTTTTCCTTTTTTTTGTTGTAGACAGCAAAAGTTGACCAGAAATTATCACTGAACTTTCTTTTGTTGACCTACTGACAGAATATCTGGACTGGTAATGAAAGTAAAAATACCTGATGTAAGGAAAATGGAAAGATTTCAGGTGAGACAGATGTAACAGAAGAAAAACTGTGGCTACTATGGAGCAATAAAACAAATAACGATTATTTTGGATTGAGAAGTCACTTCAGATACCTTCTGAAACATGCTACTGATAACTATTAAACAGAAAATGGAACTGCAAGAAGTTTCTCAGATAACATCAGAAAACCCCCAAAATAACTGATTATTAACTCTTGGGAATCTGACTATAACAGTTTTGATAATGTAGCATAAAAGATACAACCACGTCTGCTTTCCTTACCACAAAGCCTAAAAACTTAATCTTGATTACACAGACTACAAATTTAAATGATTTGCCTGTTAGTTGGGATTTACTAAGTATAGATGTAAATCAAATGAGAACTGAGCCCTAAATTGCTATGTTTTCTGTTATTCCAAAAGAGATTGTATACAAATAATGCCTTAACAAGTCCTAACCATATGCACAGCATTTAAAATGTTGAAGGTACATTATGAACAGTAATGAATTGGCAGCATAAGACTATTTGCCACTGCAGCCTTTCAAGCAACTTGAGTTACCTCAGGTTAAAGGGATTTCAGCTGTGAAAGTTAAGTTTTGAAATCAACAAATTCTTATCAATGGAAATAGTGAATAGGGAAGAAGGAAAAGACATGTACTTTTACTAAACATCTTGTAATAGTCTGTAGGTAATGTTTACTAACCATATTAATTTATCAGGGTGTCAGGAATAAAAGTATTTATATTAAAGATAGACTGCACGACAATTCACCTTAATGATTCATTCATCTATACTGCAGTTTATTAATGCCACTTGAAAGAAAACACGATGCTAGAAGTGCTGAGGATTAATCATGCATACACTAAAATTCTTCTGTTGATAATCATTAACAGATTAATATAATGGAATCTCTACAGTACTTTTGATAATATTTAATTATGAAGAAAAACATGTCAGAATTCTTGGCAACAAATTTAGCAGTGTTTTGCCTAGAATTTTCCTGGTCAACTGCTTCTCAGAGCCAGACATGCAAGGTTTCTATAGCAAATTACATTTAAAAATTTTTGTCTTTCAGTGACAATCTGAATTACAGTTAACATGGAGCATGTTCTAAATATCTTTACTATTTCTCAGCGTGCTAAATACTGTCTTTAAGGTGGCAGACATTTGCTGCTTACTTTAATTTCCAATATATATCAAGTTAAACTAAACTGTAGTTCTAGGCTGCATAAATATGACATACTGAAGTGTATCAGTCACGTAGTTCACTTCAAGAGGCTGTTTTGTCCCGAAAAAGTTCAATACAAATTGTATACTGTATTACACAATTATTGTGTTTCCTCCAAACTAACATACATGGTTTTTGTCTGGTGGACATAAATACACCTTAAATTAACCCATGATAAGTGATGCAGTCGAAGATTCACTCACGCCAGACATTATTTAGGGGATGGACTTGTCTGAATTCCCTAAGCTCCTGTTAGCTTGACTTGGCAACTGTGAGTACATTCTACAGCAGAACAAAGACAAAATCTGATGGACAAGAGCCAAAAATCCCTTATCCTCCACTGATCTGCAAGTGCTTGAATGAAAAAATGATGAGTAATATGGCAATTTCTCCACATGTTAACATATGGCTTCCCTCCTCAAGAGTGCATTGCTATCTACTGGGAGATATTCAGCTTTTGTGAGCACAATGTTACACCGTATTTGTGTTTCTCAGGAACCCACACTGGAACTAATGGAGACACAATAGGTGTTGTAGTACAACAACTGTGAAAACACATGCAAACAGTGAAAAACACACCTGAAATGTAAGTCACTTCTGGTTATATAGATCAGATTTTTTTCACTGCTGGAGTAGTTTAAAAGTAGTGTGACTAAACTCGTGGAGTTGTGCTGATGTAAACCTGGTGTGACATTAGCTTCAGGCATAAGTCCACATAGTGCTGATAATTATTTTAGAGCTTTCAATACTCCAAGGCCAGAAAAAGAAAGATGTAGGAAAGGTTTTCATGAGATTAACAGACTTAAAACTTGGGTATGAGTTGCCAAATACTGCATTATTCATGCTACAATCGATGCATGTATGAGTGGGTAGGATAGTCACAGTCCAGTCAGGTGCTGACATAATTTAAGCAGGATGTACAGAATTGCTAAGAGTGGATGGTAAGTCTGCTAACTGTTCTCATGTGTTCACATCTGTCTGGGCACTAATGCCTGTGCTTGACAACCTAATGTCATAAATGAATTTTTAGGCTGCTTAAAGAGTTGTCACCAAAGCTGTCAGTGAAAAAAGCAGGTTTTAATATAAATTTGTGAAAGTGCAATTTTAAGAGACCTCAATGGCAAGGTTCACTCTATCACTTACGGATGAATCATACATCAGGAAGTCAGACTAGAATCAGTGTAGAGTGATTTACTTAGAGACTAGAAGAGGGTCAGAGTACAAAAGATGTGGATATAAGAAGTTCAAAAGGTTATAGCAGCAGTTAATCATTGACTAATTTAACATCTATACAGTCATGCAAAAAGATTTGCTACAATTATAACAGTGACTGAACTGTGGATTCAGGATAAGAACATTAATGCCATAACCAACTCTCACACATGCACACAGGCAAAGAGGTTTCATGCCATCTTTATTTTAAAAAGCAAGCTTAGATTTGTTATCCACATGGCCTCAATATTTGTAAAATACCATATTGGAGAGGGTATAGTTCAGACACTGATTCTTTTTCATGCTCTCTGAAGTCTCAGAGAGGTGCATACTCATAGAGACTCACCAGGTTCCAGCCTGCAGAATGTTCAGAACAATACTTTTTCTAGTAAAATGTAAAATCCAATGTTCATTTGGTTGCTGATGAATCAACATATCTATGGGACATTTCTTACCATGCAGCAAGGTACATGTTGAAGGCATTTTTCTATTATGATGGGGGATTTTGACAATAGGTTTCCATATAAAATTTTAACACAGTTAGAATATTTATTGTCTTTTAAAAGAAAAATTTATTTCTAAAGTTATTTGCCCAAGAAGACTATGATAAATATTATGCAGAAAACATGAATGGCTTGGCTTTGCACCTGTCTTCCTAAAACAAACGTTGATTGAATAACTTGAAGATAATTAAAGAAATTAAAAAATAATACTTTGAAATGAATGAGAGGAATGAGAAATTCTATATTATTCAGTGGAACTCAGTCTTTAATGAAGGACAGCTACAAGTGTGATGCAAAGTTTTAATGTAGTGTAACTTCATTGTTTCCAACACATATCAATAACCTGAATGTAGTTTTTCATTATTTACACTGTGTGGTATAAATATTCCACTTTTTTTCTATGTTAGGATTATAACAGAAGTGCACATTTTCCCCTTTTTTTTTTTTTTTTTTTTTTTTTTCTCATCTTTGGGTGTCGGATGTTACTTTGTGTAAGCTGATATTTGGGGCTTGCAACTACGTATATTTTGGAAAACCTTTGGTTCTCCAGGTAGCTGATTTTAATTTTTCTGCATTCATTCCCATTACTGTGTTAGTTTGGAAAAGGAAGGACTAATCTAATACTCCTTTTAGCAGGCAGACTGGCAAATGGTGCAAGTGGGGGCTGTATCCCCTCCTCATATCCTCAATCTATTTTCAGCCTTCCTGAGGTCAAGAGAAGTCAAATACTTGATGCCTAATCCTATGGCAATCTAGTTTCCAAAGTCTCACAGCAATTGTAAAGCTCTATTTCTGGCAGCTTTTTGTGCAAGGTTATCCATGGTTAAAGCAGACTGTTACAGCTTCACTTAGCCAAAGAAGAGTTATACGCTGTTGTGGTCTAGTAAGACAGGTGCATTAGCTTTGTGTAAATATGTAGTGTAACGTGTGTATGTAACAGGTTTAATATCAGTTCTCTACAGAGCTCTGCCTATTTGTTCTGGGACTTCACCCAAATTCTCATCACTTTTCTCTTTTCTCCTGTTTTTTGATGAATGCAATTTTTCAGCTGTCATAAAACATTCATCTGGATATAGGAATGACTGCAAAAGTCTCTTTGGTAATGGGAAAAAGGTGATTGTACACTGTAGAAAACCTACTTTGGAAAGATAAGTTAATTTACAACTTTGTGAATTTGATCATTCTCATTTACCTATGTATGCACACAGGTGCAATACAGAAGGATCTGCCAGTTAAAACTGGCAAAAAACCAGACCAACTATTTTGTTCTCTTCGTGTGTTCTTAATAGGCATTTGGAACCAGAGATTTCTAACCTGTGTATTTTCCAGTAAAAAGACACAGGATGGTGTCATGTGTGCAGAAATGTTATGTTCTAAATAATCATGTCTAAAAATGGTAAAACAGTTGCCTTTTTGGCATCCTACACCCAACTGACTGTCTTTGTGCTTTGTGCTGACTACAATCAGCACTGTATGTTAACCATAACATGGCTTCTGTAGAACACTACTGCCGAGTGTGAGATTGCATGATGAAATGCAGCAGCCTAAACCTACCCACTGTCACAATTTCTTCTTGCACTTTTGAAATGTCATTGTGAGATGAAAGTCACAGAATCACAGAACAGATTACACTGAGTTGGAAGGGACCTACAAGGAAAATCGAGTCCAACTCCTGGCCCTGCACAGGACACCCCAAGAGTCACACCATGTGCCTGAGACCATTGTCCAAATGGTTCTTGAGCTCTGTCAGGCTTGGTGCTGTGAGCACTTCCCTGAGGAGCCTGTTCCATGCCTAATAGCCCTCTGGGTGCCCTCCCCTTTGGATGCCCTCCCCAATGCAATTTCATGCCATTCCCTCAGGTCCTGGTCACCAAACAGAAGAGATCATTAGAAATGGTTGGCCCTCCTGGCTGCCAGGGCACTGCTGACTCACATTCAACTTTCTGCTGACCAGTACTCACAGGTCCCTTTCTGCAGCACTGCTTTCCAGCATCTCATTCCCCAGTTTATTAAACATGACCAGGATTGTCCCATCCCAGGTGCAGAATTCGGCACTTTCCCTAGTTGGAACTTCATACGGTTGGTAATTGCCCAGCTCTCTAATTTCTGAGGTCTCTCTGCAGTGCCTCCCTGCCTTTGAGGGAGCCAACAGCTCCTTCCAGTGTTTTGTCATCTGTGAACTTGCTTAGCATCCCTTCCAGTCCTGTGTCCAAGTCATGTATGAAGATGTTGAAGAGTACAGGGCTGAGGATGGAGCCCTGTGGAACCCCACTGGTGACAGGTCCCCAGTCTGATGTCACCCTATTCACTATCACCCTTCGTGCCCAACCCATGAGCCATCTGCTCACCCATCACGTGATGTGTTTATCCAGCTGTGGGCTGCACATTTTGTCCAGAAGGATACTGGGACAGACACTATTGAAAGCTTTTCTGCAATCCAAAAACAGTGCATCCACTGGCTTCCCTTGGTCAGCTGTGTGGTTTACCTTGTCATAAAAAGAAATCAGGTTTGATAAGCAGGACTTTCCACTCATGAAGCTGTGCTGGCTCTGACTGATGACTGTGTTGTCCTTTAGGTGTTTTTCAATACCTTCCAGAATAATCTTCTCCATAAATTTACTGGGCATCGCTAGTGAGACTAACAGACCTGTAGCTTCCAAGGTCATTCCTTTTGCCATTTTTGAAAGTTAGGACAAAGTTAGCCAGCTTCCAGTCACCTGAAACCTCACCTCTCTCTCAGGGTCAAATCTGCCTTACCCAGAACAAAAGTAGAATTTACTGGCTTTGCATTCTGAAGAGAAATAAACTGTAGTATATATGTCATTTTTTCTCTTCAGTAATCACTCACAGAATATTCTGAGTTAGAAGAGACCCACAAGGATCATCTTGGCATTATCAGCACCATGCTCTGAGTTATTCTGTTCCCTCATTTTTTCTTTTTTAGGAAATTATGATAGCAGGGAATGCAAAACACAATTGTCCTTTACTACACGTGAATTCCTTCACATCTCTGTTGGCTAGCTTTTAAGCCTAGTAGCAGTAGGTCTGTAGTTCTCATGGGAGGAACCGTTTAAAGGTAACCGTAATTTTCCTCCTATTACTTTTGATTTTAAAACTACAATTCACACTCTCTTTTTTACTTTACTTTGTTGAACTGCTAGTGTCAGACGCAGGCTAAAATAGAACATGTCTCAGGGTACTACCACAGCTTCTCCTGAAAGTTTTCAAGTGAGATATATTTGTAAGTAAGTAAATTCTCTGGCCCATGTGGACCTGGATATATATACATATCTAAAGAATAATCCCACAGCTGCACTATCTACAACATGTTCTTTTATGGTTATTGTGGCCACTATTCACCAATGCAGTATGTTAATTTCTATGGATGTCCAAAGTCACTCGGTGATTGCAAAGGTAAGGGTGCTCATATATGTAGGGCACAGAAATCACAGAAATGTTTTATCATTTGCCTGTGTTGCAGAATACGTTTCAAAAGCTAATTTTCACATCTCTGTTATACAGGACATACCCTGCTTTGAGGAAAAAAAACCCACAAACTGAAAAAAAAACCCAAAAACCCAAGCCAGAAAAACTCTTTTTAAAGTTATTTTTCCCTATGTGAAAAAAAAGTGCCAAAAATTTCCTTGGGAAAAGAAAAAAAAACAATGTCAGAAATGTTGGTGCAAAGTTCTGTCCTCCATTGGCTGAATTTGTAATTAAATTTTCACTTGTATTCAGTCTGAAACAAGGTGCTGTAGGGCCCCCTTTCCCGTCCTCCCTAGCCAGCTCCTGCTCCCCTGAGCCCGAGCCCAGGCTGTGTCCCAGCACCCTGCCCTGCCTCCCCTCGCCGTCCCGAGGATGTCCAGGGTGGTTAGGATTCGTCAGGTCACACCTCAGCCTGTCAGGGCCTGGCGGCACGTCCTTTGCCCTGCTGCAGCGCGGAGCCCGGCGACAACCAGGCCTCGCTGCGTGCGGATAACCACAGCCAGCCAAGAGAGCTGGCTGTTTTCCACCTGTCACACCCCCTAGGCTTTTGCTAAGCTAGTCAGTGCTGTTATTAACCCCAGTCCGGACCACAGGAAAGAGGCGAGCACTACGTGCATGCTTGTGCACACTTGTGTGCAGGCACATGCAGGCACAGGGCGCAACAAGAGCTTCTGGTTCTGGGCTGAGAGCGGTGGGGGCTAGGCTACATCCTCAGCCCTTGAGTGTCCCACCTCTCTCCTTTCCCCACTTCCTCTACCCACAGCATACTGCCTGCTAAAATGCCTCCTCACCCAGCTCCACGCTGTTTTCAGCCTCTCTCGCTGCTTTCCCAGTGTTTCCCTCATTTTGTTAATGTGAAAGTTTGACTCATTCTATCTCTTCCACTCCCTTAGTCTGACAACAGATTTTCTTCATGGCACTTCTTTCTTTCAGCCTGATCCCCAGTGACTCCCCCCACCAGCCTGCCCCTTCTCCCTGTCATGATCTGGTCTCCCCTTCTACCTCTACCTCTCACACTGCTTTCTGCCCCTCTTTTCTCCTGCCCGGCCTGACTCAATGGAGCAGGGACATCCGTTGAAGAGGTGAGGTCTCACTCCAGGCAGCCATACAGCCTCAGCTGCAGCCACAGCAAACACATTCCTGTCGTCCTCTCTGCCTCCCACAGGCTCCCATCTTCATCTTGGCTCCTGGAGAAAGGAGACCTCAGGCACAGAAACGTGGGAGCTCTGGCCAGAGTCTTCTTCTGGGCCTGGGGCAAAAAGGTACACTTATAAACATGACATTTCACACAGTGTGTGCACACCTGAATATTGACTTTTACTTGCTTTATCTTGAAACTGGTTTAATCAGTGGTTGTGCTATCAAGCCCAACAAATAACTGACTGATAATAGGAGAGTGAGAGCAGAACCAGGACAGCAGTGGGTGCTGAAGTAGTTCCTAAAAGGAAGCAAGAATCTATCAGTGCAATATTGGGTTGCTTATGTTTCTTTGGTGTTTTTGCAAGACATCTTTGCCTTTTGTCGGAAATAAAAGGCAAATCTGTTTCAGGCGGTTCTTCTGCTGTACTTTTCAGCCTTTATGGTATTTGCATCTCCTCCCCCTTCTTCCTTTTTCTTTTCCTTTCTCCATCCCCTTTAAGTTGTAATTCAATCTCTTCCAACTCATGATCATTTTTCTTTTTTTGGCACTCCCTCCACCCGCTCTCTCATTAGTTTGAGTTAATTAGGAATAGTAGGCAGCCCTCAATCTGTTATGTGTTAAAACAGAACAATCCAAAACAGAGGCACAGACACAAGTACGTGATTTCATTGTCTAAGGGAGACAGAAAACCAGTGGGGATTCTCTTATCTAGACTAACATCTTCCCAATGGTTAATCTAACTGGCTTTAAAATGTTCCGCAAATGCAGATCTGGGATAACAATCTTTCCCTGTTTCTTTTCTTCTTTTTTTTTTTCATTTCATCATTGGCAAGAATGAGTGAATTGGATTGACATGGAGGTGATAGAGGAAGAGAAATAGTCTACATGTCAAAATGACAATGTATATTACATGGTTAACAGAATGAGTGGTACGTGCAATGGCTGCGGGTATTTTCATCTGCTGTGTTGTACAATAAGGTCCTTTTTTTTCCCCAAGTGTATCATCAAGATCACTCCCAATTCAATGCAGATTGTTTGCTTGAAGGATCTCTTTCTAAAAGTAATATCATTTGATAAATGTCGAACTGAAACAAGAATCTAAATATTCACTTGTTTCTGTTACTGGATTGTGTATATATAGAGGTCATGCCTGGTGTTTTGTCTGTAGTCCTGATCACAGACCTTAGGGCAGAGTGTGCTGTGGAAGTGAAATATAACACATCTAAGAAATCAAGCCCTGATTCTGAAGGTAAGGCCTTACATTTTCTGACTGACTACATATGATGCTCTTTGGATGGAATGCATTCTTAGGAAAGACAGGTATAGCTGTGCAACTAATACAAAAATACATGCCTGCATTAAACATAGACGTGAGTGCTTTTGAGTGTTTATGAGGCTGTTTATAGATGTATATGTAAATGCATAAATTTGTAAAGTTTTAATCTTCAAAGATTGTTGTATAAGATTCATGAACTATAGACAGCAGCATTTATAATAATTGTTACATTAAATTGCTAATTTGGTATGTATGTGTCTGCATGCGTATGAAGTTGTGTGGCAGTAATTTGTGTTAATAATTTGTCCATTAATTAGTAATGCCAATGCAATAAGGTTTTAAAGTTAAACAACTTTCAATGGTCTTTTTTGAAATCTGATACCTAGGATATAGGAATCTATTGGGAAAAAGGAAAGAGAGACATTGAAAGTACTGCCACCAAAATGTCATTATACATGTTAAGAAAAATTAATTTCCTTTCTGCCAGAAATATCTCTTTATGAAAGAGAAGGCATCAGACTAATGAGGCACAAAAGGAATGCTTAATGAATGACAAAGTATAAGCTTGATTATCAGAACATACCAGAGTGCTACAGCACTGGAGAAGATAATATCCCCTTAAAAAGACGTCCTTGGAGGTTTTACTGGGGGGCAGGGGGACAAGGAGTTTCTAGCTGGACATAGACAACATGAGACCAAACATCTCCATGAGGAGACATTGCCAGAAGTTTAGGAGGTTTTTACTGTTTATTTTTATTATACTGTTTGTTTATTTATTTTCCCAGCTATCAGTACAGTTATGTGCAAACTGCATTAAATCCAGCCAGGAGACAGATTTGGCCCTTATACTGTTCCTCTGTTTGATCTTTCCTTTCTATAGTAATGCAAAAATATAGTGATTGTTGTAGGTCTACTTTACACCACAGATGAAAAATCGTTCTTTTTTCACCCATGGAATTAAAAGAATTTACGCTAACACCTCTATTTCAGTGTTGGCAATTGAGACTGTTTTATTTATACAATCTTTCTCTTTCTATATGTGTTTTAGGTCACAATGTAAGAGTGGCATAAGAAAAAGGTATAAAAATATACCTTAATAAAAATCCAGGACCTTAAAAATCTCTATACTAAGGTGACATTAATAATTTTATGCAGTGATGATATTAATAATTTTATTAAGTTTGGACATCTGAGACTATATCACTTCCAGTGCTACGTGGAAGCCGTAAAACTTGTATCAACTCATATAAATCCATTTATTAGTCAGAAAGTAAAATATTAGGGGAAAATAGTAAAACTAAGTTAATCTGAAATCTATCAAAAAGGTGTCCAGAGAGTAAAAACTTTTAGAAAGGGAGGAAATAATTTCCACTCTATCACACTAGAGTAAACTTACTGGTGATGCTTCAAGAGTAAAGATCTTTATCCCTTCACTTGCTCAGATTAGACTCATGGTTTCTATCATATCTTGTAGCTTTCCTCATGTCAAACTGATATGCCGGCCCCTGAAATTGTTCCATGCCTAAAACAGCACAATTTTCTGTGCAATGCACACAAAATCCCTGTCATCCATCAACATATAAACTAGTATGGCAAGAGTAGGAGAAAGACAGTGCTGTGGTCGAAGAAGTTTACATTTTAGTATGTAATAACCAGGGCAAGCATTTGTCACAAGCTGAGAGGAATGACTAGAAAATTGTTATGTAATGCAAAGCAGAATCTACAGTCCCAAGAGCTCTCAATTCATTGTTATCTCTGAAGTTCAGTTCAGACACAGTTTCGACAGCAAGCTCAGTTTGAGCCACGCTCAGTATGACACTTTGTGAAGGCTTCAGAATACAGGATAAGATAATAAACAGCTACAGAACCAAGAGAAATTTAACTTCTAAAATATACAGGTAATGCAAAGGTGGCTGTGTCCTGTAGGTTCTAGTGGCACATAGTGATTTATACATGTGGTTGTATAACCGGAGAGAGTACAAAAGCATAAAGCCAACTGTGGTTATAAATTATCCTTCAAGACACACTGCTCCTAGCCAATTAACAGGTTTGATACTAAAAACTGTTCTAAATCAGTTTGGCACGATGATAGTTTATCATGTGCTTCTAATGCTTATTGCTTGCATTGCAGTTGATTTTGACTTATTATTGAGACATATAGATAGAGTCACAGAGATAAATATACTTGTAGGATGAAACAATGGTATTTTGGCACTTGATCTTTTTGCAATTGATATAGTGCTTAAACTCACCTCAGGGTTAGAACTCAGACTAAGAACTATTTAAAAATTCATTGCTTATATATTTAGACAAATTGCTAAAAAGTACATCAAAGCAGATGTTGCTAGCTAAACAAAAAAAATAATCCAGAAAAACGGAAGAGGTAATGAAAGAGTAAAGGCAATAAAGCTCATAATGTTTGAGCTGTAGCAATAGAATTTGTGAACTCAAAGGATTTGTTTAGGCTAAATATAGAAAAATGCTAACTGTGATCAACCAGAATCATCTTGTGCACAGGAACATGCAGAATATTAATTGGATTGCTGATTGCTTCAGAAGCCAGAGGTTCAGTGGGGAATTTTGATCATTAATAAGCCTTAATCTGTTAATAGGAATGCTGGAAAAAGATTTAGATAGTGAGTACAACTTGCTGTATATAGAAATTTTTTTCTTCATATAGCAGCATAAAAGTCTCTACAAAAACCTTTTTCATCTTTTATCCAGAGATATTTGAATGCTTTTATATTTTAATCGTGGGAAGAGAGAACTGAAATTGTTAGGACAAAATTAGGCATATTGTTACTGTAACGGAGTTAATCATCCAAATATCCTTTCCGTTTTGGAACAATCCCTTTTTACAAACACTTCCTTTTTAATCCACTGCCATAACACAGACTCCAGGCTTCTACAAATGCTCACCATCAAGCAAAGTATTTCCTATTATTAATATTCATGCTGAATTTTCCATTTTGGGTGTACAGCTACAGGCACAAACCTATTTGAAAAAATGTCTTTACATAATACTCAGGTTAGTATCTTTTCTTGGTTGCTAGCGTATTGCTTAAGCCTTCATTTGAGTCAATGAATTTAATTTGTCTTCTTTTTTAACTTCCATTAGCATTAATATTTATTCCAAAATTAATAAAGAAAATTTAGAGCCCTGAGTAGTAGTATCATTCTAAATCAAAGGAAGCAGCTTTTCTTATTTTGTGGTCAGGTCTGGGGAAAAAGAAAACTAACTCAGAGAACTTTTATTTGGAGGTATTTGTGAAGTTATGACATTCTTTTGTGTTTGAAGTTTTAAAACTTTTTCTTAAACAGATTACCATGACTAATTTTAAGAAGTATTCTTTGTGGTATTTGTATAAACTGAATAATGAAATATTGTACAAAAGTAAATAGCCTTCAGAATATGTTGTCAGTGTATAATTTTTAACTAATTCTATACTTCAGTTCATGATGGAATTACGGATTGGATAGGACAAAAAGGGATGGATTTGAAATGCCTTATTGAAACTTTACCCTTTTTCATTCTTGCAGTTGCCACAGAGGTAGCTTGGGAAGACAGCTATTTCTCTATCCTCATAAAAAAATGTTAGTGTATTTGATGCTGTCTTGTATGTAAATGCTTTTTTGGTACAGCTGTAGCTACACTAAAACAAGACAAGATTTTATAGTCCCATAGAATAAAATGTTCATATTGTTTCGTTTTACATGCTATCACAAAGAGAAGAAATTGGAAAATGAAACATGAGAAAAATATTGTCAAAGAAACCTTTTCACTTTGTCTTTCAGAACTTCTTAAACTGATTGTCCTTCCATCCAAAAACTGCTGTGTATGATTAAATAGTTGTGATTATATTGAGTAAACTGAAAATGCAATTCCTCAAGCACTGAACACCTGAACTGTGAGTACTAAAAGTATTGATAAATTTACTTCCATCCTGGGGCAATTTAAGAATACTCTTTGACTTTATATGAACTTACATGACTTTTCTATCTAGGCAACCATGCTTTAATTTTAAAATTTTTCTTCCTCTTCATTGCAAATTACAGCACTTTAATCTCATGTAATTTCTCCTCAGAGAACAGCTATTCTGTAGTTTTTCTCAGAACACTCCTGAGTTATGTTTTGAGAAAAACTATTGAGTAGAAATTTTCTTCTCTTTTTGAAGAAGTATGGTACTATTATTTTCAATCATGAAGTGTCCTTGACAATGAAGGACACTTTGCAGAAGAATTTATAGAGAGGTCTGAGTTTCTAAGAACTTACAATGCTGGAAAATATTAGACAGGTATCACACAGGTACTACATAATTATTGCAAGTACTTTTTGATTTTTTTTTAAAATTTGATTTCTCACAAGAAATCAGCTGTGTGGATTTTGCTGAAAGAGTTGCTATTGCTGAAAGAATAAAAAAGGAAAATGAATGTTGTGAAAAACAGACAAGAAAGTGTAAGGATTCATAAACATAGACTCCAAACTGATACTGCAGTTTCATCAGTGCCACAGTTACCTGTGAGAGAAGAACAAAGTAGAATATATTCTAGTGTACTGAGTGTCTAGCTGTCAGCTTTACCACTTACACTTCTGGCGTACTGCAGTGATTTAAAACAAGACACAGGGAAAGCAGATTTATCAAGGAATGGTGAATGAAAAAGTGAGAAGTTTCAGTGTTAGAAAAGAGATTGAGTGCCCCTGTATGCCCCCAACTACTGTGATTAACTGACTAGGGCATAGTGGAAGAAAAGTTGTTCTGCTCAGAAAAAAAAATGGTTTCTGCATCAAAAAGTGGAGCTGCAGTTCGAGCTCTGGCTTCCAGGAGTTGAAAAATTGTACAATTGCTTTGGGAACATTTCTCTTCAAAAGGCACATCACAGAGGTATGGATATTTATCCACTGCAAGGAAACATAAATTTTGTGCTTGTGCTCTCACTGAGGTGGCAAAAGGAGGATTTAGCCATCATTAAGCTGGAATGGGAAAATATTCAGAATGCAAACTACAAAACCACAGTTTCTTACTGAGATCTTTCCAAATAAGTTTGCTTACATTCACTCAGCTTGTTTAAGTAGATCGATACATACAATTCTCGTTTATTCTAATACATATCTTAGCCCACAGTAGCTAAATCTTAATCTCATTAAAACTTTATTTATTTTAATTAGTGTTCGAAGCTTGAGCTTGTGTGTAGTTTGGCAATCTCTCCTTCCTCTGCTGCTTTTCTCGTCCATCTCTCCTTTTTTTACCTTCTGGTTAAGAAAAAAATTTCACACTTGCTTATGCCAAATAAATACAAAATTTCAGGGGATATTTTGAGAAAATACCAGAATTTTCCTTAGTTTTGAGAAGAAATTTTAAATCTTTCTTGGCGACGATAGTAAAGGAATAGTTTTATGTAAACCTTATCCTGAACAAAACAACAGTGAATTTCTGTTGGTTGTGAAAGATTAAATACTGTCTTCCACTGCCTGCAAAACTTCTGTGTCAGTGGAGTCTGGCAAGCTAAGCAAACAAGAAAGAGAATAATAGTTTAATTTTTCTAGCCAGATTTATAACTTTAGCTATATGCCACGTGTTTTTCACTGAAAATTTGTAAGGAATAGACAGTAACTTTTCTTTTGACCACTGTATCCTGCCTTTGATTTATTTTTGCCTCTTCATTTTCCAGCATGATGTGCTGATCTTCCAAGTACATTTCAGTTTATTGCTATCATTATCACCCCAGAATACAACTACCAACCAGGCAATGGCATTCAAAGAACTTTTTCAGTACTTAGGCTTCAGCAAGATATTGAAAAATGCACTAAAATGTTATCAATGTACTTATTTTTCTCAGGAATAAGAAACTTTTATGTTCTCAGTTCTCATAGTTTTTCTTACACAAATTAAAAGAAACAAGGAGGTTTTTAATTATTCTACTGCCTTATAATCCATACAGTTAAATTTAAATAGATATAATTTTAACTTAATTTTTAAAAAATATATAAAACTCCTCAGAGATTTGCTTTAAAGCTCTGGACTTGAGTCTTTTCTTGGTACACTTTGACACCAGACGATGTTATATAAAAAGCATCTAAAAAAGAGGTTTACTTACATTCTTAATTGAATAGATTACCAGGGCTGCATCCACAGATGATCAGAGCACTAGACTAATGTTACAAAATATCAAAAAAAGAGGAAAAGCACTCTGAGACTATAAGGCTTAATGTGTTTATGGAAAGAGAAGCAGAACACACCCTACGCTTCTTGGACAAAAAAAAAAAAAAGTTACTCCTGTTTTCTTGGAAATTATTTAACAATCAGAAAATATTTGCAGGTGTTTTTTTTTTTCCCCCTCAGAATTACAATAAGTTACTGTAATATTTTATTGGACTGCAATGTTCACACTTCAAACATTCTTGCTTCTTTGAAAAAGAATTTTCCTTCTTTCTCTAATTTTCTTCTTAGAAGAGAAATGAAATATATTTATTGAATCAGTCCCAAAAAGTGAATCTAGTTCTAGCTATACCTGCAGTAAAAAACAAATGCACATCACAGGTAGCACATCCACAAAACATACTTTCAAGTTTAGATTAAAAGTGAATAATATCACACACCACATACAGGGATATAGTTTTCGCTCTAAGTTTGGCTCCTTCTGAGACTTACTGTTGTTGGGTTTGCATTTGTAATTCTGGTGGCTAACATGGTTCTGTAGCAAAGCCGAAGATTAGTTCCAAAAGTGAATGTTATTAGCCTGATTTCCTGTATTACCTTGTTATCATCTATTTTCCATCCTGAAGTGCGTTCAAGGCATCTTATGGAAACTACTAACATACTTCAAATATTTCACAACTCATATTCCTTTTTAAATGCAATTATTTAATTAGATGATTACCAGGACTTAAAACTGCTCATTCAGAAGATTTGCAAGACAATGGGAAAACTCTTGACAGCATTCAGTGGATGCTAGACTGATCTCATAATCTTTTTAAAAATCCTAGTCAGCTGCTTTAGCTGTTAATTCTCATTCACCACTGATGGTCAGTATTGAGTAGCATACACACAGTAGTGCCGTATTTCTTACAAACAAATACATGAGAATGGGATTGTAATCATTTGGACATTAGGGAGAATTTCTTCACAGAAGGGGCATTGGAATGGGCTGCCCAGGGAGATGGTGGAGTCACCGTCTCTGGAGGTGTTTAAGAAAAGCCTGGATGTGGCACTCAGCACAGTGGTCTAGTTGGCAAGGTGGTGTTAGGTCAGTGGTTGGGCTTGATTACCTCAAAGGTCTTTTCCAACCTAACTGATTCTGTGATTCTGTAACCATGCCAAAGTGGGGAAAAATGGGAATAACAAATGACAAGGATATGTGGTCAACTCATTACATCTAAATTTGAAATTAAGACTTTAACTACAGAACAGGGGATAATGTAAATCTTCCTAATTACCTTAAAAAGAGAGTGGATTCTATCAGCTGGAAAACAGAGATTCTTCATAATGTCGTGCAAAATTTTTATTCTATGTTGGAAATTGAATTCTGAGTCCTGATCCCGCGGACCAGAAAGGCACGGATTTACAACCTGGTTAAAGTTCACTTTTCATTAGAAACAGCAATCTCTGACGGCATCCACAGAAACCTCACTGAAATTTGCAAACAAAGGCAGGTCTTGCCTTATATTATTTGTTTGTTTGTTTAAGTTAAACTAAAAAGTTGGGAAACAGAGGATTTGGAAATCCACCAAAATCCTCCATTGATATTGCAAAACAAGGAAAGTACTTGAGTGTCACAGTCAATTTGGAAATGCTGTGTGATTAATCACTGTGCCAAGATTTTTTATTCCTAATAACTCACTTTCCTACTGCAAACATGGTTCCCTCTTAGTACTCCTTATTGCATTTCAAGTGTTATAAAGGGGAATTTTGACCTCAAGATTGTTTATCTGATGCATGGCTTCTAGCCAGCTCTGTAGGAACTTCGTGGAAATAATAGTATTAGTAATAAATAGCAAGTTAGAGTGGGTGGTGGGGGCACAGGATGACAAAAATGAATAATCATGGACTTCATTTTAGTTTTACATCAGTTCAGTTGCAATTTCAGTAGAATCCTTTTGACGTGTTCTCTTAATTTCAAGTCTCAAATTCTATTCTAGCAGTTAACTACCATGATCTGTGGAAAAGGCACTCATCTTGAGTAAAAAGATTTGGATTTTTTTCACTGCAGAGAACTCAAGACCCAACATATTCTATATCAAAATACACAAAAATAAGTCTTTCAAAACTACTGTAGTTATGACGATATTGATAATTAATAGAGTATAATAACATTAAGATAATAAAAACTGATGTAAAGAAATTAAGGAATATTGATTCAGAGAGCTGTTTCCAAATATGAAAGAAAGAGGTAGATATTAAATATACCTCTGACCATTTTTCATTTTAGCTGTACAGTACTTCTTTTAGATTCTCTTCAAAACTTTAAAATTAGAAAGAAAGAGGGTTATTTTCAGTTGTGAGTCTTTCATAGCTGAGGAACACAATTACTACACAGAGGCTTAAAAAGCACACATAGCAATTATGTAAAATCAGTTGAGGCTGTCTAAAACTTGGCTTTGAAACAAAGGTTCATGGAGGAAATGCTGAAAATTACTTGGCAGTAATTGTTGCTAACAATGTAGGTTAATAACTAGTGTTGGGTCTGATTCTGATCTAACATTGACCAGTTTTGCCCTTGCACTCAATTGATTTGCATCAAATTGTTCATGAAGTTCACTGATAAGAGCTTTTATTCTGACGTGTGCCATAAAATCTTTCTCTTTATTTGTAGTCAATTATTTGAGAAACCTTCAAACTATTGCATTACTTATTACTTCTCTGGGCAACCTGTGCCAGTGCCTCACCACCCTTCCAGTAAAGAATTTTTATTTGATACCTAATCTAAACCTGTCTTTTTTCAGTTAGAGCCATTACCTCTTGTCACTACACGTCCTCATGAAAATTCAGTCTTCCAGCTTTCTTGTGCCAGGCCCCCTTTTACTGATGACTACTTCTTAGGGCTGCTCTCAATCCGTTCTTTGCCAGCACAGTTTTTGTGCTTTGGATTGCTCCAATACAGATGCAGGGCTGCTGAATTTCGTGGGGGTCTCACAGGTCCACCTCTCAAGCCTGTCCAAGTCCCTCTGGATGGCATCCCTTCCCTCCAACTTGCATGATGAAGTGCAGCAGCCTAAACCTACTCACTGTCACGATTTCTTCTTGTACTTTTGAAATGTCATTGTGAGATGAAAGTCACAGAATCACAGAAGCACAGAAGGGATTCCACTGAGTTGGAAGGCACCCACAAGGAAAATCAATTCCAGCCCCTGGCCCTGCATAGGACACCCCAAGAGCAACACCATGTCCCTGAGACCATTGTCCAAATGATTCTTGAACTCTGTCAGGCTTGGTGCTGTGAGCACTTCCCTGGGGTGCCCAATCACCCTCTGGGTGAAAAAACCTTTTCCTAATATCCAAACTAAACCTCCCCCGACTCAGCTTCATGTCATTTCCTTGGATCCTGTCACTTGTCATGAGAGCAAAGAGAATGGAGAAATGTATTTCAAGACATTTCTTTGTACACTGTTATCGCCCATGTTGCAAAAGGGAAAAATTCTTCACTAACAGAGCTCAAATTTCAAACTCAGATAGATATGCATCACTCTACTGCCTCACTACATGAGTATATATCTCACAGAAATTTTATAATGACTGAAGAACTTCTAGTTGTGCTCAGAGATACTGGCAATTATATTAAGGGAATGCGTGGATTTTCAGAAATGCGGGATAGTCAGTGTCCTCCAAAAGCCAAAGTATTTTGCTCTGCAGCCTTGGAAATCTTGTCATTTTTACTTCAACGCTTTGCAATTAGAGTTATGAGAACTTGCACATCCCACCCAAATTTGGACTCTCAATTTAGATGGGGAAAAAAGCATGAATTTCACACCAGTTCTGCCTCATTTCTGATGTGTCTGCCTTTCCACATCACACTAAACAGTGACCGCTGTTTCTGATCTGCTGCCATTAATGCGATGTCATAAGGAAGATTACAAAAGAGCATAAAGAATTGCAGAGTGAGAATCCAGTGATTTTGCAAACCTCAGAGATTTCTGCTTTCGAAACTTTTCAAATGTTGGTGCATTTGACTCTTAGATCTTCCACTTCTAACTTAATGCTCATTTCTGTCAGTACCAATGGGGGATCTGCTCAAATCCCTGAATAATCCCCTTTCTGAACTCCCTGTATATTCTGAATTTGGAAGAAATGTTTCAAACAAACAGGATTTTTAGTAACAGTGATATTGTCCCAATAGAGATTCTTCATTTCTTTTTTTTCATGTGAGGTTTTATAAAGTCTAGGCATGTATTTCAGCATTCAAGACTCAGTGTAAATTCATCACAGATGATACACTACAGCTACTGAACAGCAGAGTGCACCAGCGTATCCTGTGGCGCTCCTACTCCAGAGAACTTTGGACGGTGCTGTATGTCACCATGGAAGATTATTTACCTTCATTGTTTTAAAGTATAGCAACTTTGCAGAGGTTACTTAGGTTGTTATGTCCCCTTTTAGAAGGAATTGTGGAATACAGGGTGTGATTCTGATTGATCATTGGGTGAGAGAGGTATTCGATTGGAAGTGTTTCCAGAGCTGTAAGTGACAAAACCCAAAGGTAGAGAACATCTACTGTCTGTTTACCTGTGATAAAATCCTTGCACTGTCCAATATTAGAGGTGGTTAAAGCTAAATATATACAATCTTATCTGATCTACGCAGCTTTGATAATGTCTAGAAAAAAATTAGAATTATACTTCTTTAATGATCAAATATATGGAGGGCAAGGTTTGTTTTCTGTAGAAACCAATGGACAATATTTTCTTACTGCTATGATTACAATTTCATCTTTATACAAAGATTAAGTCAATTGTCCCCTGTTGCTGGAGAATGGACGCACCCGGACTGCGGGAACTTGGAAGACAATATGGCAGTCATGAAAAAAAAAAAAAAGGAAAAGAAAGTGGGGAAAAGAGACTGTTTAGAAAAAAGACAAGCTTGTGCCTGCTTCTGGGGTGTAGAATCCCAAGGGTTTATGGCCTTCAGAAAAATCAAAGTAATTTCTGAAATATAAAGTATGTATTCCTCTATTAAATGCTAGAAGGGCATAGAACAAAAGCAAGGATTTCAGACAGTATTCGGTCAGCATACAGTAAGATAAAAATACCAAGTAGAATCAAAAATTGCTCCTGGACTGGTATGTCAGGGCAGCTAGGAAAGGCCAGGGCATTACAGATGGTGCTAGCACTGTGATTAGGGACAATAATCCAGTCACAGATCACATCTGGCTTGTTCTTGGGACATGCTGGTTTCATTATAGACTGCCAGCCAGCCTAGCTAGAAGCTCTGCCTTCATCTGTGCACTTCTGATTATTAAATCATATCTTATTATTAATGAATGTGGGTCTGCAATGAACCTCAATATAGACCCAATAGTTTGCCCACCTAGACTACAATGAACTCAATGAAAATATTACAACATTGTTGATGTCCCCCTGTATGGTCACATATAAGGAGAACTTGTTATTTGGTACACAATGTTTGGTTATTGTGGGGTTTTTTTTTGATCTTTGAGAAGAGATACATAGACAAATTATCTACAACATTTTTTCTAGCATAAAAATTTTACTTAACTTCCTGACACAGAGTGACATAAGTCAGACCTAATGTTCATGCAACCATTAGTCTCGTGTTTTACCACAGCCGATGTCATTCAGCAAGGCATATGACAGCTTAATCACAACTAGCATGGTGGACCTCTACTCTTGTTCCTCCCTGAACCTGTAATTGACAGGCGAACTCACTAGTTTTGAACTGGAATAAATGTTATGGAGTATAGAAAGCCCTGTCACAAAGTCACAAAATACATCACATAGCTCACCAGCGTGTGGAGTCACTAGAGTGCCTTCCTTCAGCAGTGAAAAGGTAACAAGAACCAAATTATTGACCAAAAGAAGGGAAAGAATTAGATAGAATATAACGTTTCTGAGAAAACATTAACAACAAAACTATGTAAGCTTCAATATCTGTAATATGCAAGTGTTGTATAATTCGCTACTTGAAATAGTAGTACAGACCTATAAAAATAGTTCTTGAATTGCACATCACTATTTAGGTGAAATGTGAAAGAGTTGTGACTCAGGATGGAGAAAAAAGTCCTATAATGAAAATAGCAGAAAGCTACAATAAACAGGAAGACGGCATGTGAGGAAAATAAAATAAAAGCATTCCTAGGCTTGAAAACAAGTGGGAAAGTGAAGGTGATCCATTAAATCCAAGGGTGAAAGAGGGAAACAGAAGGAGCAAAGAGAGGCTAAAGTATGTCTTGAATAAATTGTATGGAAAACAAAGCAGTGATTACTAGCATGTTTGGAAAATTTGAAACTTTTTATCCAGGGTAGCATCTTTAATGCCTGCCTACAGAGATTTCAGGCTGTCCTTTATAGACATGGAAAGAAGATAAATGTTATCATTTTTGTAAGAAGTTATGATAATTAACTTCTAGATTAAACTGGTTTTTTAAAAAAAATGGAATGCAATGGTATCTAAATATGAAAATGCATTTAGAACACTCTCATCTATGAGAAAGATCTTTTGCTTTACCAGAAACCGGAGAAATCCACTGATCTCTGTTTTGTATCTCCAGTTAGGCAAATCTGAGCAATTTGCAAGGGAATTAACTGGAGACAAGCTGTTTGCAATTAATGGAGAAATTAGTGGCAGGAAGACTGCTAGAGTAGAATTTAGTGTCTAAATCTGGGAAGAAAAAAAAAAAAAAGCTAAAAAATGTCCTACACAAGAATAGGACTGAAAAGTTATATTTCAAACAAAAAAATGAACAAACCCTCTTTTAGACATTCTGGTTTTTGCACGAGACATGAGACTCAAAGACATTCTCTAAGGCAGCCAAACACTGTAACCCAAAATGTTAAAGTCTGAAAATGCTGCTCAAAAAACTTTCAAACGTACTGTTCCACGTTCAGATATCTTCAGCCAGACAGCTAAGGCAGAAAAGCAGATAGATGCATCCAAGAGTACATAAGTGAGCAGGTAACCTATAACATCAAAGTGCTTTTAGCAATGGGAATGGGTGCCCTTCATTCACAGGACAAGGTGAATGGCTGAAACTTTTTTCAGTCCACACAGCTCTTTACATCTCACTGAGAAATTACTATTGTGAGAACAGAATTCTCTGTTATCCAGAAATAACTTCAGCTTTTCTAAATTTCAGAAACTCTTGCTCAAACCATACATCCAAACACAAAAATCACCAACAATAATTATAGCATGCACTTTAATTCAGAAAGCATGTGAAGTATAATTAATGAGTGGCAAAATTAAGCTCATGATAAGTCCTGTCTCATCTGTCAGTTAAAGGTCCTCCACTGACAGATGATTTAGATGATGCCTGATACATGAATTAACTGCGAGCATTGAATTCTCCAAGCATTTATGTAGTCTCAATGAAAGAAATAAGATCATTTAGTCCTATTTCTATGGCATGGATCCACTGTGCATTAGTCAGAAGCCTAGCATATAAACACAAGGTCTTTGAGACCACTAATCAGAAAAAGTGAGACTTGATGAAGAAAGGAGTTTCTTGTATCTTATAAAATTATTTGCCTGTGCAAGATATACGTTCTTCTTTAAATAATCAGAACAGAAAAGTGGGTTCCATACAAGGTAGAAAAGTCTAGTCTATTGAACAATTTGTTTTGGACTCAGATATTCCAAACAGCACTGTGGTAAAAGCTTTGTCCTTAAATTTGGGGTGCTCTCTAGAAGAAAAAAGTTTTTGCTTAGTTTTGCCAAGTTTTGCTTACTTTTATTCAGAGATAATTTTTTTTCTGGATAGATAATTTTTTCCATCTTCACATTTCTTGAAAAACACATGAAGGATTTCATATCACTGCAGTCTTCCCTTATCTCTGTGATCTATGAAACAAACATTAATTACAATACTTCTAATGTACTCTGAACATATTAAAGTGTAACCTAGGCTGGCTTGGTTTTTTTGAATGCTTTCTAGCTCTGGTAATTATTCTCAACCTTCTTCTAAGAAGGGCTTGGTTCGTCTTCAGAGCTAAGAAGCCTGTCTCTATCTTCAGACCTGCCTTCAAGTACGTGAAGAACTTCCCTTAGAATCTGGATACCTGCCTGCTGAGAGAAAGCAATTTTACAGGTAAGATGAGGAGGCCTTAAACTCTGTTCCCCAGTAGGGAATTTGTGGTGTCTGCCTAGGTAGATTGTTTCAGCAGCATGTGCTTCATCGAGGTCTCAGCTCACTGAAAAGGCTGTTGCTTTTGGTCATAAAAATAAGTAGTGTCATTTTCTCTTTGCAATGAATTCTTTCATCCAATCATGTTCCCGTATGCAAATATACCATGGCTGGTTCAGATAAAAAAGCACAAATAAAGCCAAGAGCTCAGTCAGGGCAAAAATCACTGTATTCACTTTATACCTTATTTCACCTGTGTTTCAGGAACATCCTCAAACTTCTCAGCTGAGAACATGAAGAAGCAAGGCTCAGATGGAAATCCTGCTCCAGTGTTGCCAGCGCTGCCAGAACCATTAAAAGATCTGAAAATTAAGTACACCAAGGTTAGTAGCATTTGCTTTTCCTAATCTTTCGTATGCATTCACTTCATACAGTAGGATGTGCTAATTTTAACCTTATATGAACTATGGAAGCCACTGTAAATCAGTGCTTAAGATGTTTATTCTGGCTGAATTCTGATTTTACACATATTAGCAAGTGATGTTAAGCGATTCTTTTAACCTAATTTAAAGCACTTATATGTGCATGCATGATAGATTCATTCCATATTTCATTTGGTGTGGGTGTTGTTTGTCTCCTGAAACAAATTTTTCGCAGTGATAAGTTTACCAGGAAGTATAAAGGGAGCAAAAAAGGAAATATTTCTATCCTATTATTTTTCAAAACAGTGATGGCAAATTAAAATGTTAGCACATTGCATTGTATTACAATCAGATTCAAATAAATGTACCAGAGGAGCTTACATGGAAAGCGATGTGTGAAAACAAAACTAAAATAAAACTAATTCTGGTCACATATTTACATTAGAGAAAATGAATCTGTTTTTTAATTTTTTTTTCAGGTAAACAAGTAGCTAATGAACTAGATATAGTCTACCAATCTAACTATGCAATATTACTATAAACTTCTTGAAACAGAAAATTCTTTCCATACAGAGTTAGAAATATACAGATAAAGAAGATCTGAATACAAACTTCTGTTTCCAGCTTTAAAAGACTCCTTGCTGGTTTTATATCATAATATTATATCATAACGCACAGATACCTGCTAGAAGTTTGAAAAAAGTGTTGGCAGAAACTTTGCCCTCTGAAACATTCAGGTAGAACTATTGATCAGAAAGGACCTCTTATCTTTGGAGATTCTTGGTTACTGTTCTTTTATTTTTCTCGATATCATTGCAAGGGAAATAGTTTTATTTTCCAGAACCACTGTTTAGTTTCTTTTTCTAAAGCAGGTAGTCATCTGAATTAGTCCTTTTAAATGCCACACTGTCCTTTTCTTCTAATGGAAAAAGCTTAACCATGTTCCAGTACATGTCTTTCTTGAATAAATCAAGCAGGATTTTACTTTGTAAATATTTAACGGGAAAGATATGTAGTTCTGCCATGTGATAGCCTGCTACTGCTCTTCCTGTCTCAAAAAAAATATATTTTACTATTTGATATTTTTAGTTTTCCAAAGGAAAACAACTAATATAAGAAAAACACCAACAGATGTAACTGAATATATAAGATACAAATTCCTGTAAATATTTCCATCCTTCTAAAATATATCATTGGTAAAAAATCTATTCTGTTAGTACAAAAATGCAACCACAAGACAGCCGACATCGTTGAAAAGTCTAGTTTGTAGTGTGCAGTCAAGGAGAGTGTCACATAATAAATGTTTCTTTAACCTTGACGATAGGTACCATTTCTTTAAAAGCTGCATATGAATTCCAACTATGTAGAAATGCAAGGCACTTATTTACAAAATCCAGCACACCTCTGTGGAGGCTTGATTTTT
Organism: Melanocharis versteri; assembly: GCA_013397845.1. Lineage (NCBI taxonomy): Eukaryota > Metazoa > Chordata > Aves > Passeriformes > Melanocharitidae > Melanocharis > Melanocharis versteri. The sequence continues at coordinate 224,350 of VZTG01005545.1, read as the reverse complement.
TGCAGTGCTTTCCTCCCCTCTTCAAACATCACATAGGATTGTCTGAAAGCCCCAGCAGTGTACTTAGGGATAGGGAGTTGGGAAAATAGAAATGTCACACCCTACACAACACTCATCCCGCGATTTGATAAGGCCTTTGCGCTTGTGCTCTTACCCATCCCATTCCTCTCCTATCCCATACAAGTTAGAACATGGGATGTGGGTGACTAGTTACACTGGAAAGATCAAGATGAGGGAAGCACTAATTACTGATGACGCATTAACCTCTCTGTCTAAAGCATCTAGAACCAAATCCTTCATCTTTGTAAGCCCCAATTTCTCTTTTTCTGCCACTGTATAATGCCAACAATCATCACAAAAGGATCTGAAGAGAGATCTGCAGGAGATGTTCCAAGGGCTCTCTTTACTTAACAGCCTATTTTATTTTCTATGAGTGGGATCATTTTTGGCTTTTCATAGAGTTCACTTAACTGAATTATCTATAGATTGGAATAGCTACATTTCAGAGTAAGCCTCTTACGTATGGCATAACACTAAACATTCTTCATGAAAATTGACTCTCAGCCATTAAATCAAATGTATTTTAAACACTGAAATTGTCTAGATTTTGAACCATTAAATAATCTTGGGTTGGTTTCATATATGAATCTCCTTTAAAGATATTTGCATGAAACCAATGAGTTTTGGTAGCTAGCTAAAAATGTGCTAGTAAATATTTTACTTAGTCAACACTGAGGAATTAGACAATGATTGCTTGTCAAATGCTTTCTGTCATGATGCTTTCACATACACTAAGCCCTGTAGTACTCTTTTAATCAGAGAAACTCAGATTAGTTAATTATTAGGTTGTCAAATTACACAAGAGGGAGAAAAAGGCTGAACATTCTCTTGCTAAGCTGCCTGTGGAATATCAGAAACTGTGGAAGTGTAAGACACTCTGAGTAAAGAAAAATTATAGCTGAGCATTAAAATGTTGCAGTCATAGCTCCAAAAACAAAGGTGAGGCATAAAACAACAAAAATTTAATTGTAACATCTCGGGAAAGGTAACCAGGTAGAAAGGTACTATAGAAACTTACTCTTCCTAAGATCATCTCACTTTGTGGACACAGAGTCATTAACTGAAAAATCAAAAAAATTACAGAAGTATTTAATAAAAAGAATGTGTTCTCTGATTATTAGTGCATTGCAGCAGTTAAATGTAATTCCTGTATCAATAATAGCATATAATTCCAAGGGAGGGAAAAAAGGTTACATGAAATATTAGCCATATATAAACTTGTTGTAAGGAAAAACCTGAGAGGAAACTAATAAAGAGATTTCACAGCAGTATCTATATTGGCGTATTTGTTTTAAGTTTACATTTTTATTCTTAAGAAATGTACCTTGAGAAATGTCACATATTTTAATTTTATTGCTCAAAGAATACAGTGAGATGCCATGACATATTTTGAGACTAGTAAATTAGAACTCATATCACTTGAAATGAGCCTCCTCTTGGGCCCCAAAATTTTAAGGCTTAGATGCACCTGTAAAATTTACTGCCAAGTAAATTTTTAGTGAATTACTGCACTCAAGAATACCTGAATGGCTGTCACAGCCTATATGAGCAGGTGTGAACGGGTGCAACAGTTACTCAGCAGTGTGCACCACCTCACATGAGTGATGCTGAACTGCCTCCAGCACACATCCAGCCTCAGTCCTGGTGTCTCTTCATTGTTCCTGGCCTGCAAAAACATGCTGTTTGTGTAATTCCCTGCTTCATAGTCCACATGAGAAAGCTTGAGAGCAGTAAGATGAGCAAGGGTTCAAATCTGGTGATCACTTTTATCTCTGTGAAACGGGAAACTGGGCTCATTTGAAGAGTATTGTCGGGAAAAACTTTGTTATAGCCAGGGGCAGATTTAAGGTGGGAAGAGGCTTTGCTTTTTCTTATACTGTAAGTTTGGAAGAGTTTCTCATATCTAAAGAGAAGATAGCTTAGATCTTTACTTCCATGTTTAAAAAGCTCTCCTTAATAGCCAAGTTAGGGAAGGTCCACATTTTAGTTAGTTCCATTACAATTCTTGACTACATCTCCGTACGAATTATAATGTAAATCAGTACTAGTGAATTATATAAAAATTGTTCCCTAAAAACAGAGAGTTTATAAAAAGATGCTGAATATGGGATCAGTGCAAACGCAGAAATTTACTTTTTAAGCTGGACTTTTAAGTTTTTTTGCAGAAACACTGAAGCCTGAAATCCTCTACAGACTGCACAATATTAAGCCCACAAGAAAGGGAATCCTTATTCTAAGGAAGATTAAGCAAGTAATGTTTTGTAAGGTGATGACACCTAATGTAAAGACCCTAAAATTTCTTTCAGCAGAGCTATAGTGTTTGTCTGAGGCAAAGCTGTATAGAGTAAAATGTTTTCCTCCCTCATGCAGCAAAGACACAAATGTGGCACTTCCCATCCAGCAGATCCTTCAAAATGAATTCAAAATTCTTTTAAAACATTCCAGAACTGAAGGAAATGAAACGACTGGGTGGCAATAAAAAAGGCAAGGTTCAGATCTTGTCTCTCCATTCTCTGCTCAGGCCCTCCGAGTGACAGAATCAACCCTGTAAACAAGGACAGAAATACTGTAGTCTTGCAGGTAACTTCAACACCAAATGGTGGATGGTATTAGATCATTTGAACTGGAATCAATCATTTCAGAGAAGCAAGATTTTATTGCCCTATGACACTAAGAAACAAAGACAATCAGAGAATTTCTGACTGCCTGTTGCCTGGGCTTTATTTAAAATGCTAAGCTGTAACAGTGTACAGTCTCATCCGCTGGAAATCCATATTTTCAGTTCTACCGCAAAGAAATCTGAATAGTCATTAATTCTTTGGGTTGCTGAAATTAAAAAAAAATCTTCTCTCCTAAAACTCCAGTGAAGTAACACGCACAAAACATCTGTAACAATGTTTCTAAATCTCTGCAAAATAAGTTTGTAGCCGTAAGCCTCATGGGCCTTAGTCCCTCACCGCAGAAAACTCACTGCACAGCACTTGCCACAGAGGGGAAGGTCCTTTGCATTTGTGCCTGAAGAGCTGTCGGTGGAGCTCTGACTCACTGGCAAAACACTGTAACCTATTGCAAGATGATCCCAAACATCAGCAGGTCAAGGTTGTTGCTGGAGGCTGCTCTTAGCTGGTATACTTCATTGTCGCCTGGATTTAGAGATCCACATCCTGTTTGTAGCAAATACTCCACAGCATTTTATGAGCTTGGCTCCATGCGCGTTAATGAGCACAGCTGCCTGAAATGTGTTAATACAGCTTACATAGAGAGTCCTGACTTTTTCCTTTCCTGTCTTTCTTACCTCCATTTGCAAGGCTGCTATCTAGATCATGAAAGACATCTGGGTAGTTTGATTTATACAACTCTGATACAATATCATATATATATTTATTATAACGAAGTTATGTTTTAAATAGGAATGGTATTAGAAACATTAATAAGAAATATATTCTAAACTAATATTATGGGTGATATTGATTGGTGCAATAAATGTAGTATTTAAACAAGCACTTTAAATATTTCCAAAAATGGTATGTTTTTCTATTATTCCTTTCACAGACAGATATGAATTTGGCATACTGTAACATCATACCAGTGTTATGTTAATATTTACCTTTTACTTTGTCTCTTCTCTTGGCAATGGCTTTTTTCATATTAACCATTTAACTGCTGTCTTTGTCCTTTCACCACGGCTGGATTTTTTTGTGGATATTCTTATAACTTGCTTCATCACCTATCAAAAATTTCCATGGGCTTAGATATTTGTTTCACAGATATCTTTCGTTAAATCAGGAGTTTGCTGGTCAGTCCTGATGGCCAGAGGTGGTAAAGACAGTCTGTATAAGTTGCCCACATAAAGACGAACAGAAACATACAGGATTATATTAATATATTAATGCAATGCTGCCATATCCTTCTAGAGATAACAATTTTATCAATCTTGATAGTTATTCGTAAACAATTCACCAGTTATTAACAACTACTCCACCAGTTTTAATACTATGCAGAAAATCTATTCCCTGAAATCTGTCACATTTTCATAACATATGGGATTGTGGTGGAAGGATTTAGTCCTCAGGTTTCTGTGAAAAAAAGCATTTATCCTGGAGTTTTGGTGTTTCAATACTGTCCTGCCCTGAGTCAACCATCATCTTCTTTGCCTACCCCAACATATTTTCGGTTTTCTATTTCAAAGTTCCTGCTACTCTAAGCAGCAACACTAGGTTCTTTGTCCTAATGGAGCGGAAACAGGAGTCACATCTTTCCTGCTGGCTGGTCCCCCAGCTAGACTCCGGTGGCTAAGGGTGGGGCAAGATGCCTTGACTCTAGAAAGAAGCAAAATCTGAGCTTAAGATACCCGGTACAGTGAGTCAGAGCCTGGCATGGCCTCAGAGGCGAGTACAAGCAAGATCTCACATGCCTGCAATGCAATGGCACTGGGAGAGAGCGAGAAGGGAGGGCACCAGCCCACCAGCATCAGGAAGATGGGCTCAGGTACTGGGAGGACAGCTTAGCATAGCACACCCATTTCAGCACTGACCTGAACCCAGAGATCACAGAGAGGGTCAGGCAGAGAACGAGAGGTGCTGTTGACTTTGGACCATACACCTTATCATGTCCACTTCAATAAGCAATGTACAAAACACCTATTAGCAATTTATCCTCCTCTTTTCAACAGATGTGCCTTTATCAGGTCTTTGCCATGAGCATTTCCGTTCTGTTTCAAGGTTAACCAACAGTTGAAAAAGAAATTAAACCACTTTGACCATTTTACCAGCAGTGCCTCAGAGATGGCAGGCTCTAGAGTAGTACAGATCTTGTGCACCCACAAGTAAGACCCAGGCTCTTTTTTGCGTTTGTGAACAGAGTGTGTACCTCAAATTTCACCCAGAGGTCCTTATGCATGTCCTAAGCACAAAGAACCATTTGTGTGCAATTCCATGCAATGTGCTCTAGTAAAAGCCTACCTGAGCAGGGAGATTGGACCATATGACCCTACTATGATCCCTTCCAACCTTACCCATTCCATGATTCTGTAATTCATTCAATTGACTATAGCAGGGGTTTTTTCAGTCTCAGCTTCAATTTCAAAAAAACCACTGTGATTGGTTTTGTAATGTTTGGGGTTTTTGTTTTGGTTTTAGTTGGGATTTTCTTTTTTTGGCAGGAGAGAGTGAAGAGAAATCAAAGCAAATCTGAATACAACAGTGGTCTCCAAGATACTCTTGATTCAATATACTACACTTACTAAATCCAAGGACTGGGTTTACTTCTGTCAGGCTGTATAACAGAAAGGCCCTTTGTTGTTACCAACTCTGTGAGCACAGCAAACTCAGGTAGCTTTCCATAGGTCATTTAGGGTTGAATCTCCCTTGTACTTTACAGAGAGGAAGGATGCCTTTGCTATAGCATATTTTTATTACATGAAACAAAGTAAAAATACAATGTAGAGAAAGTTTGCCTTTCCTAGGGAAGTCAATTTTAAAAAGCTGATCCTGGTTAAGTGCAATGTATGATTACTCATCTCTTCAGAATAATGTAGAAACAGATAACCAGTTTTGGTTCAGACGTCTATCAACCTGGCAGCTCTCAGCTATGGAAAGGTAGGTCTGTTCACTAAAACATATAACAGACAACAGCTATATATGTGTTACTAATATTGTTGCATTCTTTCTTCCCCTGCAGATATTTATAAACAATGAATGGCATGATTCAATCAGTGGTAAAAAATTTGCAGTCTTTAACCCTGCAACTGAAGAGAAAATCTGTGAGGTTGAAGAAGGCGACAAGGTAGGGTTTTCTTGTCCTTAACTGTAACTCTATTTTCAATGCTTCTTAAAAGCAGGAAGGCGAGCAGCCTTTTGTGTGACATAAAACATCATCTCAGATGTACCTACTTCATCCTGTATACCTTCTTTCAAAAACCCTTTTTTAATAAGCCTCTTTTTTTTTTTTTTTTTGTAAAGAAACACTGAAAAACTGATTTACCTTGGGCTCACGTCAGAAAAGTTCTGAATAAATACTTTTTGCTGATTTGTTTTACTGATATTATTGCTTCTTTTTCTTATCTGTGATCTGTGACATCTAAAAAATTAGTTGAGATTTTATTGTAATTTTTCTGTTGTGTTTTCTTCATTACGCAGTAAATATAATCTTGTTCATCACACATTTATATAAGGCTTTTCCTTATAGATAATATAAACAGGACAAATACTTAGGATTGCCCACACACTTTGTGAAGATGATCACTACCATCGGTATTTTTAGGTCTATGTATTCTCAGTACTGCCCTCTTCAATTTTTTTTTTTGTGAAAATCATATTCGAACATAGTCCTAAAAATAAGTCTGAAGCTGAAGGTGGCCTATCAAATAGTCACTAACTCCTCCAAAACTTAAAGCGGGTTGAATCAATGAATTTAAGTAGAGGACAAAAAACTTGTTGATAACTGTAAAGAAATATTTATCTTTTATATTTATGAGATTCTGTAGTGGGAAGTTTCAGATAGATGCAAGGTAGTCAAAGATATAATGAAAACCTTAGCCCTAATTCTGTAGTTTTATTATATGATGTGTTTTTCTTACTAACAGGGTTTGCCTAGTGCTACCATACAGTTTAAATGCAAGTAAGGAGATTGGTTTTTTTAATAGGACAGGCAATGTGCTTAACACCATTAAAAGTGCTGAACAAAAAAAGGAGTTTTTATATATTCTTAGAGAGTAAATACAAGAAGTGAAGGTTTTATTTCCAGTTCACAAGGTGACTGTGACTGGAAATAAAGCTGGTTTTATAATTACTGGTTTGGTTTTTGCACATATTTATTTAATTTTCTACACTTCCCCTTCAAAGTCAATCTTGCATCCAAAAGTAAAAAATTTTTTTCACATTTCTCACAAAATGATTTATTAATTTTAGTTAAGAAATATGCATATCTGGTCTGTAATTTCATCATGACTCTCCTAATAATCTTTGTCTCTAATATTGTCTAGCACTTGAGCAATAGTGACCACAAATTACTGAGAAAGTCATAATGGTGACACATTTTAAACATTTTCCTAGAAAAACATGGCTAAGAAAGTCTGGCTTTGAATTATTTCATATATCTAACCTGGAGTTTTTCAAAGGTTTTTCTTTTCATTAATACCAGCTACCTATACATAGCGCTGAGACACTGATAATTTATCATCCCCAAATTAAATTACTCATAACCTGCAACTGTTCAGTTATCATTCAAAATTTTTGTAGCTTTCTTTCCTTACAAGCCCTCTAACAAGTCATTAAATAAAGAGATAATACCATTCAACACACAGGTTTTCTTTCTCTTCAGTAATTTTGCAAACTAATGTGTAATGACAACTGCTATTAACTAAATTGCCTAGTGAATTGTATAGATCTAGTAAATTACACAACCATTATGAACCTAATATGCAAGAGGCTAGACTTCCGATAATGAGCCGAGAGATTTTAGGAATTTAATTTGTGCACACAATAGGGTTGACAAAGTGCTGTCCGCTGCCTTGCAGTGGTATTTTAAAGAACAAGAGGAGATTATAAAGCACAGACATATATGTGGGTGGGAACTGTTTTCTTCCAGTTTGATGGCTCTTTCAAGCTACATTCCTAATCCTAAAGGCCCCTAGCAATAATAAAGCAGCTCACCAAATGGTCAGCATGTGTAAAGTAAACGTACTTCTGTAAAAAAGTCTGAACTGGCTCAGAAAAGAGTCTTTATACTCATAGTGTAGATTTATGTAATGAAATTAAATTTCATACAGTTGAAAAACAATCTTTTTTTATTGTTTTTCATTCACAATTCTATATAACTCTTATATTATTTTTCTAGGTTTTCATTATTTCTGCACATCTAGTAGAAAGAACACCGGGCAACGTAGTTTTAATTTGCATCATTCATATACATATGGCATTTTTTTCCCCTTCTCCTTTTCAAGTTAAGACCAAGCCACAGCCTTCGAGTCCCATTACAAAGATGTAGAAAATTTATGATAGGGGTCACAGATAGTGATGAGGTGCTTGACAACATGCTGACAGACTCTGAAGAAAAGCAATTCTTCTTAATTTAGTAGATTTCAGCTACCTGGTGTAGGTGACTGGTCAGTATTACTGTATAAGTAGTGGCTATGCTATTCATACGGCTCCTTCCTATCTTTTCACAAGTTTCCTGGAAAAAGGAAAAGTTGCAGAAGTTCTGTGGCCTTTGGACTTAAAGGTCTGTGCTGGGCTTTCCAAGCCACTAACACACCCCACTCACAGCTTCTTAAAATTAGTTGGTGGCTACCAACATCAGTTAAAGATTCAAGATCTGGTTCACATTTAAAACAATTGACTTTGGTGTTGACTTAGTTGAATTTGCTGACTTAGTCACCCTTGATAATGATTTCCGTGGAGGAGACATTAGCAAACAGCAGAACAAAAAAAATGTTTGAAAAATATCCTTCAAACACGGAATCTGAATGTCTCTGGGAAATTTGGCATATATAGAACCTCCTTTTTTTCTTTTTATTTCTTGAAATTTTTCATTTCTGACAAAAACTAGAATAAACCTCCTATTTATGTCACTGTTTTTGTTGGTAAATTTTACAAGAATTATGAAATATAGAAGAATTCCAAGTACTAAAAGCCTTTTTTTGAGAGATTGTAATGGTTTGGGTTTTTTATTTTTTAAATCCTGAAACACCCTTTGCACAGAATAGTTTCATTGTAGATTTTTATTCTACAGTGAAAGCCAAATGATAAATAATAAAATACGCTATAAAAAACATTAATGGACTGACAAAATAACTGGTATATGCAAAGACAGTGCTTAGACTTCAAAATATTTAGGCTTAGCATTTTAAACCTGGTTTATTTTTAATTTTTAAAATAATTTTATATATAAATATTTCTTTAAACTTTCAAAAATAAATTTGTTGATTTTTCTTCCTAAATAATAAATTTGTGTTCATTTTATGAAACATCCTTAGGAGCAGGTTTTTCTAACCTGGTCTTCATTGCACTGTAAGGTAGTTTCAACTGATGAGTAATTAAGCATTTACCTTACAGACTTGGACATCTCTTCGTAAATAAAAAAGATTAAATTGTATTGTCGGTGTAAGTTCTTGGTGTATAGAGAGAGCTTAAAAATCTAAATTTTAAAAATAGAGTTCTTTTATATGTTTTTATTTTGGAAGCTTTGAGAACCCACCTATTTCTCATAGAATTTTACATTGCTGAAATAACAATGGAAAAGTTTGAAAGAAAATAACCCATGCAATTAACATTACTGCTACTAATTTTGATTAGATTGAGGTTGTTTCTCTTATTTAAACTTAATGTTAAACTTTTGCTAAACTTTACATGTTTGACAGCAAAAAAGGCTGATGACGGAACCAATTATTGATTATGTAAGGGGTTTTTTTGTTTTCCCTACAGGCGGATATAGACAAGGCAGTTAAAGCAGCTAGAAAGGCTTTTGAGCTTGGGTCAACCTGGCGCACGATGGATGCTTCAGAGCGAGGAAGGCTCTTGAACAAACTAGCTGACTTAGTCGAAAGAGATCGTCTGCTGTTAGCTGTGAGTATGACACGTAAACAAAAAGATAAATCCTGAGTTTTAAAAAAAGATACAAGCAAGTTTAACATGCCTACCCTTTGGAAAGCCAGGCTGCCTCAATACTTGGTTTTCTTCTCTATAGCAAATGGGCTTCACTAATCTGGTTTGCACTCTGGTCTATTAACACCCTATATCCACAAAGTACTCGAGTATTTGATTGTCTTTAAAGTGGTAATTAAACCACCTACAATCACAGGAATTTGAATTGCTGATTCTTAAGGACACACTAACAGCAATCACATGGTTAATGCTTGTCTAAACCAGTCTGAAACGAGGCCTAAACTCAAATCAAAGCCCGAATCAAGGCCTAAACTCAAAGCCTGGCTCCATGTTTATAGAATATGCAAGTCAGAACTGGGAGAAATTTTGAATTTCACGGCTCTATATTTTCTTATCACTGGTCCTTCATTAACTCCATCTTGCAACTGCTAATGAGTGATAAAGCTTAACAAGAACCTAAGGCAGCAATGGATTATTTTAAAAAGAACAATAACATGAGCACTGGGGAATTATGTCCTCTCTTTACAGACCACTGTGTATTGCCCATTTTACCACACTTATTAAAAGACCCATAACTTATAATGCTCTCACCTGCAGATTGCGCACAAAGGCAAGAAATCACATTTAAAATAGAAATGCGCAATCAATTTGATAAATGTTAGTATCCTCTCCTCCTTGCTTTAAACTCCACATATGGTACTATTATTAAGGTGATTTCTCTGCTATTTAAAGCACATCTTGGAATTAAAATTTAGGTGGGATAATTTTTTGTGCTGAAGATGAATCCTGATTTTCTGCAAACAGCATAAAAAATTTAAAGAGAGGGAGGAGTATCCAACATTCAGGATCATCACTCAGACTGATCTAGTTACAGCTTCAATTTAGCCATTAGCCACAAAACACACTGTAGGTAAGCTCATAAAATTTAAACCTTCAAATATGTAAAATCTGCAAAGCATCTGTTGCCATTTATATGTCGTTTTGACTGTAGTAGACTTTCTCAGGAGAAACCTTGGGTGAGTGGAAGTTATGTCCTTTAGAATGTTAGATTTAAGTTGAGAGAGATAAAACTTTATGAGAGCTACATTTTTAATAGAGCAGTATGCCCTCTTGTCCATTAAATAATTGGATAAGCTGCCATTTGTTTCTTTATTGTACAGTCTAAGGTATTACAAATTAAAAGAGCATGAAGACACAATCTCTTTTCCACAGGAAAGATGAAACTTTGAATTAGTTTTTGTTCACATTTTCATAATATGAAAAATTGCTTTTCTCTGGGGCCCCTCTCAAGTTTCTATTTTACTGACTTTATTTATATTTCCTACAATTTAGTCACTTCATTAAGTATTTCCCTTTTCAGAAAAGGTATTTATGAGTGAAGTACTTTCCAGACTTTCATGAAGGGAGATTTTCTCCACTCACAGTTTATCCTACCTGTAAAACTAGTACTACAGAGTAACACATACTCCTGTACACTCGAGATCAAAATAGAAATCCAAAGCTCATTGCAAAGTCATTTTCCTGTGTTCATGCATTTGACCAGGATGAAAATTACTCCATTTCACTGCTTTATTTGATGATAAGATGCTTCAGAGGCTCAGCAGACCTATAGATAGGCAACTGAAAGAGTAAGTCAAAGCAAGGGGCTTAAAGAGCCACTGAGAATTGTGTTGCTTAGGATTTCATCTGTTGTGATGTAGAAAGCTAGAGATTTCATAAGTTTGAGGCCAGAGAAGAATTTTCTCCCATGTCCAAATAGAACAAAACAGTGCCACATGTATTGCCTGGAATGACAAGGATGTATCTCATTTAATCTGTTCCTTGTTGCTCAAAGCCATCAAGCATTATTGTCTTCTCTGTTTGTGCTGTTCTCTTCCCAAGTATTATACCTGAATTGTGTCCAGTTAACTGAAAATGTGGACCTCGCAGGGGAGTTGTTAGTGAAAAACTGTTCTTGAAGGATCAGTCTGTTGATCCAACCTGAAATGCTAAAGAACGCCGATCTGATTACATCTTGAAACTATAGTTTAGATCTTAAAACTATAGTTTGGGCTCTTCCTGCTGAATATTGTAACAGGATTGTTTGTAAAGTTGAAGGTCCTCAAACTCTCTGTTTTGGAAAGCTTGAAAAAAATACTCTCAAAGTGTCAAAAATATGTTGACGCTATTTAAGAACTGCTCATGATCTTTATGTCCCAATAGTAAGGGGCATGGAAATTAATCCAAACCACATTTCTTAGATTTGGCTGGAAAGCAACCCTATTTAGAGCTGGTGTCTCTGCGGGTGGAACAGAACTGGTCAGCCAAAAATTTATAGGTACTGAATGAATATTCACAGATGGTTAAAAGTTTGTATCTACCTGTCATGGAGAGTCAGGCCTGGCTTCAAAAAAGACCAGTCAGTTCACCCAGTTAGTAGTTAGCTAATAAAAGAGAGTCTCTTCTGTATGAGTATTTTCTTTTCATAATGGATTTTTCTAACTTAAGGGTTCTAGATGGCTCAGACCTTTCCTTTGCACATCAAACACTCAAGGTGTATTTAGGGTATTTTTTTACAAGATTTGAGTCTTCTTGCTGATATTTGAGGAAAACCACACATTTTATTTGCATCAGTTAGTTGCACTGTCTTCTACCTTATCTCTTCATCTGTGCTTGCAGAACATTTAACATGAATTAGAACTGTGTAACTGATTCAAATGTGTTCTCCAGAGGGGAATTCATCCGAATGTTTGTTCTAAAGCTGAAATCCTCAAAGTGAACTACCCAAAGCTAAATTACAAAGTACAAGCAAAGGGACCCTTACCAGTATTCGATATTAACTTTTTAATTGCTGTTGTCTGCAGACAATGGAAACCATTGATGGTGGGAAGCTCTTTTCCACGGCCTATCTAATGGACTTGGGCGCCTGTATCAAAACTTTGCGCTACTGTGCAGGCTGGGCTGATAAAATCCATGGGCGTACTGTTCCAATTGGTGAGTAGTTCCAAGATAACAAACTACAGAACTGAGGCCAACGCAAGCTGTAAGTATCTGACTTTTATCTAAAAGTTGTGCAACACAGAAAATATCGCAAATGGAAAATATTTTAGAAATTTTTTAAGATAGGTTATTAAAGATTTATCATAGTTCTCAATTTAAACATTTAGTGTAGGTCTTCACACTTATTTCTTGTTCTCTACACTAACAACAAGTATGGTTTATGGACCAAAACAGTTTAACCTGTATGTACATCTAAGAAATGCAGTAGGCTACTTTTGCAAAGCAATGTAGAGTTTATACAAGATTACAATAGTGAGACCTGGGTGTCTGCCTATTTAAGCAAAGATTAGCACAAAGCAGTAATGTTTACTTCAGTGATTGGATAATGTGTTAGTAAGAGTAAGTACTAAGTGATAGGAATGAGGAAACAGCATTTGCTAAAATTTCATTCCATTCCCTTTCCCATTAAGCAGCTTTATGAAAACATTGGCCCTCTAGCTACCTTCTCTCAAAAAGATAGAGAAAAGAATGGTAATAAAGAAGGAATTAAGGAAAAGGTAATAAAGAAGGAATTAAGGAAAACTAGAGTGATAAATACTTCCAACTTTTTTGCCTCATGAAGACCTCCATACTAGGTTTAATGGAACACATATTTATTTGAATCAAAGAGAATTTTATACTTAATGGCTTTGATTTAAGCTAAGATATAATATTAAAAAATGTCTGATATGTACCTTGGATTTAAAAGATAAGTTTTTGAAAGGAAAAAAAAAGGTGATAAAAGAAAAAAGAAATGAGGAATGCATATTGGTGTGCTATGCATACCATATTGAGAAGCAGGGTTATCACTGCAAAAAGACAGTCAGACTGGAAAAATCAAACCTTGGAGCTATGAAGAAAGTAGACATTGAATCCAGATGTACTTTATGGCTTTTTGCATAGTTAAGATTTTGAAAATATCACTTATGAGTAAAATTGTATCCAGCTAAGTTTGATACCCTACTTTATCATCTTTCTGATTTAACTGTTTCTCACAAATTCTTTGTCTGAATGCCTAATTTATTTCTTTTTCCCATAGATGGAAACTTTTTTACATTTACAAGACATGAGCCAATTGGTGTGTGTGGCCAAATTATTCCTGTAAGTTGGAACCATTTATGTAAAACCCAAATGTTCCTTGCTACAAATGGAAATGCTTCTGAAATTTTGCCTATGCAAGTGCATTTGTGAAACATTACTAACCAGAAATTTTCAGGTCCTGAAAGATAGAGACTATCCTGCATACTGTAATTCTGATTATTCGGTTTGTGATGAGTCACTTTGGTCCAACATTGTCCATCCTTTCTCTCCTCCCTCTATATGGAGAGAAAAGAAATCTCAAAAGTTTAACTTGTGAAATCATTTGAAGGATGGAATTGTGTTTTGTTGAAACTGAAAGAATTAGAAACAAACATGTAGGAGAGTGGAATATTTACAGTCTCTAATGTTTAAGCCTGTAAGCCTACAAACAATAAGCTCTTTAAGACCTAGGATATCTGTTCTACTCCATATAGCATTCAGACAGCTGGATCTTTGTTTCTGGCTAAGAATCATTCACCATTACAGTGGTATAAGATACAAGACAATCTGTCCAATAAAGCTCCTGTTTGGCACAACTAAATTCCCAGTTTTGAAGTCGCTCATTTTAACTGAAGTTTCAAAAGCCTACCTGGGTCTGATCATTCAAAACGCTTGAGGAGCTCAAGTTCTAAATTTATTTGTGAAGTCTATATAGTTTTGGTGGGTGCCTGTGGAAGTAGTTGTATGCACTAGACACTCCTAATCCACCCTCCCGCTTGCCCATGGTAGTTATGAGCAGCCTCACCTGACCTGTTCAGCCTCATCCGACAACTCAACAGGCTCTGAAAAAGTCGTCTTGCCTATAGGGTCTGCTCATGTTCCCAACGTCTTTAAGTCAATCTTGAAGATTTGCTATATCTTTAGACCACCACATTGGTTTGGAGAACATTGCTTGAATATTTTTGTATCCAGTCTCTAGGAGAGCTTGGGAAACTGCTGGTTTAGATCCTCTTGTAGGTCAGACACAAGACATTTCAGGTAAAACACTCAGTCAAGATATGCTAAGGAGCTAGAAACACTAGACGTGGCCATTTAAAATATAATTATCTCCTGGAAGTACAAGCAGCAGTTAGTACAAACACTTCCTTTATAAAATTTTAAGTATTTCTGAGTATATCTTCATCTTCTCTCCATCGAAATATGAGCCACCAAGCTGGAGGTTTCTACATAAACCAAAACTGTGAGGACTGTGTGTATGTTACAAACCACTTTTGATAGCTCACCATTTCCAATTCCTTCCACTTACACAGTTCCACTTTAACAATGAATATGCAGAAAACCCTGTAATCCCTCACTTTATGTTATTTATGTTTCCATTATTTTTGGAGCTGGGGTAAGTCTGAAAGGAGACAAGGACAGAAAAAAAGAAGTGTTGCATATATATTCCTCTTAGCTTTTCTGACACAATAGGTAACTCTTAAGTGCCTTTTTTCCCATTTCAAAAAGGTGTCTGTTGAGCTGAGGCTCATGGCCTCAATGCTTCCCAAACTATTGTAAATATTCTCAAAGGGGCAAAGCTGTTTTCTGTGGTCACGTTGTCCCTCATTCCACAGAATGTGGGATCCAAAGCATCCAGCTGCTCTTCTGAACTGCCCACAACAGGCAGCTGCCAGTGAAACCTCTAGGGGAGAGTTCAGGGGCAGCATTATGTGTAATTACCTTGTCTCCCTTAGAAAACTGAATTGATTATGGATGTGACCATTTAAGATAGCAAAACTCCGAATTGCACCACTAATCCAACAACTGTCTGTAATACTTTGTTAGAGGAGTACACTCATTGTCTCTTGAGATTTTGACTAAAACCTTGGATCCCCTGGACTTACATATATACAAAAATCACCAGTCTTTGTATTACCTGGCTTGCCAATTGTTTTTTCAAAACATCTTCATTCTGAAAGGAATTAAACAAAAAGTTCAACCACCCAGTTGACAATTTGCGCTATTATAATAGTAAAAGCTGAGGTATTTTGTGATGTATTAGAAATAGGATACACTTTCTCATCTGCCTTTCAGTGGAACTTCCCATTGGTTATGTTCATCTGGAAGATTGCCCCTGCCCTTTGCTGTGGAAACACGGTGGTTGTCAAACCAGCAGAACAAACTCCACTCAGTGCCCTTTACATGGGATCCTTAATTAAAGAGGTAAGTCACAAACGACAGAGTTATTTGTCCCTCTCAGAAATGTAAGAGTATACTGCAGCTGAAATGCCACAAAGGTAATACAAGCCGGGCTAATTGCATGCCTAACCTTGCACTGTGGAACCTACCCTGCTGTAAACCAGTGAAGCCAAACCAGGGCAAAAGCACGCATATCTTTCAGCCTAGTACACACACAAAAAACCCCACAACAGCAATTTAGTAAACTCCATCCTTTAGCAAATATATTTGTATTACAAAAGCACAGTACCTTTCAAAGTCAAAAGCAAACAAGGAGTCAAGTGCAGTGTACTTGGAAGTGGGTGGCAATGACTTTATTAGCATAGTTATCACAGAAAAGAACCTGTTTGTACAGCTTTTTTTTTTTTTTAACTGAACAAAGTTTTCATCCACCTAAGTTTATTATTAACAGGGAGCTGTAAAATCAAACTGATGACTACTGCCAAACCTGTGAATTCTTTTCACACGCAAACTGTGAGAAGACACTTTGTGCTCCTGAAAAAGGAGTGTGCCAGTTTTTTCAGAAAGATTTCGTCTCCAAAGCTAACTATTGTGCCCAGTCCAGCAAACACCCAAAGAGAACAGTAAAATAGTTTAGCTTTCCTCCCAATAAAATCAACAAACATAATCTAATATGTTTCAAAGGTTGGCACAGATGGCAATAATCACCATTGCAGTGACCTTGCAGAGTTTTAATGGAAATGACTTGGCATATTTTATAACTCTGTTTCAAAACAGTGATTCAGCAGAGCATACTGACTGGTTGTGTGTTAATATTACACAGAAACTAAATGATTATCAGGATGGAGCCAAGCCCTGCTGTTATTGCATCACATAGTAAATGCTATTACATAATACTGGGGAGGAGGCATGGCTTTAAAAATTATCAGAGAAACCTTCTCTATTAATTTTTAACAATAGGTATCAGAAAGTGCATTTCTCTAGGGAAACTAACTTTATAGGGAAAGTAACTCAACTCTGCTACGATCTAATGAAATATCCATTCTGATATTCTGATTTCCTGAAGCGGAAGCTCAGAAGTGGGAATGTGGTCAGCATCCAGAATATCCAAAAAATTCTGGAGCCCAAATCCCTACCAATGATCACTTCAATATCTGCTTTAGACTTGTGAAGATATCTGAAGGTCTAATTTAACTTTCTAGTTCCCAAATGCCCACATTAAACAAAAACAATGACAACAACAACAACACATAGTCACTTTTGGTGACCTTCACTATCCTTCTTAATAGCACTCACAAGGCTCTCTTGCTAATATATAGAGAAGAGCTCCTAAAACAAACATGGCAATAAAATACTCAAAGTGAGGCTTTTCTCTACAAATTCGGTACAAAGCACAATGCTAAGAAAATGGAAAGAACCTCATTGCCTCATCAGTTTCAGGGGAAATATTTATCTGAAAAATTAAATGAGCATAACAAGCATTGACAGATTGTATCTGAGCATGAAACTATAAGGAATAAAAGTCGCTTGAATATAAGTAACAGCCTGGTATCCAAAATGCAGGACGTGAGTTTTAGGAGCTCTAATTCACCACCTGAAATTCACCGTCTTCCAAAAAAAAGTAACTTTTGCACATCATTCCAAAGTCCTGTTTAAAGCTATAAAGAGCCTTATTAAAGTGATAATGCAGGATACAAATAGTTTTGATATTTTAATTCTATGTTTGCTCTGCAAGTGCCATTGAGATTGCACAGCTGCTTCATAAACCAAAAAAAATTCCATCTACTCTTCACACATCCTTGAAGTTTGCCTTACAAGGCAAGAAAGAAAAGAAGAAAATAGCTTATTTTGCTGTGAATGGAACATACCTAATACAGGATTTATGGGAAACAATGCATTTGTTTTGAACCATAGGAAAAGCCTATTTGCATAAAAAAATGTGCAAGATATTGAAACTGTGCATATCTCAGCCTGCTTTTTCATGCTTGGCACCTGATGTGCCTCTTTTTTGCTGTAAATACTCATGTTGCCCACTCTACTTTCAACTTACATCCAGAGTTCCATCATTTTTCTTAATAGAATTTCAGTCAACAGATCATTAATTAAATTCCATCTAGCATGGATATTGATGTGCAGAAGCCAGTAAGCACATATGTTGATTCAAACAGCTTCAATGAAGCAGCTATGAAAATAAGCAATGTTTCTTTATACATCTGAGTAAGAAAATAATAAAAAAACACATATTTCTTCAGAAATGGCATTGACGAGAAACTAAATATGTTCTTTGAAAAAAGAAAAAAGAGGTAGTTCACTAACCTAAAAGACAGGTTAAAGAAAGAAGATGTAAATCACATGAGAATGAAATCTTTTGAGGCTCTAGGGCTGTGAATACATGTATGGCTAAGAAAAGGTGGCTGGAGAACCGAAAAGAGAATTAAGACCATGCGACACACATGTTCTTCTAGTTATTATCCTTCCCCAAATTTACAGGGTTCTTTTTTCCAATTCAGGCAGGATTTCCACCTGGAGTCGTGAACATTGTGCCAGGCTTTGGATCCACCGCTGGAGCAGCAATTTCTCACCACATGGATATAGATAAAGTAGCTTTCACAGGCTCGACAGAGGTATTATGATTGCAAAAAAATATAAGCAGGAAATGTGCCCCTCTGATTCCCAGCAATGATTTAATGTCTAACTTATTCCATGTAATTATTTTAACTCTCTTCTTTCTTATGGCTGCTGGTTTGTTAAACAAA
This sequence comes from Melanocharis versteri, assembly GCA_013397845.1. Lineage (NCBI taxonomy): Eukaryota > Metazoa > Chordata > Aves > Passeriformes > Melanocharitidae > Melanocharis > Melanocharis versteri. Next base: position 205,716 of record VZTG01005545.1, on the reverse strand, counting down.
GTCTGTTTAATGATTTGTTGGTTATTATTAACTTTAAACATATTTAAACAATGTTTGCATTGCTGGAAAGTCCTTCAAACAAAGGCAGTCCGTGAGATACTGTAGGTTCTAGTATACCAAGGCTATTTTAAGTCTTGCTCGTTTAAACCAAAACTTTTTTGTAACATTGTTTACATCTTTTTTTAAGAAGTTCTGTTATCTTTAAGTTTAATAACAACAGGATGGCAGAAAGGTACCTAGAAAATCTCATTCTTCAGTCTGCACACGCTTAGCTCAGGTGACAGCTTTTCGGTATTTCAGTGATACTTAGGACCATCTGGGTGGTCTTAGAAGAGTGTTTGAATATGTATCTGTTTAAAAGGAAGGCCACTGTTAATTTTCCCTAACCTTCACTCTGAAGAACTGTGAGTGCTGTAATTGAAGATTTCTCATTGCAGGCTACATATAGAATTAAGGATTACCTATGTCCTTGATACAGTTCATTATATTGTCTGCCTACATGCATGCTAAATGGAAAAGCTGCCATCTGGTCTCTTAGCTTCTTGGATGTAGACTCCAAAGAAAAATATCATTGCCGCGTGTCAGGGATCAGTACACACTGAGTGCAAGAGCTATGTTTACTCTCAGAAACCTCCATCTCTACAGTAATGGGAAAAGAAAACAACCCAAAACCCTGACATCTGAGAAATATCCCACAGATGTTCCCAATAGACAGCAACAACTACAGTTCCCAATTCCCAGTGACCCTCCAAAGGCAGATGGACCAGAGGGTTTGTTCACGGAGTTTGGTGACTCTTCTCTTCTAGCAGTGTGATTTAGCAATGAGAAATGATGGCAGGAAGGCTGACAGAGGGAGAAAGTTTGCCTGATGATTGCTACACGCAGGCAGTTAGAGACCAAAGCCACAACAGCTACAGATTTTTCCTTCCCATTTTTTCTGGGGCAGTTCATAGTACGTAGTTCCTTTAATGATATCAGTAGAAAAAAGCGGGGTAGGGGTTCTACCTTGCAGCGCCCATTACCCTCTCTTCATTCACCGAAGGGGGAAATCAAAATAAGGAAAAGTGTCCATGCACCCAGTGTAGATTTTCTCATAAACTTTGTGCATTAAAGAGCTTTCTCATGCATAAAACGGAGGAATTTTAACCTAATGGGAATAACTGGTGGAACAGTAACCTGTGCCTCCTTTAGATTAGGGATATATGCAAGTAGAGTGGTAGTACCCAAAAAAGCACCATGTATCTTTGGCAGTTAACATGAATGTGTATAGGGGGAAAATCTAGAAAACACTTCCAGTTCATAGGGTACAAGTCCACTGCACCCTGACTCTTTCCAGTTGTTTCATTTTAATGTATTTTTCATTTTATTACTGGGTTAGTAGACATCTCTTAACTGATTTTCACTTTGGAGGAAATCAGAAAAGTATCTTAGAGGTTATTACGAACTTTTTTACATGAAGCTGTCCTCTCCTTACCTTTTAGGTTGGCAAACTGATTAAAGAAGCAGCAGGGAAGAGCAATCTGAAGAGAGTTACCTTGGAACTTGGAGGAAAAAGTCCTAACATTATATTTGCAGATGCAGACTGTTAGTAGCAATTTTATTATATAAACTACTACTATTGCAAATCCAATGCTCTTTTTCCTTTCTTTGTCAGTAAATTATTTGAACGTTTTCAAAAAAGGAGTAATTTTTAATGTTTTCTTGTCATGCCATAATTTTAAGTTAGATTGCCATCAAAAACAATGGCTTCTGAATAGATATGGACCTCTGACTACCTGTTCACTCTTAGTGTAATTAATGATCATCCTAATGAAGTATGAATGCAGAATGAAAAGCAGATAGAAAGATCTTATACAGGTTTATAAACTTTCTGTCTGAATGCTATTCTTGGTATTCCTGACAGGACAAATAATGTTAAATCTACATTTCCCATAGAATATCTGAATGTGTGTTCACATGATGTGTGTACCATGATGCTCTTGATAAGGGTAGTTTGGACATAAGTAAATGGTTGTACATCTGTGTTTTAAAGGTCCATAAAAATAAAAAGAGATAGAAAGGGAAATTAGATGGGTGACGAAGGTTAGTAAAGAATTTATGAAGTGGCAATTCAAGTCTATGATCTGACAAACTCCACATCTCTTTGCAGTGGACGCTGCTGTGGAATTTGCCCATGTTGGTCTGTTCTATCACCAAGGACAGTGTTGTATAGCAGGATCTAGGATTTTTGTGGAAGAGCCTATTTATGATGAGTTTGTTCGCCGAAGCATTGAAAGAGCAAAGAAGTACACTCTTGGGGATCCTTTGAAACCTGGCGTACAGCAAGGCCCTCAAGTGAGTAACATTACGTGTTTCCAGCACGATTCTGTCATGACATCTCAATTTAATGTATTTCTAAACCTACTGTTGCAGTGGTTTCAAGGCAAAGTACAGTTTTCTATAGGTTAGTCTGGAGCACAAGGAGGAGGAAATTGGAGTGATGATTGTTTGTACCAATATCACAGGCCTAAGGTCTCCTTCTCTTTTCTAGTTCTTTTTATTATTGAAGAAGAACAATTATAAAAATTTGAAATGCTTTGAGAAAGCTCCAATGCAACGTCCATAAAAGTGCAAGTACAGTCACCCATGCCATGTTAGAGCTTGCTAACTTTACATTCAGATAGTGTCACTGTAAGTGACTAGCTCGAAGAAATAAGAGTTTTAATATCTTTTCCCCTTTTTCAAGGCACTAGACTTTTATTATGCTGCTCTCATTTTTAGAATACTACACAATTTAAATACAAGGGTTTTTATTTTTTCCTGCTTTTGTTAAAAAATGATGCCAACCGCTTTCCCATTAAATGAATGTTAAAATGCAGCATTAAAAAGTATAGCTATCACAATGCTGTGAACTCAATAGATCACTTCAGAGCACTGTTACAATAGTTCTCATCTAGTCTTATTCCCACATCAGCTTATACTGTAGGATATGGAATAAAAGCATGGAATAAAAGCACCATAGTAGAGACAAAGAAAAAGAAGGAGACAAAACAACTTCCATGCATTTGGTAAAGTAACATATTCTTTATTGGTTATCACAGTCATTTTGAGTAACAAAAGACACCCAGTAAATTGGAAAAAATCCACTCCGAGACACACAAGATTTGAGAAATCTAAAAACATTATTTTGATATCCTGGAACATGTTTTGATACAAGATAATAATTTCAGCTGAATAAATTTAAAAGTCAAAGGGCAGGAATATTCAAAAAGGTAAACTCCATTTGTCTGGTGTACAGCTAATACAAAATTAACAGAAGTCCTCTCTCATATTATTGTGGCTTTACTGAGTTTGACTTTCATGCTAACAATTTAAATGTGAGATATAAATAAAATCTGACTAAAAAAATAAGGAAGTTAAACATGTGGAAGAAACAATAATGAAGATATTTGAACCAGCCTATAGACTCTTTTCTTCTCTAGTCTCATAATTAGCCTTTTTTGACTTATTTTTCTCCTTAGCAAGCATTAGTCAAAGCTTAACTATTTTACAGATTAGCAAAGTTACTCCTTTTAGAACTGGTATGATGCCATTTAATGGAAAATTGTAATCATGTGCTGTGGCTGCATTTCTTTTGTGGTAATCACAATAAATATCTCTTTTTGTCTTCAAATTCCTTGTTATGCTTTTAGCAATTCTTTCTAGAAACAAAAAATGATAGCCTGTATCAGGTCTATTCACTGTGGTCTATTGCCACAGAGAAAAAGCAATTTTTTCCTCCAGCTCACAGGGGCACAGGTTTAGGTTAATAAGCTAGAAGACCAACTGTTATCAGTTTGTGTTGTTTTCACCCCTGAAATATCTTTTAATTTAGATTGATGAGGAGCAGTTTAAAAAAATCCTGGAGCTAATCGAGAGTGGGAAAAAAGAAGGAGCCAAACTGGAATGTGGAGGAGGTCGGTGGGGAGACAAGGGTTACTTCATCCAGCCCACAGTTTTTTCTAATGTTACGGATGATATGCGCATCGCCAAAGAAGAGGTAAATAAATTTTTAGCAGTCTCTTCTCTCACTGGAAGTCATCTGTTTAAAAGTCTGTACAAAATATCCATTTAGAATGTCAAGTGACTGTATGAAAATTCTCTCAGTAATTGTTGTTCCATCCTGATGGTGTTTAAAGTGCTTTTGTTGGTTTCTGGTGCCCATTTCACCAGCTTGCTCAAGGAGGGAGAGGCGTATGAGGCTGCCCTGCCAACAGAGGCTCCCACAGTAGATAAATGCTGAGGTTTGGACTGTTTGCATTGCTCCATACTGTCTGTGTCTCATTTATCAAAGTCACAGTGGCCTGTAATAGAGATGCAAACCTTGGAGACACAACTTGTGAATGTTTTACACTGGCTAAGGAGCCACTTGGTGTTTGTACGCACCAGGCAGCTACTTTGCATTATGAGAAACCTGTTGGATTGTGCTTTCTGAGGCATTTTGTTGGTGACATTTCATTTTGCCTCCGTGAGTCTATTTAACTTCGATCAGCTTGCAGATGTGTCTACACACCATTGAAGAATCTGCTACTGTCCCAACTCAGATGACAATTCCAGGGCATCAGTGAGTGTCTGCAAGGAACCAGAGACATTTGGGAGTGCTGAGCTGTCATCTCAGCTAGTTCCCTAAACAAGGGCTCAAAGTCAAGTCATGACCTCTTCGCTGTGGTTTTTTTTTGCATTTATCTTAATTAATAACTGCTGCAATTGGGCTGCAATTGATGTCCATTATACTTCTTCATACTAGAAAGCTGATGCAGTCTGCTAAACGTGCTTACTACATCCAGCAAGAGCCAACAGCCTGAGTTAAAAGGAGCACCACAGCATTTAGAATTAGTTGTGACAGGGAGAGGGCTGTAAAACAAGATAGAGCTGTATAAGACAGAATTTGGATAGTTTCCACCATTCTATGAGTCAAGTAGGAAACAGCATACAGTTATGATTTTTTTCGCAGTTCTATTACCTACCCTCTGGTCAGCAGTACAAGAACTGCTCCTCACATTACTTTGAGTGTAATGAACAAAGAAGCCACAGACATCCAAGGCAGTTTAAAGAATGCCTGAGTTTTGAAGCTCACAGCTTGAACAGTGGAGGAATGTTCAGGGGTTTTCTGATCTGTGGAAATCAATCCTTACAACGTTAGCTAGAAACCAGCACTAAAAACTCAATCAAGTAGAAAGCTCACAGTCTGTGGATATAGAATTAGTTAGATGTTGTAATGCCCCCCCAGCCTACACAGTTGTGGTGCTCTGATAGGCATGGGCACCTCTGGCTGAGAGCTCTGAACAATGGTAGCAGGAGAGCCATGTCTGAGGGACTATTCTCTTACTGACACCCATATAGAAAGCAGAATTAGTTGTTTCGCTTGGAGTACATTCTCAGTTGTGCCGTTACCTGCAGGGATAAAAGTCTAATAGAAAATTTAGGTGAAGGAAAAATGGAATGTCTTTCTTGACTTTAAAAATGGGGCTTTTCCAGGAAACACGAGTTTGTTGGTAACCACTATAGATAGGTAGCACACTGTGACACCACATTAACTACCTTTATGGTGGGTGCCTTTTAATTGTTATTTATTCATTTTCATTATTCATTTATTGTTTTATTAACTATTTCCAATAGGCTATCTTGACTTGCTCCATATTGCAAAAATCTTTATGTGAATATATAGTATTTTTTAGAACTTTATTCACTCTTCACTGAATGGATTTGGGAATGAGGTCATCTGAGAGAAGTAAACTTTAAATACAAAACAGTAAGTTATTCTAGTTCACTTTGTATGTTTACATGTGCTTGATACAGATATTTGGACCTGTTCAACAAATCATGAAGTTTAAAACCGTAGATGAAGTTATCAAGCGGGCAAATAATACTAGCTATGGCTTAGCAGCAGCAGTTTTTACCAAAGACATTGACAGAGCACTGACATTTGCAGCTGCTCTTCAGGCTGGAACAGTATGGTAAGTAATAGTTTTTCAAAATTCTTCTGAAGGTGTCAATGGCACTAATTATAAGACATATTCACAATATTTTATGTGGTCTTTTTTTATATTTATTACTTGTCATCTTTATAGAGCTGGATCATTGTCTCTTACATTTATCTTTCCCATGTGTTTCCCTATTTAATGTCTTATTAATAATTACTTCTTGTAAGTCTTCATACAATTTTCCCATAAACTTAGTCAAAAAAAAGGAAATTTACTTGCTAAAAAGAAAAGGAAACAAGAGAAAATACTGTGAGAGTGCCCTTTATTTCAGGATCTGAGGATAGCCCAATAGATAATTTATGAGATCAGTTTTGGTATTGTGTAAAGAAATTAATTATTTGAAGTTCAGTGGCCAATAGCCTGAGCAGAACACCCATTTTTAATGGGAAAGATGGATAAAATGTGATTGAACAAAGAAAGGAAATACAAGCTGGGAGAATTACTACAAGGCCAACTATTTGCAGCAATGGAAAAGAAGACACAACCTACATGGAGCTGGAAAAGAAAAAGCTAAGAGATGAAAGAGTAAAAGCTTGGAGGTATAGCAGGGTCTAATGTCAACCACTGACAAAGACCTGCATTTCCCTACAGTTATTTCAATGCATCAGAAGGAGAACAACCAATTTTACTTGAATGCGAAACCTGTGTCCAATTTGCATTTTATCTGAAAGCACTTGCAACCAGCACAAATTCCTGCCCAGGTCCTGTGCTCAAAGAACATATGCTTTCCAAAAATAAGTTAGCAGTCTGACTTAAGAGTTGGTGTTCTTTATATGGAAGAAAGTTTGGAATAGAAGTGGATTATCTGGGATTTGCTCTTACATGATTAGTGGTAATCCTTAACTATGAACAGAATCTCTTTTGTTGAAACCAGTAGACTGGCAGGAGGATAAGATATGAAAATAGAGAATATTTGATTTGACAAGGTTGTAAGACAAAAAGAGCTTCTCAGCTAGGACGCAGGATGCATCTTCTGCCAAAATTCTTCATACCTAAAAATTTGCCTGTGAAATTCCTTTCTTACTCCTTATTTTGGCTTTGTTCTCAACCACAATACAGAATAAGGTTTAACTAAGTAGAACCAAACAAAACTTCCTAAATAGATAGTGAAGCTACCCTGAGTTTATCTATTAGAAGGGTGCCTACAGAACTCTTAGTGGTGGATAATCTTCTGTGTGACAGCTTATATACAAATTAGGAATTTTACTGCAGTGATCAGAGAAAGATATGACTGTCTCTCTGGCTGAAGACCCTTGCTGAGTGTTAGTACCCTGATAGTAGCTGTAGCTAGTTTTGATGCTTAATTTCTCTGAACTTCAAAATGCATATACTTTTGCGAATATGTTACTCAGGTATTATTTGTGACTATCATCACAGGCTTTTTAGAGGTGACAGAAAAACACTGATTTTTCAGAAGTGAAAAAAATTGTTTCACACTGTCAAAAGTAATTTTCCTTTTCTTCCAGGGTTAATTGCTATAGTGCAGTGTCTGCTCAGTGTCCCTTTGGAGGTTTTAAGATGTCAGGAAATGGACGAGAACTGTAAGTAAATACTTCTAAAACTGTAGATTCACAGGAAATTCAAAATTAAATTCCAAACCCTGGCTTTAAATGTGCATAACTAGGATGTCCAGTTTGAGATTTTGTCAGATTAGTCTCTAGAGTGCTTAGAGGCATCTTGTTGTCAGAGGCAACGTCAACTAACAACTCCTCTACAAAACAGATAAGAAACTTTCTTAGATGCACACTTTTTCAAGATGACCAGTTCTACTGTGGTTATAGTATACTGGTAAGCAAAACTGACTATTGTGCTTATGATTAACAGTTTTTGCATATATAGAGAAATTGTCGTTTTTGTGAAGAAAAATCTGTGGGTAGTTTGTGAAATCCGCTTTAAATGCCAGGTTTTGAAAACATGAGACTTTCCAAAATCCTTGATTTAAGCAATATTTTTCAGTTTAAAAGTTTGTGAAATCAAAGTTTTTACAGTATCTGCCAGCTAGGTCAACAGTTCTGATGAAAATAATCTTCTGTATTCTTTGGACCTTTTTTTTTTCCCAAACTAGAAGCAGAGTAGCATACAAGTACTAATAACTAATCAAATTTTTTCAAAATTCTAAGTTTTAATCCAGTTTCAACTTGAATCATATCCTCTCTTACTTGTATTCATTCTTTGTTAAAAATGCCATATATATGAAAATAAATTATTTTTAAAGCAATGACTAAAAATCAGTACATGTAAGCCTTCTTTCTTATTAAGATAAATACATAACATTTCTAATGAACCATGGAAGTGATTAAAAAATATATGTGTAGGTGAGGTGCTTCAGAGCTTCTATTTATATAGTTTCTTCAGAAATGAAGGCTAGTGTTTTCGTACTTGCTCGTCAGTGGACATAATCTGCTTCTGATGGTAAAGCTCCCATTGACTTCAAAGGAAACAGTCAAGCCAATGCTGAGAGCTTTAAAAAACTGGAAACTGGAACCCCCCCAATAATTCAGGCCATTATTATCAAAGATGGCTTTGCCTTTTTTGGGTACCAAAAACTGAGAGATAACCAATTCTGAATTACAGCCTTTTTCAGAGATATTTCTTTTATTTATTTGCTGGAAATAACATACTATCAAAAATGTTCACTATAACAGTACATTTTGAAGGAGTTAAATTTTTGTTCTAACAAAGTTTTCTGGTCCAAAGTCACAATTATCAGACCAATAAAAATATTCCCACTAAAGGACAAGGAAAGAATCATCATCAGATAGATGTCTGTCATGAGAAAAGTTGTAAATATATGACAAACTTGAGCTGAAAAAAATTCGGATGTGGTTGTGTTAGGCCACTGACTTCCTTGAACCCCAGAATAAAATTCTCTGTATAATTCTTGGAGTGATAATACCATTAAGGATTAAACTACCAAATGTCATATACTAACAAAATGCCTCTTCAAAAATGAAGGGAATCAGAAACATTCTCACCCAGCACGAGTGTCCTGAGAGCAGATTTCTGTTTTGCTTATATATCTATCTAATAAGACAGCAGTGAGAACTGCGTAACATTATATTGTAGAAAACTCTTGTTACATAGAGCAATCAGTTTTGTCCAAATAGTTTGACTGTGCCAGATATCAAATATTTAGGAACGCAAACAAGCCTCATCTCATCACTGAAAACATAAAGGTGAAACATACTCATAACGTGTCAAAGATTTTAACTATTTTTCACTGTCTCGGAGTTTTCATCATGGAATAATTTTGTCCGCCATTAACTTGAGATGAAGTTTCTTTTCTTTAACTCTGGAGAAAGCTATTGACATCAGAAGAAGAGCTTTACAAATAACATGCTGGACATACTTGTGAAGATCTAGCATGTTCTTGATCTGCTGTGCAGAAATCCAGTTTAGAAATGTTCTAAATTGCACACCACTATTTTGCACAGAAATAAAACTACTCTCTTTCCCATTTTTCTCAGGAGACTGTTGCTGTAGCTTTTCAAAATGTTTCCAGCAGCAGTCTAGCTGCACAGCTGTCTTCCAAATATGTCCAGTGTACTTATTATATATCTGGCCAATAGCACACTACCACTGAAAATCCCATCCAGAACAAAACTAATATAAAAAGCATTAGCATAAATGTTGCTCTTTGTTCTCTTTTATCTAGGGGAGAATATGGACTTCATGAATACACAGAAGTTAAGACAGTCACAATCAAAATCCCTCAAAAGAACTCGTAATGCTGTTTGAGGTGCAGAATTTAACATCTTCAAATGAATCTGAAAAGGCTATCTGAATTCTTAAATGTTTTGTTGTCAAAGTGATTCATTAACCTTTCCGCTTTCTGATTGTATAAGAGGTACTACCTTCTTACATTAACAATATAAGAAATAGCATAGAAAAAATTTATGTGATTAGTTACGAAAATAAATCTTTAATGTCTGGTTCACAGATAACTCATTTTAAAATTCATGTCCAGAAAGATCTACTCTTGTTTGCAGTTGTAGTTCTCTGTGGTGTTATGAAAATTTTCCTTTTTCAGTATATTTTATAAGTACAGTTTGAATTTATGTACTTTTGCTAGTGTTAGATGGCAAGTTCTCCTTGCATTTTCTTTGTGGCCTTAACAAAAGCACTTAAGAGTAGTTAGCAGATGTTTCTGTTTTTCTAGATATATTTCTTAGACTATTAAAGTTGTTCATCATGCTACATGGATGTAATCTGTATGACATTAAAAAATATTAAAATTCACCTTAAAAACCTAGTACTTCTCTCTTCATTAGTCTTTTCTATTACACCAGTTTACCACTGGGCAATATGTACCACAGAGGCACCACTGTCATGTTCAGGTCATCAGAAATAAACTACATCTGCTATATGGAGGCTAAAGTCCCCAATATTTTGCCAGTATTATAACTGGAAAAATGTGAACACTCAGAACAGTAGACAATTTGCAAGGAGCCAGCACTTGGCTTTGCAGTTGTAAGCGCGTAACAAATCTTAACAGACATAAAAGCAAGAAATAGTGAAGAGAAAGAAGAGGAGGGGAGGGAGGGCAATCTCCTTTGTGATTTATACCTGCTACATTTTTCCTGTACTCACGTACCTTCACATAACTTGCATGTTTTCCTCCCTCCTCTTTCCTCCTCTAATCCATTGTCTTTTTCCGTCCTTTTTCCTCATCTTTTCCTTGCAGCTGCTTATTCCCATAAAGGTTCTCTTTAAACATATGTGTCCCAAGCTGACCATAAGCTCAGCTCTGACATTTCACAATTCTTTAGTGGCTCAGCTGCCAGCACTCTCTGACGGCTTCTCAGCACCAGCAGCCACCAGAGAAACTCTGGGACAGTGGCCTACAGCCAACCAGCACACATGGCACACCATGAGAACATGGCACACCAAAAATTTTTAAGCAGCAAGTATGGAGAATTTGCGCAGTATTGAAAGGAAAGAGAGTTCTATTCTTTGGATACACTGGTCACTTTTTAATTATTTTTATTTTTAATAGGATGCTTAAAACACAATACAGATCAGACTTTTACCCTATGACTCTTCTTACGATGCCTTTTTCCACAAAGAACTGGACATAAAATTTGTGGCATAGGTATTTCTCTCCACAGCCTCTAGATTATCTATTCTTAAAAGGTATCTGTTCCAAATACCATATTCATGCCTCTAAAACAACTTCATTAGACATAGTTTTCAAACAAATTGGATTCTGGTCCCATGTAAGAAACAAGTAAAAGACCAATAGCAGAAGGAAAAGAAGGAATAGTAAATAGTGTACTGTGAAATAATTGGCAGAGATTTTTCAGCAGAGGATAGTAGACAGAAGAAAGCACAGAAATAAAAATAAATGCCAAATAGAGTCAAAACAAAACAAAAAAAATCTTAAAAATGAGCTGCAGATGAGAAAAGAATGGCAAAACTGTCTGAAAGTCTTTAAAAGTGGCAATGAACATAGTATTAGTGAGAACATAGCATTAGTGAAGACATAGATACATTGAAGGATTTCGTATTTTAAAACAAATGAAAAGCCATTTGTAGAGTTGGTGTGGGTCTTCAAAAATCTCTATCATCCAAATTCTGCTTTAGCATTCAAGAGTAGAAGTCTCAAAGAAGGATAAATAAGCCAAATTACCTTAAGCCTACATTTGCATTTTGTCTTGGACCAGAAGGGCAATTCTGAAATTATATTCCTGGTCTTCCCCACTTACCTTCTTTATCTGGAAGAAGGATACAAGAGAGCAAAACAGGGTTCCTTTTTGGTGACATTAAACCAGCAGGCTCACACATGGCTGGTTTCTGATACGGTGCAACTACTGTAAATATTCAGGTCTTAGAAGCAGAAGATGGCTAGTCTGAGGCAAGTCTCCTCTGAATGTGTGTTATGTTGGTGGCTGGTTCCCTTCTCCTCACAGTGTCCTTTGGCAGCACGGGACTGCAAATCTGGTCCTACCCATGGTGCCTGTGACTGCAAACCTGAGCAAATAATGGCTTTGGAATATAATGCAAGGAAAGGGGAAACACAGCATAATACGGGGGTGTAGGAGAAGGATCAACTCAACCCTTGTATGCACACATATTTTTTCTCCTTAGAATGTCTAAAATATTTTAATACTGTTCCCAACAATATTGTAAATATGTATTTTAGTTCCTGTTTGACAGTCTTGACAGATAAAAGAAAGATGGCAATGATTTTGTTCTGTCAATTTTATTTTTTCAGTATGCTCAAAATGTGACATCTAGTAGTTACTTCAAGTTCCCATATTTCAAATGCCTTGAGTCAGAGAAGTGCTTTCATGTGTATATTACGTATGGAGGGGGCAAGGGAGGACAAAGAGAGAAGGAGAAAGGGAGAGAGGCAAAGACTCTCATTCGGCTGAGGTTTAACACCTGAAGTTTTTGTCAGAGTCAAGTATAGCTTTGGATCGATCTGATGACCCTCTGAAGTTGGTCCCAAGAAACGCCAATGTAAAGAGATACAGCCTTTGGAAACTAGTAAGTTTAAGGAATTCAGTATTTGTGTGTTTCCCTTAAACACTTGAAATATGTTTGACGGAGGCAAACGAGGGCTCAATAAATTCCATAGTCCAGTTTAACTTACATGAGCACATTAGTTCACAGGGTATGACGATGTCCAAGCCAGAAAAAAAGAAGAATATGGTCCCATTTGTTCCTCCACTGCCAGTTTGCCGACTCAAAGGTTATGAGAAGATTTCTCACAAAAAATGCACACACCATTACTAATAATCACTCTGTGAATAAAAGAAATATCCTTTCAAAATTAGGTGTGCTTGTAACTATGATCATATTATTAGAGTTTCTATCTGATGGTGAAATATCTTTGCTATGTCTTTGAATCACATCTATGCATGAGTATGGTGACCTCTGATCTGAAAAGGAATAAATGAGGACTTAAACTCTGCAAATATTACACACGTGATTAAGGAGGCTCTTTCTTTCTGGGATTGAATCATTATCATGTTACTCCCATTACGTGCCAAAGCAGCACCATTGAAATTTACTGGAATGAAACACAAGAAGAACACTAGTTGATCTCTAAGTAAATATTGCTTATAATCTTAGTGAAGTTGTAGTCAGTATTTCACAGAGGATGAAATTTAATGAGAGAAGTGAGCTTGTTGCATGTCCTTTCAAGACCCCTGAAAACTGACTGCTAAGTTCAGCAGCGGTTATTACATTTTTGTTTAATTTTTTGAAACCATGTTATTTTTAGTATACTTCTTGAAGGCAATGGCTGTCTAGGTAAGTGATGTAGAGCAATACTCCAGCAGATTTAAGTGTGACTATGCCTTTTCTACTGAACTCTGTTTCTATCCCCTTAACACTATTAGAGGCACACTTTTAATATTCGTGGAAGTATGACCAAGTACATGATTTTGCAGTCTTATTAGAAAGTTACGTTTCAAGCAATTTTATACCACATAGAAAAGCAAGCTCTAGAAACTTGGAGTCCTTAGGGCCAAATTCTTGCCATCAGTGAGGTGACCCCTGCTCCCTTCCCTGCCTCTGACACACTATTTTTTTGAGAGAGAGGAAGCTTTTGGATGGCAACAGAAGGATACAGGGACCCTTAGGCTATTTCAATCAAAATAGTGAATTTGTAAGGAATTCTCATTCTGTTTCAAGAAAGAAAATTGCTGATAATCCTTGACTACCAGATATGCAGGCCTTAAGATGGACAAGAAAAGATATGGAAAAAATATTCAGAGCAAGAAAGGCATCTGGCTTGGATAAAAAGTGAAAATTCCCTGATGAAATAGGTTTTAGGGAGGAATTTGAAAGATGTGAACTTGGCAGCCAAAAGGTTTTTTGGGGAGAAGAGTAGGCTATTCCATCTGGTACATAAAAGATAAGCACAGAAAAGACAAGTGCAAGAAAAAGAGGGAAAAAGGAAGGGAGCAGTAACAGAAGTATAAGGAGTCTGATGAGGAACGAAAGCAAAGGATCACCCTGAGATTCTGAAAGATCTCACTGTAAGATCTCATTATAATTTTGAAAGATTTAACATTAACTTTATTAGATGGATTCCTCTTCTCCAGCCCCTCCATCACCCTGGTTGCTGTGAGATTGTTTTTGAACTGCCTGATTCTTCTGCTCTCCCTCTTTTCATTCAAGTCACGGTACAGCTCTCTTGATGTTAGTGCTGTTTTCCACATATTCCCCTACTGAAAAGTGAGATTTAGATAACTCCTTATTATGAAAAGTCCGCTATAAAATAAAGAGGTAAAAAGAGGTCTCTTAAAACTTGGAAATAGTAGTTCCCTGTGAGCTTAGCAGGAGGTCCGAAGGACTGAATCATAACTTCTGTTATACTGAGAGAAAAACAGTGACTTGATGAATGTAGTGCTCTGGAAACAAAAGTAAAAAATCTGGAAGCACAAAATAAACTGAGTCAGTCAGTTTAACATTGCATGAAAAATTGGGCAGGCGTAATGATCCAATAAACAGAACTGTGTATTGGGTGATTTGACTGTTGGAAATTCAGCTTGTGAAACAGTACTCAAAGAGCAGCAACAAAGATGATACATACAGAGTATTATAAACTCGCCATGCAAGAGGAAGAGATCATAGCTGCTTTTACACATTACTAGCAGGCAATGCAGAGAGATTTGGCAGAAATATTAACCGAAATACCATAAGGTCGTCCTCGACAGAAGCAGAATAAAAGTAGCCAGGTCTCCCAAGAAAATTTATGAGTACTAAGGATTTTTTAGGAGGAAGAAATCTAGAACAGATAGCAGCAACGAAAGGGTTTGTTTTATTATTTTAGTTTATATTCTCATATTGCTTATAGTTCTATGTGGAGCAGAAGATTATGACTGATTAATAGATTGATAATTACAAATTATCAATATGCCCCAATCCAAGATGGCTCTGGACATAAAGAGCAATTTGACACACTCTGAGAAGTATTAAAATTATTAAACATAGTATTGCGCCTGGCCACCTTCCTCTCACTATCAGCACAGAAAAAATGCCTTACTTTTTCACATTCTTTATGAGTACAACTCATACACTCCTAAAAATCTTTGATAATGCAGCATGGTCCATCTAGCACACACCCTGCTGCAGCAGACAAAACAGTGCCTTTGATCATCAAACCTTGTCAAATGGTACAAACGGTCGAGGCCTTACCTATGGCCTTCTTGCATGTTGCTGACTCCAGTAATATGGTTTCTACATTCAATCTGAGTATAGCTCCTTATAATACATAGTGCCTATACTTATGACTAAGGAATACACTGCGGTGACAGCAAGAATGAGACTGGCAAAGTTCGAGCCATATGAGAGATGCATTGCCCTTAGAAGAGAAAAATGTCTGACAGGTAAGTAAGTGAACCAAGTGAGAATAAGTAACACTGTCCACAATTACTCATATTTGAGAACAAGAAAGACTTTGTAGGAGTGTGACGAAACAAAAGCATCATGTGAACCTTCTGTTTGGAGCATAAATATGTCCATGCATAGACATGTTAGCACCGACTTTAGAACCCATTCTATGGACAAGCATGGTGCATTGCTAAGCACTGTGTGTCTTAGAGAGCTGACTCTTACATAAAGGATCTTTAGCCTTTATTATCCACTGTGTTGATGGCAACCTTTCAAAGGCAAAATTTCCTGTGAACGAGCAATCATGGTCAAAGTAAGAGTAGAGAAGAGAAGTACTCACAGCTCACAAAAACAAAATCCATGTAAGAAAAAACCACCCAAATATGCAGCTTTTTTGTTAGTCTCCCCTTAATATGATTGAGGAATTAATTTTTGGAGCTATTTACATGCAAGTTAGCCATTATGGAAAGAGTCCACTCTATAGAGCTAAAGATACCTTGCAGTCTGATAAACAGCTTGTTTCATGTCTTATATTTTCACTGATTTTCTGATGGAGGGGTTAGGTTTCCTTATGCTTCTCTCTAGACCTCAGCAAACAAACAGAAGCAGACAATTGAACTCGATGGTCTTAGAGGTATTTTCCAACATTAATGATTTTACTCTACTTAAAAAAAGGAAAAAGGTGCTATTAACTCTAAAGAGAGGTCCAGCTGTATGAGAAATTATCCTAGGAGCCTAAACCTTACACTTGGCAAAGCAGGATATGTGTTTTCCTCACAATGGGTTTATTCAGTCTGCACTGTGTAACTGCACTTCTCTTCAGAGAGATCTACATTATCTTAACAAAATTATATCAAAAGGAAAAATGTCCGTGCATTCACTGATAGAAAATAGATCATGTCTGACAATATGTCATTATCTCAAGAACCATCTAGATTGTGTCCTTTTCTGTACGTGGCGTACTAGCCACCACTAATTAAGACAGCCCTTGTAAAACCTTCAACATTTTAACTTTCATTTTTCCCTGCCTCTGAGAATATGTAGGCTTTACAGCTAACCTGCACTGGCGCTTTTACTGCTAGAAATTGGGCTGTTTAAGTATATGGTTTTATGGGCGCTGGAAGACACTTTTTAAATTTTATTTATCCAAATGAATAAATTTTTATGAGATGTGTTTGTTGCACATGCTACTTATTTCTTTTTTTTTCCTGTTTATACTTTACTGACAGAAAAACTTGTATTTAAATCCTAATTCTGATACACAAATATGAGGACCTACATAAGTCATTTTATTATGGAGTGTATTTACAAGAACAGAACAGGGTAAAATTTTATTTCATAAAAGGAGATTATAAAAATTAAAACTTCGACAGACCATACATATAGGAAGAAAGAGACATATGACTTCTCTTTTTCACCAGACATGCCTGTCCAGGTCAAGGTCACAGTGGTTTCATTGCCTCTTTCTTTGCCTACTTCCCTAGCAAACAAGAAACTACCTGTGAGAAGAGTGGGGTGAGTCAGTTTGACGCAGATTTTTGTGTGAGTTTATGGCACTAATGCAGTTGGAAAGCATCTGGAAAGAAGAGATTCACAGTTCATTAGGAGTTTCTTCATGTCATATGAAGACCTCTATGGGAGAAGCCAGTTGTGTATTAAAATTATTGACTCTTAGAATCCAAAACTTTCCATCACCACCAAATCTAGCCAACTGATATTTTTCACTGTTAAATCTAGTATTCAGAATTGTCCAAGCTGGCACTGCTTTGTCAATAACAGAGACCACTTCTGAATACTCTATAACCTATACAAAAATTAAGATTTTTTAAACAGAATACTTTTAGGAATGTCAGCTGTCACTAGCATTAATTTTGATGGTTTCAGATATCCATGTCATTCAGACAAACATCTCCTACGAACATTGGTATGCTCTGTACAGAAGTTCTTCATTGGAATCTGGTGCTTTACTCCCTCAAGACTTCTTGCATGGCATTACTGCTTTAACTTCCAAAAACATGGTTTTGTCTGAAAGATGCACTTTAACTCTTTTATACTGAAAGAAAATGCACATCTTTAAAACTAATCTTTGTGTTGAATCGTTCATAGAATAAATTATTTTGAAGGTGAGACTAATAACAGTGGTATTCAGCCAGGAAAATGTAAAAGAAATGTGGGGACAGAAAAAAGAATGCATCCGTTTAGAGAATTCAGAAGTAAGTTAAATATTTAAAACTAAAATTCTTACTGTATAAATAACACATCACATAATTAAACAAAAAAAAATCTGTTTACTTTTTTGTCATTGTGCTCTCTGTGACAAATTTTTCTTCCTTAAAGCACTGATGCACAAACCTGTGAATGTCTGTGACAATGAAATAAAATCACCTGTAAAAATCCACAATTACAAGGTCAAATCTCATTCATAACAATCAGATGAAGGCAGAGGTACTCCAGGGAAGAAGGTAGACAAGATTTTGTGTCTCAAAAACTTAAAAAAAACAAAGCTTGAAATAAAAATCAGAAAAAAAAGACATAAAATAAATCAAGAATCCTTACTGAGGAGGGAGAATTTATTTTTATGTCAAGAGAAAAGTTGTGCTGTCAACATGGGTTTGATGCAGAAAACCATACTGAACCTTTTGCAGAGGTAGAAATAAAATGTCTCGTATTATTTAATAAGCAGCAAAATATGATCAATTATGAAGTTTTATCATTTGTAAGAATGCATTTTTTGGTTACAACATTTGAAAACAAAAGTAAATTAAACATTACATCCCCATGGTATTTTTAAACCATCACCTAAAAAGTCCAGGTCCTAAGATTTATGATTCTTCCTCATGTATTTCCTTAAGAAGCACAGGTCCAGGAAGATTAGAGGTCAGCACATACACATGCAGAATTTAGATTTGAGAAAAAACTTTACATAGAATACACTTGGCATAATGAACAGATGCAGAGAATTCATAGTTAATATTAGATTTCAAAGGAATGCAAGTCCATAATGCTGAAATTCCTGCAGACATCAGTAATATTGACAGTGATACTCCATAGCTAGCAAAGAGAAGTTGTTTGTGAACCTATGCAGCAAGATAGAGCAAATAGTTCATTTAACTTATGTGTTATTTTATTATACATTCTTGTTTCTTGCAAATACTTATAAAATAGATGCAAAAAAAGAGCAGAATCATCCACAGATAACCTACTAATATGTAGGATGCTGTTCAGCTCAATCAGCTCAATCTTTGATGCAGTTATTAATGTGGATTCCAAGAACATTTTGAACATCTGTGAAATCTGTTTCTGCTGCTTTGACGTTTGTGAGAGATGGGTCTTATTTTCTCTTCATGGTAAATACATTTTTCTGTTGCCCTAATGCAATGCAAACACTTCCTCAACAACAGCAACAAAAAAATAAATAGATGAAGAAAAATAATCTCTCAAAAGAGTACCTGCAGAAGGATTTATACAAGAGAAATGTTCCTAGCCTCAAGGACATGATGGCACAACAGTACTTTAACTTGCCTCGTCTGTCAGTGCAATAAGAAAAACATGAATGAAAATTATATCATTACTGCTGAACATGAAAGGATTCCATCCATCAGAGTGAACATTTCCAGGAGGTACCCTGAGCTCTCAATATCCAAGTGGACATTTTAAGAACATCGAAAAGAAATGTGAAAAATCTTGCATGCTAAGCACCAAGGTAATGATTGCAAAACTGATGAGCAATAGGCAACTAAACATAGCACACAGGTGAGCAGCAAGATTCCTGCATTTTCAGGGAATAACTCCTATAATCACTGGACTCTGGAGTCTATCTCTGGCACAGGGATGCTTTGCTGCTAGTGAAACAGGAGGAAAGGAGAAAGTGCCATCTACAGAGCAGGTTGCTGTAGCGACATTTTCTGGAGAGGCAAAAGACTCTGGGAAAAATCTGCAGTCACAGATTTGACAGTGGAGTCCTGCACAACAAAATCCACTTTCCACAGGACCCTAGGACAGAAAAATGGGAGCCCTAGCCTGACTGTTCACGCCATGGTCTGCAAAGCTTGCTGCTGACAGGATTTCAGCCTGAAACTTTGTTGGCTACTCCTTGTACAGTTTAGGCATATATTAGGTAGCCTGGCTTTTGGCACTTGAAACAATCAAGTTTTAAGCATATCTAAGGGTACTCGAGTAGACATGTGGGTACCAGAGTAATTTTGCTAGTGGAAAGATGTGTTCACTGAAACTTCAGTTAATTTCAGACAAGGTAGCCAGAAGATGAAAAATTTTACTCATTTATTCAGAATGTAAGACATGAAAGTGGAAGTTAAATGCCTTTGTTTTGTGGATTTGGGTACTGATCCTCAGTTGTAACTCTCACCTAGGCGGAGCTGACACAGGAAAAGTATCCACCAATTCCCTGACCATCTAACAGAGAGGTCTCAACTGAGTCACTTTGGATGGCCATGTATTTGTTTGTAGACTAACCCTAGCAAGAGAAGCCAAACTAAAAGAGCAGATGCAAGCAGCCTTGCTGGACTGTAACCAAAGTTCATCACAGATGCACAGATTATACCATCACTTGAACTGTGAAATGTGTGATTCTGTTATGTATCTTCGGCACGCCATAAAAGAGTACAGACAGATAATCTTACATTAGTAGTAAAATATTGCTAGCAAAGCTGCTGTGAAAAAAATTATCCCAATGACGACAATGAGATGGAGGGAGAACGGGCTGAATGGCAGATGTCAAAGGTTGGTAATCAGTGGCACAGAGGGTAGGTGGAGGCCTGTCATTATAGGTATCAGTCAAAGTTCAATATTGCGCCCAGTGTCAACATCTTCAATGAAAGGGCAGGTGCCTCCTCAGCAAGTTCACTGATGACACAGAGCTGGGAGGAGTGGCCGATACCCAAGTGCTGTGCAGCCCTTCAGAGGGTCCTCAACAGGCAGGAAAGATGGGCAGAGAGGAACCTTCTGGAATTTAGCAAGGGCAGATGTAGGATCCTGCACCTTGGGAGGAACAACTCCATGCAGCAGCACAGGCTGGGGGCTCACCTGCTGGAGAGCTGCTCTGTGGAGAAGGACCTGGGGATCCTGGTGGACAACAAGCTGTCCATGAGCCAGCAGTGTGTCCTTGTGGCCAGGAAGGGTAGTGGTGTCCTGGGGTGCATCAGGAAGAGCACTGCCAGCAGCTCGAGGGAGGTGATCCTGCCCCTCTACTCAGCCCTGGTGAGGCACATCTGGAGTGCTGTGTCCAGCTCTGGGCTCCTCAGTGCAACATGGAGCTCCTGGAATGGTCCAGGGAAGGGCTACGAAGATGATTTAGGGACTGCATCTTTCATGAGGAAAGTCTGAGGGAGATGGGCCTGTTCAACCTCAAGAAAAGACAGCTGAGAGGGGATTTCATCAATGTAAGTATCTGCAGGGAGGATGCCAAGACGATGGAGCCAGGCTCTTTTTCGTGGTGCTGAGCAACAGGACAAGAGGCAACAGGCGGAAACTGATGCACAGGAAGTTCCACCTGAATATGAGGAAAAACTCCTTTACTGCATGGACGACCATGCGCTGGAAGAGATTGTCCAGACAGGGTGTGGAGTCTCCCTCACTGGAGAGATTTAAGAACCATCTGGACACAATCCTGTGCCATGGGCTCTGGGATGACCCTGTTTGAGCAGGGAGATTGGACCAGATGATCCACTGTGGTACCTTCCAACTTGACCCATTCTGTGATTTTGTGATCCTGTGATTCCATGATGATGATGAGTTTTATATTCATGCTTTCCTGGAATTTGTTTTCCTGATTTCTTGCTGCAAGATTCCCATACTATTTTAGTTTTCTTGTGACTTACAAAAGACAAAACAAACTTACTCCACATTGCACAGTGGCAGCTGGACCCTAGGTGGCTTAGGTTTGTTCTGGTGCAGAAATTGCCTGGACGGAGTATTGTTTCCTGGTGTACATTTATTTGTTGTAGTCAACTGAAAAACAAACTGGGGATTGGGTATACCATTGTTGTCCATGGCACCTGACTGTTCTGCCTTAGATTGAATTGAGAACAGTATCGTTTCTGCATTTTCATATTTGTTTTGTGTTAGGGAATAGAAATGGGAAGTCTGAAGTATTCTCGAACTTGTTCACTCATGATGTGGAAAATGAAGGAATATGTGCCTTCACATACCTCCTGAAACAGATGTCTCAGCTTTTTAAAATAGTGTTGTATTTCCCTCCATGGGCAGTTCATGTGAGGCAGGACAATCCCTCTGCCCTATTCTGTCACAGCTTATAAAGGCTGTGGATTTTTCTTTAATCATATCTTGACATGTAACCTCTCATTCCTATGGTGTTTGGGCCATTACAGATTCACCATAATATGAATTCTTTGCAGAGCTGTTTGCTACCTCTATTGAAGGAGCTACAGTTTACAGTTTATCTGAACATCCTTTCTGAGCAAAAATGTTTCCCAAATTATTCTCCATAAGACTTATCTATCTGAATATTGCTACACGTCCATGCATCTATCCAGGAATATTAAGATCAGTACTTAATCAATACTTAGTTATTTTAAACAAGACATGTAAGACAGAGAGAAAACAAGACCAAATAGAAACTTCTGAAATGAAAATTTCCTTTGATGAGTTTGGAGTTTGCCCTTTCTGTATACTTATAAATAATGTTTAAACCTGGCTTTTTGAACAAGCATCACATTTTGTCATATTTGTAGTGAGAGAATAGACGGACTATTTTGGTCTGCAAAGTAGCTATTGGTTGGGTTATATGATTCAGCAATGTTGATTTAAAAGCAGAAATCAAAAGACTGATTCTCAAGCAATTACAGTACCAGTTATTATCTCTAAAAAACACATTAATGTTGGAAAGGGTTTTTTCCCCTTGAATTTTCCCATGCACTGTTTCGGATGGCCTATTAAGTTTTTTATTTCTTTTAGATAGCCACAGAACAGCAAACATGTGCCACTGGCATCAGTTGAAACATCATATCAGCAGACTTCTGGCACTTCCACAAATTCACAGTTGATCTGAAACTATTAGACTATTAGTAGCCTTAGTTCTGTCAGCTTTTACAGGATCAAGCAGTAAGTATTTATTCTTTCCTAGGGCAGTTACTCACACAGATGCCGGGAAGTATCTTATGTTGTTCTGCCCTCTACTGGAGAGAAGACTAAGGCGCATACAATATTTCAATTTTTTTTCTTTTGAGGAAAGTGGAAGGAAAAGGCAAAAAAGCACTTTTTACTTCCCTTTAAGCTTTGAAACCATTCCTTATTATGCATACAGGTAATATATTAATACATATCTGATGGCCGGTATCAGTGTGAAACTAATGGTTAGGTACTCACACACCTAGATGCTCACTAATAGCTTTCAAAGATCCTAGTTAGATTTGGAGCAGCTTTGCAGTGGGAGCCTCACAAACGGGTAAAAAGTCTAAGCTGCCTCAAAATGTTCACATTTAGTTCAGGACTTGATATAGTCAGTAAATTTTACAATGTAAAATAGTTGGAAATTAAAATGTGGCTAGGCAGATGAAGGTAATAATTATTGTTTTTAAATAAGTTAAATTAAACTTAAATTCAGCAATTAATAAAGTGAGGTATCCTTCTGCAGTCAATTAACATAACGGCTGGATTATGATCTCTTTACCTCTGTTTTTAAGTGATAGAGTGAATAGGGTAGAAGTTAAACTAAAAGTGATATCCACAGCTAGAAAGGAAGAAAGGCAAAGAGCAAGATTTCAGAAGAGAGAGAAAGACAAGGAAGAACTGAGGGACAATTTCGTTAAGTTCAGATACTGACAAGAAAAATGTGACATATTTGTCCTTCTTCAGTTAAAACTACTGAACTGCTGAGACAAACTATTTCCTAGTTTGAAAACTCTGGAATATAAAAATACAGAAAGCATTTTACCAACCAAATTTAATTGGGGTGAGAGGTACTTTCAAATAAAGAGACAAGGTAAAGGTGGGATTCAAAGAGTTAAGAGTGCCTTTTAGAAAGTGTTAAGAGTCATGTCAGAGATACCATATACCACAGGTTGTCGACCAGGATTCCCAGGGCCTTCATCATCCTGATGTGGAGGGAATGGCTGGGGTAGAGGGGATGATGCCTAAAGATTTTTTGCTTTTTATATATATTTTTATGTATTTCTAGCTTTGTAGATCTTTTATGTATATATATATTGCTGTATAGTTTTTAACACTTTCTTACACTTTAGAATAGTAGGTTCTTTCTCACACATTTATATTACCTTCTTGAAATTCTGTTGAGTCTTATTTTTAAGAAAAGGATTTTCAGCAAGGGCACCCTGCTTTGCACTAGCATTTAGGAGATATAACAAAATACAAGGCGAGGAACCCCTTAGAGTCTCTCCAATAGGGCAGGTCTAAGTGTGGATTACTAGGACAACCAGTCTCTTATTGGACGTACCTGCTAGATATACTAATTAACTCAACTCATAAAAAGTGTGGAAATCTGATACCGTGCATATTCATACAGCTATATATTTTGCACATGAAAGCTCTCATTAAAGAACTATTCTTTATATTACCACTTTAATATTATTTGGAAAGTTTTTCTTTTGGTTCCAGACAACAGAGAGCTGTCTGGACAGAGTGCCTTAGTCACAGGTTTTTCGTTGCCCCTGGGAGGCAATTCCGAAGCAGAAGAGGAGATCAGATTTTAACACGTAACGTGCTTTGTAGCTTAGGACATCAGCTGTTGATAGATAGATAGATAGATAGATAGATAGATAGATAGATAGACAGATAGATAGATTTACTCTGTTTTGCCCTGTGAGGAAAGCAGCATCATATTATACAGGCAGATGGTGGACACTAAGTTTCTCTGAAGTCTGTTATTTATAGTAAATTGTCACTGTGCCTCGCAGTTATCTCCCTTCCAATACATGTTATGCCACTTCCCTCTGTTTCTGGAAACGACAGAATATTTGCTTTCCACTGTGCAGAAAAGTTCATTTGAGGATAGGAAACACCAAGTGCCAAGGAGCTTATTTTGGCAGATAATATTAGAGAGCACAGTTTGCAAGCTGAGAGTACCCATCTGCATGAGGCACACAAGAGCAGCAGTGGCACAGACAGAACTGTCAGTCTGCTTTTACGTGGTAGACCTGAGGCCAATCTTGACAGTAAGAAACTGCTTGTTGAAAGCAAACAAACAAACACTTCTCTATTTTTAACCTATTTGCAGCTGGAACAAAGCTGATTTATGGTCCTTCAGTGTCGTTGTAGTGTGTGGGCATCAGAGATACCAGAAGGTGCCAGAATGGTGCAAGACACTGGTAACAAGAGCGCGCCTTTAAAATGATGTAAGAGTTTTTAGAGTCTTTCAGTCCTAGTTATTCACACGAGTAAGGACTTTCAGAGCACAGTTGCTCTCAAACTCAAAACACTCCCAAGGCCCCAGAAGGAACGTGCCATAAGATAGACCACCACAGCAGGAAATTGAGGTAAATAATTATGACAGGAAGGTACTAATTCCAGGCCTGGAAGGTGAGATGTGGTTAGCACATCGTGGTTAACATACCTGGACAAGAATTCCCAGTGTGGTAAACTGTGGGAAAGGAAGCAACTGCTCATACACATACCACACCAAGTTATGAGAGCAGCGTCTGCTACCACCCCATGGACACCCGAAACCTGGAATGTGTGAGGGTGGTATCCCCAGAAGAACAGTCCTTGGATCCCCACCAGTGAAAAGCCCAGGGAGAAGAAGAACCTGTGGGATGCCCCTGGACCCACGGGTGGTGACTACCTTCAGCTCGATCTCCCTGTCCTCCTCTCTCTCTCCCCAGCCTCACCCCCACCATCACCATCTCTCTTCTATTACTTTCTACATCTCTACCTCATATTTAGTGTTAAAAAAAATCCATATATTCAGCTTATCCTGTGATTCTGTGGTCCTGCAATTTTATTTACTTCAACATATGGTCTCATTTGTACTTTAATTCAGGCAGAGGCATCTCTCACTAATCAGATCATAACAACAAGCTTATCAGGTTTACCAGCTTTTGGGGAAAATGTCCTCACTGTTTTAGATATGATTCCTTTAAACAAGTGAGTGTGACTTGCAGACTTCATATAATTATCTTTTATCTAAGATATCTGGACTCCTGGCTTTATCTGCAGACCAGTTCTTAGGAGATTTAATAAAAAAAGTTTTGAACTATCATATTTATTTTCAGCTAACAAGAAATTAATTCCATGTTAATGACAATGAAATTTTGCTACATATTTTCATGCTATAAGGATCAGATTGTTATTTTATATAAATTATGGTTTAGATTGATATCGTCTTTACAGAAGTTATTGGTGTTTTGCTCAAGAACTGGCCTTCATCCTTTAAAAACTTATGAAATTATTTGAGAATATTTTGTTTCCTACAGTTGTTATTATTACATATCACTTTATGTCTTTCTTCTACTAATTTTTCCAGGTCTTAAAAAAAAATATTATTTATTTATATTTAAAAATCCAAGACTCATTCCCTTTCAATGATGCAATCTAATTGTCCCAATCTTCCATTAGCCAATTCTCTCTCCTTTGGATAGCTCATCACATGAAAATAGTTTTTAACTTGTGGGTCAATCACTTGAGATAAATACGTGTACTCTTTCGTAGTCAGAAAGTTCAATATTTTAAAATTATAGTTTTGATAGGTAAAATTGATATTGATTGAAAACGACTGGCTTTAAGAATTATGGAAATTAAATATTTCCAATATAACTGTTAT
This sequence comes from Melanocharis versteri, assembly GCA_013397845.1. Lineage (NCBI taxonomy): Eukaryota > Metazoa > Chordata > Aves > Passeriformes > Melanocharitidae > Melanocharis > Melanocharis versteri. The sequence continues at coordinate 179,616 of VZTG01005545.1, read as the reverse complement.
AATATAAGAGATGCAGTATTTTGAGACGATTATAACTATTATTGGCAGAAAACTACAAAATGGATTCTTTTCATATCTATTCACAGGAAGGACAGGGAAAAAATGTTCTTTTTTTTTTTTTATTAAATTCTTCACAATGAATTAAGAATATGAAATATTAAAATCTCTCCACAACTGTGGAGAGCTGGCAAGGACAGAGAAAAAAGGAGTGAGTGATGATGAGTGATGAACACTATTTACTGAACATATCATTAGTTGTGTATGATACCAATGTACACATATAAGAATGGATCTAAGCAGAAAATAAACCATAGGTATTGGAAATCCCCTTTCCTTTTGCAATTTCAAAACTAAATCAACAATATTTTTTAAAATTTACACACCTGTGATATTAAGAGCAGAGACTCTTATGTAAAAATGCACAAAACATTTCAACAAAAAGTCAGTGACCAAACCAAGCCTCTAAGTGTGTAATATTTTTTTATTTTTATTTTACTAACACTCCAACATATATGATTGATAACTTTCTATGACTATGCACTGCAACTGAGATGTCTGAAATGAAAGCAAAATATTCTGATGTCATGTACTAGCTTCTTTCTTTAAATTTTCATTCTAAGCAGAATAAAATAATCAGACCTTTGAAGTGCAGATCAGTACATTTAGCTGCTCCCCAGACACACTGGGAGATTATATTTATTCCGACCTTGAATTATTATTAATGCCAAATATCTTTCAGCTTTTTGCACTAACCTAAAACCTTCTAGTAATGTAAGTACAAGCAAATACTTCAGAGAATGTTTGCACCCAAATATGATACCGGTAGTGCTTTTGCATCCTAACATTAGCAACATTTCTATGTTGTACTGAAATCAAAGCATCACAAAATACAGTGATGAAACACCTTTACTTTTAAGTCTCAAAGCATAAAAATAAATATCTCATTTTCAGTCACAGCAGCCTGATGAACAACATCTAGTTTTGCTATTGTTATTCATATTTGCTATTACGTGCTCATCTCTACATATACATGTATTTTATGAGAACACATTGATTGTTGAAAATCAATACAGTGCACGGATCTAACAGAAAGCTCTCCAGAATAATTTCAGCTGCTGGATTCTTTACTGTGTCTCTCTTCCATTCATGATGTAAAGCAATTCCACAGAATGAAATACTAAACTCATTAACAGTGAGAAAGCCTTTAACACCCACAGAAAATTTTCACTCCTGACAGAACAAGGAATCCTTATTAAGGTCTGTGTATGTGATGCAAACATCCCTCTACATTTTAGGAAACTAGACTGCATTAAAATTGCCTTACAACTCTAATTTACTCCAAAACCTCCCGAAAAACTCAGCAGGATCACCAAGCTATAAAATTTCTTTAAACTCAGTTTCTTCACCATTTCCATTAAAAAAATCATCTCTTTTCTAAGAAATACCCAGGGTTTTTTATTATGAAATGATAACAAACAGTGAGCTAAAATCTCTGTGTAAATCAATATTTCAGGACAGATCAAGCCCAGCTGTAGGAAAAAGTTTTTGTTAAAAGCGTGAGAATATTAGCATACTGGGTCCCATGCCCAGCTTCAGTAATACAACTGAAAATCTTGTGTTTCTGGGCTGGAGACATATGCAGTTTAAAAATGAATCCTGTTAGAAAATTTCCAATCAATAAACAGTTTGAATTATTGTACTTTTTCCACGAGTCTGAAGTTCACAGATGAGAAGAAAGATGAAACATCTTACACTTCACTTATCTGTACTTTCTCTAATTTAAAATATAAGACTCACAGCACCCTAGATGCAGATATGTCTAGTGGACACTCATGGAAGCAGTACAACAATCAAGTAAAAAGTGAACTTTCTTTGGCTAATCCTTGCAGGCTATGGCAATTGATTTAAAGACTGCTCGAGCTGGAAGTTGTATCTGGATCCCCGTGGTTTATGGGGATACATTGACTATGCTGGGGCGGTTTGTAAGCCTTTTTTTAATAAGATCCACAATTTAATTAGGTGGAGGTTGTTTTGTGACGTCACAGAGTTGTTTTATACTAAGATATGGTTAAGATTTTTCTACTTCACAAAATTAACCTCTATTATACAGAAGGCCCTCAACGGAATTACATTTATTTTTTGGACAACAGTCAGTTGATTAATTTTGTTGTTATTAAGCTTGTGAGCCTTAAAATAATTATTAAGACCAATGTTCTGAAAAAGGAAATAAAATCAGAACAAAATAAATCAACCTATCTCATTGGATTACGAAACATCAACTTGCCCCTGGGCTTACATCTATCCTGTGTTCCCACAAGAACTGTCAGAAAAGTAACCTGTTCCACCTTGGACTACACAGACACCAGTACAAGTATCCAGTCATAAATTCACAGAGAAGATTGTGCAGTACGAATATGTGCTCTGTGCCACAAAGTGGGATAGTTAAGTGTCTCTACGCCACTAAAGCGTTTAGGAGAAATTAATCTATAATTGTCTTACCTCTGTTCCCCAGATATGTTTTCCTGCACGGGAGATATTCCTTTACCACTCTGATTTTATAAATTTATTTCTAGTCTTTAATAATGTTATAAAACTATTACTAGCTAAAAGGGGTAGTGTAATAGGAGTTAAATTTTCTTCACAGTTACAGGTAAACTATTGCTTTTCTTTCCTTTTTAACACTTTCACAGAGACTTTAGATGGAATCATGCAGCTTTCCCTAGTTTTGGTCCTAGTTTCCCCATGTACAATCTGAAATCTTTGGCTAAGCAAAGCCAAAGCCAAACCTTTTTGCTGAGCAAAGCAAGCCTCTGACTTGCAGAGGACAAGATATATGCAGGGTTTAACTGATTCTCATGAACTTTATGCACAGTTGTGTTTTCAGTGCTATGTTCTTCTAAGGAAAACAAAAAGATATTAGGAACAAAATTTAAAGCTTTTAAGAAAAGTCAACTGAATACAAATTGTTTTCCACTCTTCTAACAAGTATCCCCAATAAAAATCTGTAATTTTAGCAATTTATTGATACAGACAACACATTTCCACAATGCCTTCAAATGCAAGAAGACATATGCCATGTTTTCTTCTGAAGCCCTCATGGTGCAAAAAACTGAAGCACATGGTTTACTTCTATGCACACGAAGATTTACAACAAACATAGCAAGGTTCTGCTCTTACAGGAGTGTGTTTGGGTTTAGGACCACTCTTCTGTCCTTCAGTGTCCTTCATCATATTTATACTATTCTTAAGGCTCCTTATCTGTACATGGGAGGGCCCCTGGGCATTCCCGGCTGCATCCCTGGGAAGCATGGATTTCCAGGCGGATAGCCTGGCATTCCAGGCCTCCTGGGCCCCGGTGGTCTTGTCACAGCTATGGATGGTGGAGGAAAGTGTCCTCCTCGGCCCTGTGGAAGATAGTGGCCATTCAGGACAGGGCCAGGATGCTGGAGCGTCTGAGAGGTGCTGGCTTCTTGTGGCTGGGCTGTCTTCTTTGATTCACTGCCATCCTGTCCTTTCTTGTTGTCTGAAATGTGTTTGGAGAACAGAATAAGCAAATGAGCTTGCAAGTCAGAAGCTCCCTGACACGGAAATCCAGCAGCTGCCTGACTATCCTGGAGTACAGTAGAAAGTCTGGGCCTCCCCTGTCAAAACCTGGGGTAATGCACCTTCATGACCTTCATGCTGTATTTTCCATCCAGTTTTTTTCTGCAAGGCACCCATGGGGGCAGGTGGCGACTGTTCTCAAGATGTGTTTAGATATCATCTATCAGTGGTGATGAAGGCAGTAATTACACATGGCTCTTCCAAAGACAGTCATCTCTAACCTGGGCTTCCCTCCCAGGCTTGAGGCAGTTTAGTGGCTGGAGGGCAGGTGTGCATGATGAGGGAAAGGAAACAGCCAGCAAAATCCCTCAGGACAGACTGACACCCACCTGACCGAGCCAGGTGTTCTGATAAGGGTTGCTTACTACACTTTCTCACTTGTTCTCACTACACTTTCTCCAGGTGAACCTGGCACAGGTGACAAATGTTTTCATGCATAGTTCTAGGTCAACAAACCACAACAGAAATGTAGAAGATTTAGACTTTAACTGGTTTGTGATAGATAAGAAAGATCACTAACACTTCAACCAGGCTTTAATTGCTGTTTTTCAGCAGGACTGTGACTTTCAGTTCATTATAGTTCAGCTTTTTACTTTGGTGCTGCCAGGTATGGAATAATGTTGCAATATTTCTTAAAGAAGCCAAAGAAAGAAATGTGAACTGGAGATTAGGCCAATACTTGTGATTCAGTATGGTGAAGGTGTTTCAGGAGATTAGAGCAGAGGAAGCAGTCAAGGCAGTGAGGAAGACTAGGATCACACATGCATGAATTCCTCATCCTGAGACATTCAAACCAATTCATACCTTTGTTTGGAGTGGATTCATCTTGCTTTTCTGCTTTAGGCTTTGCCTGTGGTGGTTCTGTCTCAAATGGATTGTCCTCTTGTTCATTTGCTTTTTGTGCCTTTTGTTTATTTCTTCTTTTATTTTCTTCTGCTTGCTAATGACAGGGAGAGAGAAGGTATCTTTCAGTGACCTGAACAGCTGCTCTAATACTTAGTAAAATGCAAAAAATCAATAATTCTTTATTCTTACCATTTGTAACTTCTTTTTAAGTTCCAAGTTAGCTTCCTTGTAGGATTTGGATGTTGCGTTGAGATAATAAATGCTCAGGCTAAATTTAAAGAATAATAGTTTCTTGTTAGACAATGATTTATACATAAAGACTCAGAACATTTCTTTAGCAACCATTTCAGTTATGATAATATAAAGCCTGTATCTTCTTCTCACTTATTGTACTTAACCAGTACTTAACTTTTTTGACAATGAAAAATGTGCTTCCTTACATTATGAAGAAGGCGCTGTTCTTTGGGGGTGGAGGTGGGGAGGGAGGCGGCAGGGAATGAAATGAGTTACTCCATCTACTAATATTCTACATTCAATCTTATAGTATTTAAGAAAGATATTTCATTTAGTAGTACTTAATTCTGTGAAGTGACTTCTACAGAATAACTTATAAAAGTTAATTAACTTATGAAGTTAATTAAGTCTCATGACATAATTTAAAAATTAGTAAATCATATTTATGAAACCTTCTGAACAAATATAGTAAGCAATCTGAAATACTGCCAAGAAAACAACCAAAATGATATTCCTTTAAAAAAAAAATATTTCCTCCTTGTTCTACTAAACAAAAATGTAAGAACATTTTCATTTTTTAGTGTATGGAATTACTATTGTGATAACTCTAGGAAATTAGTATTTTTCACCAACTTGATTTAATAAGAAAAGAATCTGCTATGAAGTCTTTAATTGACATAAGCAGTAAATAATTAATCAGCATAAGCTCTTCCTTCTGCTTTGCCTGATTTTGCCTTGTATTTTCTCTCTTTCTTTTTTTTCTTCTCTCTCTATATTTTTAGTGTCCTTACCCTTTATACCTAAGGGTAAAATAGAACATGGTGTTAAGTGAATCTTGGCAAAATTTCATCTTAATATTTCTTAGTGCTCATATGAAATCCTTCTGTAATTTCTGTTGTGTCCTGTAATCTTCTCTACATTTGCTTGCAGTTCTGCAATGCAAAGTTAAATCTCAGCTCATTTCTGTACAGAATTAGCTTTTAGTTCAGCAGTAAGCTAAATAACCCAATATAATAACTCAACCCAGCAGGTTAAAATGCCTTGATAAAATGGGACTCAATAGAATCAAGCTCTAAGAGCAAATATTCTGGGGTAATTTTTCTTTACCAGTTACTGAGTCACTCACAAAAACCTCTACTAGCCTTATTTCACAAAGTCTCCAAAACCCTGTTTCACACCCCTGTCCCAATAATATAGAGTACAGTCTTAATCAATTAAAGGCACTGAAGATCAGATTCACTGAAAGTTACTGAGAATAACCCTGCTCTGTGATGTTCATGTTTCTACTGAACTTGCTAAGGATTTATGATGTGCCGTTCTGCACACTGGACAAGCTGATCAATGTCACAGCACTTCAGATTCCCTAGGGACCTTCTGCATTTTAATAATTTTGTATCTTTTGTGGCGGGAAAAACATTTTTTAACGATATAACTAAACCAAAAAGAAAGCCATTGTACAAACGAGAGATAACAACTTTTCTGCAAATGCACATTAAGTATGCTCAAAGAAAAGACTCAAGAATTGTTCAAGTCACTCATCACTGGACAATCATCACTGTACTTATTATATATTCAGGCTGTGATGATTCAGAGTGAAAGAAACTTAGCAGACCGTAGATAAAGCAAGCATTGAGTTAATGTTCTATACGTACACCATCAGCAATATAAAAGGTAGGACAAGTCCAGGGTTAGTGGCATAACCAAACACCTTCCCAAACCAGGAAGGGAAGTCGTGCTCCAGAGTTTCTGATATGACTTCAAACATTCTAGTCTTCCCACTATTAAACAGAAAAGTTGAAAATATATCACATACTAATTTTATGGCAACTATGAACATATAAACACATCATATCACATCAAACCTGAAAAAAGGATAGTAAAAGGTTGTTAACAATATTTAAAGCGTTGGACTCTGAAGGGAATATGGTTTAAAGTAGTATTTGTGCATTCTAATGGGGAAAATAGACACCAAAATTCTTATTGTATGCTAATAGATTTTGCCAGTTTACCACCCAAATTATTCCTCGGTGAATCAATGTCTGAGTTGTGAACTCCATACCACCAACCAATGAGTGAAGTGCTATTTGTGCTCTATGAAGACATGGGGAAAAAAGTTCAAATCCTGTTTTTCATGGCTGACAAGCAAAAAGTGGTCTGCTTGCAATTGTTTTTCGTTCAGCATGATTCTCCTCTCTCTCTAGTGTGTGCCAATGCTACACAAGTCAGTGGCTGTGTTTCAGGATATTTTTGTTGTTGTTGCAACAATCTAGTTACCTTCATATGTAATTGTTCCAGTTTAATTGGAAAGTTATTTTTTCCCTAGATTATTTTTCTTCAGAAGTGTGTCAATAGATGTTCTGAAAGTCCCTCTCTGTTTATTTTATCTTTTTCTGTGCCTCAGGGCACAGAAGTTTGACATTTTTAACCTGGACAAGACTGGCAAAATGAGTCTCTATGTATAAATTCTAATTAGTAGTTTTACTTAGTTGCAGGAATTGTCATCAAACTGCCACCTGATTGTCCAGTCATTGCAGTTTCCTGTCACTGCTTTTCAGTTCTGGTAAAAAATTTCTGACAAATGAGTCTTTTTCTTAACTCATTCTCAACGTTTACACCCTTTCAAGCAATATAAAAATGTTAGAAGTAGAATTCTTCAGACCCATTATTTCCTTCTACTTGCCCTACCCACTCACAGTAGATGAGAAATTCCATTTTCTGCTCTCCTCATGCCCTCCAGCATGCACAAAGCTTTTTCTACTGCAGTATTGCTGATTCTGTCCTGTCTTCCCTACTCCTGGCAGGTCTCTGCTGAGCTGCATATATTGCTTTAATGAATGGACTAAAATTAAATAAAAAAACAACAACAACAACAAAAACAAAACCCCACAACAAATCAAAACTAAACCCCAAGAGAATCACAAATTTTAAAACGGATGGAACAGTGAGTTATCAACAGGAAAATATTTTGGTTTTTAAATGTAGAGGCATGCTCTACCAGTACATATCCACTGGCTGTTCAACTGTTACATTACCTATACTGAGGCCTAATGAACATTTATCAGTTTCAAGTGATCCTCATTAAAAGTTACACTGAAGGTTTCACTTTTTTTATGAAGACTTCAGAAACAAATTCAGCTTCACAGTGGTAGTACAGACACATGAAATTCTGTGAGCTGGAGAGAGTCACGGCATTCAAAGACTGAACCACAGTACCTCTAGCACACACTCACACATTCTGATCTGCCCTTCCTACAGGGCATACAGACATTTCCTAAAAGGCATCTGTTTCAAGCACAACAGGTCACTGCTCTGCTCCTTAAGAATAATTCTTCTTCAGTGCAGCAGTAACAATAATTTTTTTTTACATTAAAGTGGACAAAAAAGAAAAGATTTTCTGTTCTATGCCCCAGATAACACTCAGATAAAGAATTAGTCAGTTTTCCCGGATTCCAGCTTCAGGAATTATCCACAATGAGAAATACATCACAATTAAATATTCAGCATGTCATGTGCTAATGCTTATTAGAGAGGCACTTCTTCATTAGTGCATCATTCACTGTGATGTGCTGAAGCAGTTCATTACAGCAACTGGAAAAGATGGAGGTAAAATGCAAATAACCTGAAAGGACCACAGTCAAAAGATGGTGGGATGGAGACAATGGTGTACACAGCAGGCAGTGTGGAGAGAAAGAGGATGAAAAGCAGCATGGCCATGTAGAAGTTATTGGATCTGGAAGCCTTGAAGACCCGTTCTTGGGGGACATTGCAGCACATCACTGCCCAGCACTGCAGGTACATCGATGTGTGGAGGCGGAACACATTGATTGCTGGGAGACATGGAGCATAAAAAGATCCCATCCTAGAAGAGAAGCAAATTTAAAAAATAACCACTTTGTTACAGGACTTCTGTCTTTCCAGGTATGCCACACATTCCCTCCATCAATGTGCTTTGCAACCATGCACACTGTGCACTCAGAAATTCATATAATCAACCCTATGAATTTTTTAAACTGTTTTTCTCTCTTTTCTCTTTTTAAAGAAAAGCTGAAGGTGTATGAAGAGAATTATCCATATGAACTTCTTGTTTCAGATTAAATGACTTGATGAAATATTATTCACTCTTAATTTGTCCGGGTAGCATCTTGCTTGTTTTGCATAAAAAAGGATAGCAGTAAAACTAGGTATTACCAATTCCTGCAGCTAGGTATAAACAAAATAATTTCATTCATAATTTGCTATTTTTATTGATATAATAGCACTTTTTAAAGAAGGATAATTTTGCTTAACTGGCATTGATTTTAACTTCTGTTGCCAGGGCAATTTAGTGCTTCATGCCAACAATCTGTTTATTGATTCTGTTAAATATGTTTTTTCCTTATTATATATGGTTGCATGGTTATGACACTGAAATAGTTGGCACATTTTTATTTTTATCACACCTTGTTTTTTGTGTCATGCTGACTGAAGAGCAGCTAAATTCATTTTCCTGGCCAAATTATACAGAATATAAGAGATCGGGAATCTGCTTCTTCCTTTAACCCTGCCTTTGTGATCAAATGATGAGGTGATCAAGCTAAGCTGCTTGGCCCCTGCGTTCCTCAGACATTCTATTGATAAACAGGAAATATATTTACATTAGGGTTGGAAAGACCTTCTAGGTACAGAATAATGACAGGCTTTATTATGTTAATATATCTCCTTGCTCCTGACATGTACCTTGAATGAAAAAATAAAGGGCTTTACAGAACTGATGGGTTTTACCACACAAAAAGCCTGATCAGCAAATTCATATTAAATATAAAATATTAGACCTTAGCAAGAACTAAGAAGTCAACAGTGCTTGCAGAGAACAGGTCCTAAGGAAGACTGAGCATCCTGTATGAGGACTTTACATACTGGTGTTCTTTACCTGTCATGTAAAGTCCAAAACTGGAATGAAGACCTACACCTTTTCTCCTTTACATTTAAGGACTAATGCTGTAGCAGTAGCATTGTTTACACATTCATACGGCTGCACAGATAAGTATAAATACATTTGCTTTAAGGCCTTTTGCACAGGAACATGGGAAAAGAATGGTAAGGTATGTTGACAGGCCAAATTTCAAAGCAAAACACTACAGCAAGCAGTCAGTCAACAAAATCATAAGATTAATCTATGCAGCTTTTTTCTGGTTGGTCTTAACAACTCAGTGTAAAATCCTGATGTATGTGGTCCAATAATCTCAGCCCAGAACTAGTTTTGAATTGTTCCCACTGATTGCAGTGCCCGAGAGCTTGATATATGTTGCATTACACTCCCATCAAATTAAAAACGGGACATGATCAGGATTTTGGAAGAATCCTTGACAGACACAGATAAATCCTGCCATCCTCCAGATACTACACGCTCTACCACACCTACCAGATCATGCCTTGGTTAAAGATCAGTCCCAGCACATTTCCACTTATATCGAACTCAGAATATGATGGCTGAAAGAAATTATACACATGTTTTCATTAGGTTTGCACAAAGGGTTTTAAGATGAGTTACAATAGATTAAAACTCTCACTTCCAACAGCAGCAGCACACTGGCATCACGTTGCAAGGCCTCTTGTTGCATCTTACCACTGAATCACGAAATAAACAATATAATTCCAGGCCACAAGGTAGTCTTTAATATAGTTTGCAGCATTTTACTGAAAATCTTTCTTACATTTATTCAGAGGCAGGTGCTAATGGAGAATCAAAAATCATTCTGGGTACTAGGTAAATTTTAAAGCAACGACTCAGAAAATTTCCATTGGAGTGGCTGCTGGTTGACAAAATAATGTGTCCTCCGGTACAGCACCAGAAGTGAAGTTTAGTGTAATGAACGTGATTTAGTTGATTTCATACCCCATTGAACCCTAGAACTATTTTTCTTTTTTTTTTCATATTTCAGCTGTTGCACTTCTAAAGTACTTCTTTTAACATTGATAGAGGCTGCCAATAATTTTCTTTGTTTAATATGAATATCTTACTTCTAATTTGAGTGTTTGATTCTAATTTTTCCTTTAAGTTTCAGAACTTTAAGGCCTCCATTGCATCTCATTATCTCTTTGTTTGCTGAAGGAAGCCCTTTATCATACATTTTTATTTCTAGTATAAACACATAAATACCACAAAAATTGTTTAGTCTTTAATTTCTGAACTATTAATTTGACCCTTCATTCTGTTTTTTCAAATCTTTAATCACTTACCTGTCTGTTCTTTTATCCTAATTATTAATTTATAATTTATTAAAATTTCCAGTTGCAAACATTGAATACACTGAATTTAAGCATCAATTGGAAGGCAACACATGTAAATTTGTGTTCATATGCACCAGATCAAAACTTTCCGCTTAAAAATTGTGGCTTTAAACTTTTTGTTTACACCTGAATGTCTGTTTCAAATATATTATTTATACATTTATAAATATTATTTATACGTGTATACACTATAGCTGGTGTCTTGCATGATTCACCATACTGATGGAAAAAAAGACCACGAATAATGCATCTCTTCCAGGTAAAAATTATATTGATAACTGATAGACGGTGAGAGGGGCATGAGATGCAAAAATAATATTTTCCTTATGGCTGAAACAAGACAAAGTCATTCTACTGAAATCTTCAATTAAAGTCACAATTTGACTAGTACTGTGCTGTGCTGTTGGAATATTTGAAGTTCCTGCACTCTTTCTGTGTAATTTTGTGCATATACACACACACATATACATATATGTTTACAGTGAACTGACATGTTTGTGTCCCTTGTATTTATGAATTTGCTTCCATAGGGGAAAAATTAAGTAGATTACTAGTATTTACACTTGAAAAGCAGTTGACTAAAGCAGTCTGTATAGGACAGAATATCAAAAGCAACATGGTGACATTAATAAGATCATACAGAATCAAATACTGTATGACTGCTTTTTGTAACATAGGTGCTAGCATTAACAGATAAAATAATTTTAAATCCAATTTTTAAACAAATAAAAGGAAGGTCTTCCCACACAACATGCAAGTTAATCTCTGGAATTCTTCACCAAAGAACATTTTGATCATCAAAAATATTTTTCTCACAGAAAAAGGCAGAAAATTAATGGATATATATCCATGGCCACCAACTACAGTGACGTAGGTATAGCTACATCCTAAGGAAAGTTTTAAGATGAGATATTTCCAGAAATTCAGTGATTTTCAGTTTCAACTTCTACTTCCACCTGTTGTTTCAGGCAGTTTACTGGACGTGAGGACCATAATGGACCAAACCATTACAAACATTCCTATATACAGCCAAATAAAAACGTCAATTATAAAATAGTTTCAGGATCCCCTACCAGCGGACGTGTTGTCGCAAATTTTTCTGCTCATGATATATTCAAACTCCCTCATTTGATTTTGATATTGCGACAGTTATTACCCGTTTGACCACAACCTGACCAGCTGATACTCTTTATCTCCATCCCTACAGCAGTCCTGTTTGAGGCAGAATGTAAAAACTAGAAATAATGCTGATATCTCATAGGAGTCAGCAGGTAACAATGAGATTGCTGTATAAGAAACCAGAGGTTTTTAATAGAAAACATCAAAGATTTCTCTTCCTCTGGAAAATTTAGATTTCCCAAGATGCAGTTTTTATCAGTGCAGGAAATGTTTACATGTATGAAGACAAAATTTTGAAGAAAGAAGGTGAACATAACAACTACTATGACTGCTTATGCAGCTCTTTTCTGTACTTCTCAGTAAGTACAAAAGAGGCTTCAGGAGCTTCACAAACTTTGACAATACCATGACTACTACTTCAAAGATGAAAAGCAGCATCAAACCCCTGACAGCATATGTAGCTGGCAAATTTAACCTGGATCAGGTCAGCGTGAGACCGAAAAGTCTCAACTCCCAAGTGAAGAGTTCTATGCCTGCTTATGTTATGGTCCTTACTAACTTTACATCAGCTAAACTAATTCTAATGAAATATATATATACACATATATATGTACACAGTAATACTTCTAGAACAGGATCTTTCATATTTTTCTCCACAAGAACAGTGTGCTAGATGACCCCATCCAATCAATGAGGTTTTATTCTGTGGAATGCTCATATAGTAAATGTGTGAAAAATGTGTACACAGTGCTCTTAAAAAATAAAATAAATTAAAGAAATCCTAAAATTACCAAAGTCTAAAGAAGAAGACAAATATTAAGGCATAAGCGAATTCCAGGAAAAGCTAACACAATGTAGTTCAGGGATTTTGAAGGTGGTGTATCTAACCAAAAGTTAACTGTAGGATTGAAAGGAAAATGAAATTTGCTACTTAATTGTGAAGTGATGGACAGATATTTAAAAATAGATATTTAAAATCAGATACTTACAAATCCATACTCCAAGTCCCAGCACCAGCAGTAATTGAAAAACCTAACAAAGACAGCCCTCAAAAAATCGCCAATTAGAATTGTGATGTATGTTGTCATCATGTCAGAGACTGTCAGGCGCACAAATTCCTGTTAGAGTAAAATTCTCATTTAAGAATATATTTAAGCAATTAATAGTTACAATAATAATGAAATACAGTACTAGATCTGTAATTGTGCTTCTCCTGCTTCAGCATGAGCAAAACTCTCATCCTTTCTACATTCATTAATTCTGTAATGTGCCAGAACTACTGCCCCTCATTTTCTAGAGGTATTCTTTGCTCTAATTTGTGCTTGTATTATCACATGAGACTTCCAGAGTATGATTAAACTGGGAAAGGCTTCCAGCCAAGATCATTGCTATAACAGAAATCTAAGCTGATATCTTAAACTGCTTTTGATCCCCTCGACTTTGAGAAGATTAACAAAAACAAAAACAAAAACAAACAAAAACAAAAACAAAAACAAAAACAAAAATAAAAGAAAAACAAGCACAAATGCAAACACAAACACACAAACAAAACAGTGAATGGCTTCTTTCTCATGGAGTTCCAATGTCTAGTGGATAAGGAGAGAAAAGAAGAAAATCCTAATGCAAATCCTCATGCCTCTACTTTTATTTTAGGCTTTTTATGTTTCACTAAAGCCTGCTGTTCCAGGCCTTATCCCAACAGCCCAGAAAGCTATTACTCTCCCTGATCTGAAATTAAGGGTAAAACTCTTTCAGTTATGAGCTCTTGGTGTTCTTAGCTTTTTATTCAGCATCAGTGAAAAGAATAGAGGGGCTGATTTTTCTGGCTATACGGTCTCTGCTGGTGATTCATTCATTCAGGAGGACAGATTGTCAGAGGGATGGAGGAAGAGCAAAAGTGATTCAATATTGAATTTGTTGTCATGGACAAATCAACAACAATGCCATAGGATCAAATAGAGGGAAAGGGTATGTTAGAAAATTGTTTGGAAACCACATTTTATATTAATAGGTCAAAAAGTATAAATGTTCAACTGAATCAAATAAAATAATTGAGCAGATTTGCCACTAAACTTCTATTGCTCTTTTGCATTATTTCGCTTGGCTAAAGACAGAGATGCCTTCTCAAAAGCATACTGCTGTAAGAGCTGTCTTACACATATGTCCCTTTTGAGCTACTCGGTGTTTTTTTCAAAACTACTAGACAAGTTTTGCAAGGCAAAGATGGCATCAGGAAGAGGAAGATAAATTAGAGGATAGTGAAAAGGAGTGGGGGGAAATGCTTTCAATTCTGTCAACTAACAGAAGAAAGAATTTCCTGTTAGACAGGAGTCAAAGAAAATAAAATAATTTTTTTAAAACTTTTAGTTCAAGAGGAAGTCCCACATCTGCTTCTCCTCACATTTTTTCTCATCTAAATGACACTTGTTAGCCAAAATAAAGAGGATTTAGACATCATATCCTGTAAGAGACTGTATGACCTATTTTCAAATATGAGCTCCAAGCAGCTACATTACCTGTCCCACCATCGTTTCCCAGCATGGCCCTCTGGGGACATCGGCAGGGTCCACCTGTATTGGAGGAGCCGTTGAATTCTCTGGAATGGTACCATTGTACAGACTGGCTTCCCATATTGTCATGTTATATTTGACTATCTTTTCTTCTTCCAACTAAGTAAAGAAATAAATCGAGGGGAAAAAAAACACCAATATGAGCTTGTTACCAACACTCAAGCTTTTCTATTTCAAAATTCCAATTGCTAGTTTAGGCATGGATGTAATTTACAGTACAGAAAGAAAATAATGTCTTTCACTGATATGTCTGTGACTGACTGGATGTCCTCAGTGTTGCCCAGCTACATGTCAAACATAGTGAAAGGAAGTAAATATCTTGCCTTAAGGTTGATTTCATCCATTAGAGCGATGATGAAAGTGTAGAGATTGCCAAGAAAAAGAGCAAAGATTCTTCCCAGCTGCCATCTTAGAGCTATTCGAGGGTGATAATTTTCCAGGGAGCTGATTACATCAAATAAAGTTGGACAGAACATTCCTAAAAGTGACATAACCGTGTTCACCTGAGAAGAAGGGGGGAAAAGTTTACAGTGAAATATTAGAAATAAATTCTTCTACTATTATTGATTTGGATGAAAAATATATTTCCATTACTACTTTTTACTTGGTTTTTGATTTAATAAATACCAAAGTCCACTCTGAGTATCACAACTTGATGAAATCCACACACAGTCCCAGTCTGCCTATTTCCACTAATTTCCTCCTCTCCATGACACACTAGACAATTGTATCTGAACTGTGGAGAACTAGGTACTGCTGATATGGAAAGGGAGATAAAAAATTTATATTATGAGAGAGAAGGAGAGTCAGAGAGAAAAGGGTCTTTTCCACAAAGTCATCAGCAGCCTTTTATTATGCTGTGAACTTCAGGAACAGATGACAAAAAATATATTTACCCTGGGTTTCTCCACTGCATAATTGCACGTAAACAGTGTTCAATCCGTTAATGAATCTAGTGTAATGAAGTTTTCTACAAAAGCAGCTTAATACTTTTATGAAGAATGTCAATTTTTAGATATTGCTCCTTGCCTTGTATGTAGGAGCCACACGTTAGTCTAAGTTGTACATTAGGTGTTGGGATTTTTTCTGATCAAATTCTCAATTCATATATTAATGACACCAACATAAGAAAATTTGATCTATAAAATAAGAAAAAATTGTGAATGTCACTCAGAAGCCAAATAGATTTATGTAATTAAATATTAATATCCAATCAAGGGCAATGTTTTTTACTCACAAATATGTTAATTACCTGTCAATAGGAAAGATTTTTTAGCCAAATAATGCCAGTGTTGCTTTATTCACTTTCCTTTAGAGACACACCTGCTGCAAATCTTAGTTCTGTCTCCTTAGTATTTTTATTACAGAAACAAAAGTAAAACTATGATCATAAAGATAAATGTTACCTACTTTCCAGATTACAGCATAATCTAATATAACAGCTTTTGGTAGCCCAGTTCTTGTTAGTGCAAATCTGTTACCACACCTTTAAACTGAGAGAAAGCTGAATTCCTCCAAGCTCTGTTGTCCTAGAGCTTGTGTTGCCTTAAACCAAAAAGTTTTGTACACAATTTTTCCTTTCCCATCAAACTAAAATGTGATAACAAGTAACTTAATCCACTCTCAACAGCCGTTTCTCTGGATTACAGAGGTGGATTATTTGATATTTTAATGTTACTTTCTCAGTCAGGCTTTGGTGTTGAATATTCTGGATTGATTTTCATTGTTCCATCATCACCCCTCTCATCAGCTTTGTGAGGCTAGCACCTTTTTGCCTTACTTTAAGTCAGGTATATACTTTACACTCCAGCTCAGAAGATAAGCTTGAAGTAACAAACTATCTTTACAGCATGCACAGCAGCATTTTTGCTAAGAAAGTAAAACCTTCCCAGGTTTTCATACAGCACACTGACTTCAGGTGCATACTGCACAGTGTTGTAGCAAATAAAATCACCATCATCACTATGCACCTCTATCAGGCAGGCAGCATCTGCTTTTGAGGAAAGCATTAGGCACAGATCAGGCACCAAAAAAATGGCATGGGACTCTTGGATAGGGCAAATGGAGCTGGAAGGCATCAGTTTCAACCTGTTGCTACACTGCAGAGTTTTAGCCGTGAAGTCCCAAATAACTTTCTCTGTGGCCACAGACCAATCACTTTGCTTGGGCCAGTCTCAGGAGAAAAGCAACAAGATAGTGCATTCCTTGAAGAGATCTCATGGATCCATGGAGTGTCTGGGAAACAATCCTAAGAGCACAGAGGAGGAAATATAAAGGCCTCAAATGAAAACTAAATACTAAGGGATATTTGAAAGGAGCAAAGAAGAAATTTGATGAAGCAGGAAGCAGAGAGACGTAAGCAATTCTTTTCTTAGAAATTTACCACCCACACTCAGAGTATTTAAATTACCAGGCAGAAAAAGGCAACATGCAAAGCGGAGAAGCACAGTTTCAAACCACATCTATTATAGAAATGCACTAGCACGAACTTCATTTCTTTCCCACCACCCGTAGTTCTCCAGACCTTCCAAGGCAAATTTCTGGGATCTTCTGACAACAAAAAAGATGAGGTAGCCACTTCCAGCAAGTGTGCATAGGGCTAAGAAGTTAGCAAGAACCCTTAGGAATCGAGTCAAATGAATATTTTCTTCTTTTCGGCTCTCCTGCTCCTCCACGATTGCTTCCTGCACTTGTTAGAAAGAAAAGAATATTATGAATACTTTACTGGTCAAGGCCCCACATTGCTTCCTCAATTGTTAGAAGTTAGTTAAATAAATTGCAAAGATGCAAATGCCTGCCTGGGCTTCATGTTTTGAGGTGAGTATATATTATAGCATAAAATCTTGTTTAGGACCTGGCAGACCCTGGGGTTTTGGCTCCCCGGGGTTTCCTTTGTCCTTGTTGAGTGTGTCCCCAATGAGTCTTGTTATACTTGTACTCAAGTGTCAAAAAAACCCAAGCACGTTCTTTCAGCTTGCAGGGTGATATGAGGCTGAGTGACACAGCAAGATAAATGTGTGATTGTCTGTCAGAAAAGGAAATGTCATGCTTTAAAAATGTGCATTTGTGAGAAAAGAGGAAAAAGATTTATTCTGAAAGTCAGCAGCTCAGAAAGAATGAAAAGACAGTCGAGATGTGGGAATCCCAAAAATTTGGACAGTGCAGAACTTCAGAATGCAGAACAAAATATTTGCCCTACATTTACCCTTAATCATAACTGGTAAATATTAAGACTCTGAGGCAACTATAATCTCCATTTTCTACTTTTGCCAGATGAAAGAGCTTTTGGTCTGGAGTGTCCTCATGAAAAGAAGTTTTGTTACAGCTTCTGAATTTGGGATAGAGAACAGTTGCCCAGAGGGGAAGCTGAACTGCATTGTAATAATTGCCTTTCATGGCTCTGCTCTTTTACAGCATGTGTTTGTCACATAAATGACGGGAGACTGCTGCAGCTTTCAAACAAAATTCCCATGACCTCACCCAAGCCAAGACATCACCATTTCTCTCTGAGGTTCCTTGCTTGTTTGCAAGAATTACAGTGGAGCTTCATGAGTTTATTTCTCAAAATTAAGCCTTTTTCTCGACTGATTCATATTCTTTCCCAAATAGCTTTCAGCATCTGCTCTGAGTAGGCAGGCAGGGCAAGCTTACACAGATTCAGTGCTTTCAGTCAGTATTTCTCCAGTAATTGCTTTCTTGGAACCTTCTCTTGATGACTTACACTTGAGGGCAGCTCTGTTATGCCTGAAGCTGAGGAGGCGGGCAGGGTGAGGGGGTCTCATGGCTGTACCACTACCGTGGACAGGAAAGGGGTAACTGAGTAGAGTAGCCAGTGCTCAGTCCTCCAGCTCCCACAGTGTCACACTTGTCAGCGTGACTGCAAGCCTAGAGTCCTCTTCATTGTCTCAAAACACTTCGTCCGTGTGTTCCCTGCACATTATTACACTGAAAATTAAACCTTCCTTTGCATGCTACTCTGGTGTGTCCCAGCCACCCTAAAGCAGAAACACATTCTTTAACATTCAACATATACAATATATCCCCTTCACTGTTTTCACAGCCCTGTGTCTTACGCCTTGCACCAGACTCCTTACACACTTACTCTTGAAATCATCATACCCTATACACTGTAAAGAGGCCTAAGAACGTTGCCTTGCACATTGGGCTGTATTTTGTAATTAATTTGAAAATAAAAACATTTTCTTACTGAAAAGCAAGTATAAACTCAAAATTCTGAGGGCAGTTCTTCTTATAAATAGCCCTATACAGATTATTCTATAACTTTATCTTATGATATCTCTTCTCTGTAACAAGTTGATGATGTGAGGTTGCCAAAATGGGACCAGTATTTTAAAAAAGTTGTTCAGACAAACACCATAGAAATTGGAAGCCATTAGAGATGAGAAAAAGGAAAATACTATTTTTACAGTAGAATCAGATTTCTAAAACTGGAACTGTGAGCACAGAGGACACAAAAGATGATGATGTTATTTCTTTCACAATTAAAAAGAAAAAAAATCTGATGGCAAGACACAAAGACCCAGAAGGGTGTACAGATGCCAATTTGAATATATGTTTCTGAGCTTCAGCACACGTAACTCTTGACCTTAATTCCATCTGATTCACACCAGTGTGAAAGCCAGATCATGTTGCCTCTCCTTAGTAAACTCTGTTTTACCTTAAAGCTGGTCGTGATGGAGGCAAACTTATTATCTGCTGTCTCGGGATTGCCAATCAGGTAGTCCCAGCTTGTGAACATTTTCCAGCTGAAGTTAAAACTAGTGTCATCCCCACCACCGTCATCATTTGCATTCTTTGCCATTCTACAAAAAACAGAAAGATACAGGAAGACCTTGTTAGCACTAGTTCTGCTTTGTGGGCATGAATTTTAAATGGTTCCTAAATTCTAACTTTTTTTCTAGAAAAACCCTACATTGTTCTTCCTGTCAGTTATGCTTTACTAAATCTTTTTTTCTGAAATAAGTGCACAAGATGGAGACTTTCACATTTAGACACTTCATGAGCTCACAACACACATTTTGACAAGAAAGAAAATGTAGTTCATTAACATCTCAGAGAAACTCTGCTGGATAAGAAGCTTAATAGAAAAACAATATTGAGAACGTCTCTTACGCAGAAAGGTGCAGAGCATCTTGAACTGCAATAGATTTTACTAGCGAATTCACAAGCAGAAAAAGGAGAAAAATACTAATAAACAAAATACTCTAAAATAACAATAAACAAAATAAATACATAAATAAAACAAAATAAAATGAATATAAAAAAGAATATAATAAATATTCTAAAATTACAAGAAAGAAGAAAACATGGTTGTAAGATATAAAATATCGCTCATATAGCTATATCTTTCCTATCATCTCCTATGCACATACAAAAAGATTTATTAGAGTGTTCAGAATCATTAGATTATTTCTACAGAGACATATTTCTTCAGATTAAACTTCATCTTGTCTACAAAATTCTTTGTTTTAAAGGGGTTTCATTCATGTAATATCAGTGGTATTGCTTCTGCATATGTTGTCACCAAATTCATGTCATTAAGCATAAAGATAGAAGGTACTGATGAGGTACAAATCACGTAGTCTTCAGTATTTCTGCTCAGGAAAAGGCAACATTTATTTTAAATCTCAATAATGCAGCAGAGTTACATTATTAATATTAATGCATTCTATGTAACACATTTTTTAAAGTCCAATAAAATAAATAGTCTCAAATCTAGGAAGAGAACAGTAAGTAAATAATAGAGAAAATCCTTCTGAGATGCTAAAAATCATTACCAGGGTTGGTCATATCCAGAAGGGTCAGAGATCATGAAAGATTCTTGGTAGAATCTGCCCTGCTTCTGGTTTATAGACTAAGACATTTCCTTTCAAGAGTTTCTAATGAAATAATGAACATTCTTGGGGTTAGAATATAGGCTCTTTGAGATCAGAAATGTTTCCATTTTGTTATACACTGCAAGAGCTGAAGAGGAGCTCTACATCTAAATATTTTCCCTAAATAAAATAATAGTGCTTGTACTCCTCACTACCTCTTTCACATAGACCTTTCCCAGTTCTCAGCAGAAAAATGATAGCACCTCCTTTTACATTTCTTTTAGTTTCTGTGCTCACTGTGCTTCTTTCTGGAGACACAGAAAAGAGCAGAAGACTGCAAGAACTCTCATATGATTACCTAAATATTGACCATCATTAGTGTCACACAGCCAGATGGAAAATTAGCACATACAATGTATTTTTTTCTCAAGGATACTCCATTGTTTGGGCTACAGGGTTTTCCTGCTATCAGGAACACTTTTTTTCTGAGGGAAAGTAATTGAAATAAAATTGTCTGAGAATAAGACTTTACTAATCTTGGTAGTTGTTTTATCAAAAATATTTTAAATTATATTTTTGAAGTAAACCGATTGCTATTTTATTGTAGTAGTTTGTTTCTTCTCCAAAAATACATATATGTGACTGGAGCTTTTTTTCTGAAATGTTTCTTGCCCTATGCAGGAAGCCAATTTGAAAACAGAACACAAATTAATCTAGTGCTCATACAAGTGAAAAACACCGGCTTCAGAAAAAAACAATGGAAATATACTAAGTGCATTTTTCTCTATATTTAAAAGTGTCCTTGAATCTTGATCTGCAATGTTCTTATTTTTTTCACTATACGCTTTTTTTAAAACCCCTGCTAGAGCTGATTGTACTACTGTGTTAGATGGTCATCTTGCTTGAACCAAGGGTATTAAAGATTTTATTAACCGGCAGCATTTACTGTGAACTGTGAGCTACATGCAGAATTATTTGCCATATGCTTCTTTCTTGTGTTCTTCCTTCATAAAAGAGCTTAACTTATATAAAGTATCACTAAAGCTAGAATTATTGAATTTCCTGGATCTTAGCTGAAAGCCTACTAGATGCCAAGTGTTATGAAAAGATGGGCTGACAGATCTCTTTCTCACTTCATGCACTCATTTTTAATTTTGAAGTTCAGGAGATAGGTGTTTTGCTATTTCATCAAAGATTTATTCCCACTTTCACACTGTAACACAACTTCTGGCACAGAGGAACAGATGAATAAATACAGGCTGAAGAAGTCTTACATAAGTTTGACCTTGCACTTACCTTGCATTGTCCTGTCCTTAGGATTATCACATTTTTTAAAAAGACAGTCTCTAGGGTCAACAGTGGAATTACCTG
The DNA here is from genome assembly GCA_013397845.1 of Melanocharis versteri. Lineage (NCBI taxonomy): Eukaryota > Metazoa > Chordata > Aves > Passeriformes > Melanocharitidae > Melanocharis > Melanocharis versteri. Next base: position 157,766 of record VZTG01005545.1, on the reverse strand, counting down.
CCTTTTTGAATGTACTTTTTTCCAGAGCCAAGGAGCACTTACGTTCGAGTGACAATCATAAAGCTATAGCCAATAGACCCAACTCCAACAAGGAAATACGAAAGAGGCATCCTGAACTTGAGCCACCCGATTGTCCTCTGGTTATTGTAATAACCATAAAAGAGTACAGAATACTGTGCAAAGCCCTGAAAAGTCAGAAAAAATTATGTTACTTTTCTTAATGATGCACATAATCAGTAAATATATCAATAGCAATGTATTAAAGCATTCATTTCAGTGAATTCAAATCAGTTGCAAGTATCACTATAATAAATCCCACAGGATAGAAAATGTGTCCCTTTATTTTAAAAATACACAGAATATTTCATAGCAACTTCAAAATCATATATCTTTAAAACTCTTCATGAACAATCCATCCACAATTTAATGATTCAAAATTTCTTCATCAATATACTTCTTGTAAAGAAAGAATCGTACTGTTTTGCAAAATTTGTTTTTCAGATTACTTGCAGATAAAATGCCAGATTTTTAGCTTAATTTTTACCTTTCTAAAATTTATTTGCAAAAATTTGATATGAAAATCTCGTATGTCTTCTTCATCTAAAAACAGTTGTTTGCTGTTCGTTGTGTGATCATTTGATATATATGATAACCAATAGATAGGGGCATTTTATGGGTAAATACTCAGTACGTACAGCTTTTGCACACTTAAGATTCATCTCCAAGGCTGTAAAAATGCAACATAAATGCACTGCCTTTCTCGTCAATTTAAAGCCTATCATCTTTTCTAAATATCTTAATATGAATTACCCTCTCTTCTACCAGTCAGACTGACGATTTTTCAAAATAATTTACTAATACCTTACTAACGGTAAGAAATTGCTGGTATCTAAATGTTTCAAATAGCTAAAACTTCCTGGTAATTCTCAGGTTAGTGCAAGAACTCACCTCCTAGATGAAGACCAAAGCCAGAGCCTTTACAGGGACAGCTCAACACAAGTACAGCCGTGGTAAACCTCTAGCTGAATGTAAGAACTCCAAGTGCAATATGTAGCATTTGATCATGTAATTGGAGGATAGACCACGCATAATTTTGACCATAATGCAATAAGATGAAGGGTTGGTGAATTAAAAAACATTTGCTTCATTTCTGTTTTTTCAGTTGCCCAATTTACTTAAAATTAGTAACATCTTTCTCTTCTTTATTTTTTCAAAACATGCACTTAATTTATTGAAGCTTTGACTATACATGAAATGAGTCACAGGCTTATTTGAAAAACCTAATTCACAATTCTGACCTGAAAGTCAAACATTAATATATGGCAACCATAAATATTATTCAAAATATCTTGATCCACATATCTCATTTTTCTTCATCTCTGACTAGCTTTGAGATATGTGGCTATGCATGACGGATAAAAATATGTTCACCTCTAATTAGGCAAGTGTTGTAATAGAGCACATTTCTTGCTAAGTACTAGTAAAACATCTACACCAGTCAGGACAAACTCAAATTCAATAGTACGTATACTGCATCTTTTTGGTCACTAAAGCATCCTGTAACTCCATCTTAGCCCAGGTTTCAATACAGCCTAATGCAGTTCTGGAGAGCCTTTTGGGTCCCCAAAATTACTAAAATCACATCTTATTCTCTGTGTTCTGCAAGTAAGGGATAATTCCTGCACTGTATGTCATTCAGTATGTTGATTCCAGGGCATTTCACTTTAAGATTAGAAATAACTTCAGCTCTGTAAAAGTAGGCAAGCACAGAAAAGCTCTTTCACGCCTTTCTGAGCTTAACATAAAAGACTACTGATTGAATGTGTTACTGCAATAAGCCTTGAGAGTCTCAGTTTAAGTATTTGGATTATAATCTGAAAAACATGTTAAAAATGAATTACAAGTAGAATATATCAAAATCCAAATATGCTTCGCTTTGCCATGTCAGTAATATGAATATAATTTCAAGCACAGAAGAAAGCAGGATAGGCATGCTGAGTTCATCTTTTCTTTACTTGTCTTAGAGAGTGCTGTGATCTATTTATAAAGAGATGCCTCTGCTGGAAATTAGGTGATCATAAGAGACCATATGCTGAATTCAACAGTACAGATTTTATTTAACAGTAATTGTGAGGTGGGGAGAGAGAGAGAGAGAAAGAAATGGGAATGAGGGGTTGTGAGAGACCAAGAGAGAGAGAGACAGAGAGAGAGACAGAGAGAGAGACAGAGAGATTAAGTAGAAAGATATCACCAGGAGAAAGGCACAACCATCACCCCGCGGATTCCTGTGGCAGCCTGCCAGTCCTTTTTCACCCTGGTCCAAGACATTCTTCCATGGTATCACCTTTATACAGTCCAGGTTCCAGGTATCCACGAGGTTCCCATGACTTGGAATGGCACGTGCACAAGCACTTGCTTCCTTTCTCACTGTTTGCCACAGTGGGAATTTTTGTCCACACGCTAACCAAACCTTCACCCCGTCAGGCCTGGAATTAACTCCTTCCTACTGCAGCATCTGTGCTTATCTCAGGTTCCATTATGTTGGCTCGTCTTATGGGGACAGTGTCTCCTGCTGCATTTTTTAAGTCCTTACATAGGGCTTGGAGTTCTTTGGTTTTGTTGGGGTTTTGTTTAGGATGAAATAGTGATTGGTGACGCGTGATCCTTTCTAACCTACCTGGTAGCACACAAGGGATGCTAGCAGATGAAAGGTTCTATCTCCTGTGCTGTTTAAACAAAGATGTCATTGTCTTCAGGGAATATTTTTCAATCTGACAAGCCTCAAGAAAATTATTTTTTCCCTCAGTATTTCAGGGGATTCATCTCTTTCATTGCCTTATTCTATGTTTATTATGTTTGCATTTGCTCCTTCTGTTGACTCATACTTTGTTATTTATTGCACTTTCTTCTTCAGACCTGCCTGTTTCTGTTTCTGACAGTTATTAAAAACTTTTCCTGTCTTTCCACCATGTCTTCATCCATCAAATACGCTTATTTTACAAGCTTTGTTCTGATCTTCTGTATAAAGTTCTTCTAGTCTATTCTTTTTACAAAATCTTCAAGTTACTATAATTCCTTTTTTCTCCAATATTTCCCTGATGTTTTTATTTCTCGTTTTATGATTTTATTATCATTATCTAACTTCCCAGCCATATGTTTAGATTTATTCTTACTGTCACTCAAATATACAGTTTCTGATACACTAGATGCAACGCCATTTCATGAAGCAGTCACTGCAAAATGTTACATACGCAGATTTTTAGAGAGATCTTCCAATACTTTTTTTATCCAAGCAGAATCTATCACTGGCATCGTACGTAATGGAAGGGATAAAATGCATGGTGCTCACCATTATTTTAAATTTATTTTCTTCTCTTTTTTTCCTAATTCATACCGCATTTTAAAATTCATTTAATCATATAAAAGCGGAAGACAAAATTCACATTTAAGAAATGGAAATCCAGTACCCTGGAATGGCAAACCAGCTTTGAGGTATTTTCCCATGTGTCTTTGGATTGTTACATATACTGAGACACGCTTGTGAATATCGAGCTTCATCATGTGTTTTGTCTGAAAGAAACATCTATACAGAGAGCTTGTGCAAAAATTTGTAAATTAATTCTCTTGTGAATTATCTCCTTAAAGACTTCATATTAAATAACTGAACATTAAATAATTCAGTAATTGTGAATAAAAGTCATGTGGACATTCAATATTGTAATGTTATGCACTTACACTAAAATCCCAGAGAGTAGCAAAATTCATAGCAGTTGCTTCTTCAGCTCTTGGGACAGTTTTTCTAGGCAAAGAGCCATATGGTTTACCCATCAAAGCCTGAAAAAAAAAAGAGAATTATTTATACTTAAAAGCAAAACAGCAACAGAGGAAATGGACAGTGATCTGTCATTTCTTTGAAAGACTTGTCTTATGCTCCTAAACTCTTTAATGAGAATGACCTACTTCTACAATTGCTTTCACTGCTCCTCACATTACTGACTGAAACAGTGCTTAGCATTTGCATTCAGTGGTGTGTTTCAATTCAAAGTTCCACTGGTATCAATGGATTGCCAAACTGTGCCTCTTACATTCAAAGGCAACTCAGACGTCCATCCATATTTCTCTAATGAGTGGCGTTTATCTCACAGAAACCAAACTATTATTTTTTCTTACATAATGGATTTTATTGGGATATTTTAAATTAAATGTAGGGAAAGATGCTAGGGAACCAGTTTTTCTGATTCTGACAGTTCCCCTGCTGCTGGCAAGATGCTTGTCCAGGTACAGTACATCTCCTCACAGGGTCCTTTCTGGGCTCACCCTGAAAAATGTTGGATTTTTTTTCTGTTTTGGCTTCTAAGGAAGATCACAGAACAATAGAATATGCCGAGTTGAAAGTGACCCACAAAGATTATCAAGTCCAACTCCTCGCCCTGCAAAAGGCCATCTCCAAGAGTCACACCATGGGCCTGAAAGTATTGTACAAACACTTCTTGAATGCTGTGAGTCTCGGAGCCGTGACCACTTCCCTGGGGAGCCTGTTCCAGTGCCCAACCACACTCTGGGTGAAGAACCTTTTTCCAATATATATTCTAAACCTCCCCTGGCCTACAACTTCAGGCCATTCCCTTGGGCCCTGTCACTAGTCACCACAGAGAAGAGATCAGTGTCTGCACTTTCTCTTCCCCTCGTGAGGAAGTTGTAGACTGTGATGAGGTCTCTTCTCAATCTCTTCTTCTTCAGGCTGAGCACACCAAGTGACTGGCAGGCCTGTAGTTTTCGGGGTCCTCCTTCTTGCCCTTCTTGAACATCAGAGCAACATTCACCAGCTTCCAGTCAGCTGGGATATCTCCTAATTCCCAAGACCACTCAAAAATCATTGAGAGATATTTTTGCAATGACATCAGATGATGAATCCCATCAAAATCTGTAGATTTGTAGGAATCTAGCTGGAGAGATCATGCTATTGAAATGCGGGACTGGGAAGTTGTTGGAAATTCCTACCTGACTCTTTCTTATCTGCTTACTACAAAATAAGAAAGATAGGAGTAATATGGAATATTGAAATCAGGGAGATGGCACAATAATTTTAAATCCATAAAAGCCCTGATTTTAGAAGGGCAATATGGTGGCTCAAACAAACCCAGAAAGTATTACATTTCATAGAAGTAATTCATGTCTGAGTCTAATATCTGCTCCAAGTACCACTCTCAAGGGTGTTGTTGCACAGTGCAAAACATGAGAGGTCTCTTGTGACTTCACAGCCCCGTTATGCCTTCTCAGCACGTGAGGATGGCATCTGAAAGGATCCTCTGAGCCCCAGGATGCATCTTTCTATTGCAATGCACATTTAGTCAAGATACTTCAGCTGGCTTCTTAGTCTCAGTTCCTCTACTTAGTTTTGCATAGAACCACCAAAAACAAACAAACAAATCCACTCCCTCAGAAAACAAAAAAAAACCCACACCTATGTCATCCCAGACTTAGAAAACAATTTCAGAAGACAAACCTATATTTTACATTTTTCTGTCCCGTCCTTTTCAAGACATCTCTCTATAGAGACAACTGTCCATAAAGGAAGTCCATCTTTTCCGGCTTAGTGCAGTTCAATGCTCTCAAATGGAGCATAATGAGACTAAAAACTTGTTTAAAGCTCCAGTCCTATGAAATCTCACTGCAAAGACAGAAATTCACACAGCAATCCTCAAAGATCATTTAAAAGGTTCCCACCTCGGGCACCATCACAAGACCAAAGGTCAGTCCAAAGAGAATCATGTTTACTCCATACATCCAACGTAAGAATATGAAATAAGATGCTACTGATGAGCCGAAGTGACCTGTGAAAACATCAGACATGATAAAAGGGCAGATAAGCTAGTCCTTTGATGTTATTTTATCTAAGGGTGCACAAAATTTATTTAAAATAAGTAAAAACAGGAGAGGCTTTTAATTACACAATTAATTCTAATTTTAATAAATTTTAAATTCTAATTAATTCTAAGTTTAATTAATTTAAATTTTGATTTTTTTCTTTATTACCGTAATTCTACCAACTTTTTGCATATTGCATACTAGTATGCCTTGAGCTGGCTGAGAAAACAGAAACAAAAATATAAAAGTATTAGTTAAATGGAGTATTTAGAGTCATATAAAATCTGTGATATTTTCTATTATCAAGTAATCTCTAGAAACATGTTTCAGTTCTTTTTATATTTTTTTCTCTCTGATGTGGATTTTAAGCCTTCTTGACATGTTAAGCCAGAACCAGCCCAGTTTTGATAGGAAGCAGTGCGGAATTAGCCAGCAGGGAAAGTCTTTCCAAAAGGATAAAACACTTGTCAGTGCTGTTATCAGAGTGGTCACCAGATTTTTTCACAAGAGAAGAAAAAAATTATCTGCGAGTGTTTGTACGCTTTCTTTCTCTTACTGTGCTGTTTATGTGCTCTGTCTCCAGCCAGGTGGGCAGCAGTCCCATCGCTAGGTGAAGGATTTGACCTCGCACACTCCAGCCCCCCGACCCAGACCTGTGCACAGATCAGCGGCTGCAGGGGAAGCAGGGAGAACCAAGGGCCTGGTTTGACCCATCCCATGCTCTGCAAGTCAGGCCAAACAAAAATAAAATCTCAAATTCAAACCCAGCTTGCTTCAGCGTAGTTCTGCTGATTGTAGGAGAGCTGGCAGTCAGAAAAATGCTAGATTTCACTTCCATTACCCCTCGTCTGTAGGGGGAAAAAGGAACTTTCAACAGGTTTTCACACACAGTCTAGCTTGGGAGCCTGGAGCACACTGACAGCAAATGAGAAGTAAATCTCTCTGTTCAGAGAGACTTACTTATATTGTTATTTCCAAATTGTTTTGCAGATATGTAACAGATTATTTCAGTCTGTAATATGAAGTTAATATGTCTTGTGCTATTTGGGACCCATATATTCATATTTTACTGTAACAGCTCAATCAGTAGAAAATTTAATACACTTAAACAGGTATAATCCCAGAGTATAAACAGAAGCCAACTAAGAGACGTTTATCACAGCTGTGCAAAGGGAGGAACAAGCCATTCTGTTAAGGATTTCAGCATTTTGAATCTGCTTTATTCATGGTTCAGAATTAAACCATAATTTTAAAATTTTGTGTGAAGTGGCCAATCTTAGCAGTGACCTATATACTGGGAAGTCTGGGGAGAGGTATAAATCGAGAGACTTTGAGTTAGTCTGTCTGGTTGTAATATGTAAGATTACCCAATTATAACCAAACAACAGCTTTTGGGGATGCTATGGGCTCAAAAAATACAGTGTGGGAAATTATGAAGATTTCTGATTTCAGGCTACTTTTATAGACCTCTCCATGCCCCATTATTTCTCTCCTCAAATCCTAATTTCCCTGTTCTCTTGAGAATACTTTCTTTCCACACACTGAGTTATAGTTCTTGTATCACTTCTCCTGATGGAACCTCTGCTATGCATCCATTTGGAACATCTGCAGTGAGGCAATGCCTTGGAATCACCTGCATCAGTATAGTTATTGCATGCCAATACACAGACTACTCATGGGCTTTATTCTTTTTCACCAATCAGGCAAGAACAGACACCTCTGGTAAGCAAAAAACTTAACCATGAATGAGGGTAATTTAGTCATGACTGCCCTTAAGTGCATTTTCAGAGTGGGCAGGTCTGAACAGGGACCTGAAACAGGGAACAAGGAAAATGTCAAAAATGGACTGCACTAAGTCAGTCCAAGTTTCACCAGTTTTGAATTCACTCTGCCGTGCAATGTGTTCCGTGTAGGAATGAAAGAGCAATACTTTTAAGTAGACTTTAGCCATCTTTTCCTGCATCCACAGCCTCACCACAATAGGCATTGGCATGCAGAATGGTGTGCATTGCATGAATTTCATCAGTCACCCTGTCCCAACACAGGTCTGTGTGAATTCCATAGCGTCCTTTTGCACAGATAATACTGAATATTGGGTCTGTAAGGAAAAGAAGCATTCTTTTCTGAATATAAATACTTCATGCATTTATCAACTTCTATCTCTTTTAAACATCAAAACCCCAGCATCAGATTCACCTATTGCCAACGTGAGGATGCAGCACAGCAGAGTTTATGCCTTTTGTTCTGAAGCCAATCTCCCTGTGCTAGAAGGGACTCGCACCTTGAAAAAGGGAGCCTACCTGGGATCGTCCAGTGCTTCAAGCTGATCTTTTTAGACAGCTGGAGGACTGGAAGAGTCAGACTCGACTGGGAAAGGCTCTTTATGTTGCAGTGGGAAGCATTTGTTGTAAAGGGAGTCTAAGTGGCAGACCCTCACTCTGGTATCCATGCACTTAAGTCAAATCTCCTTCAAGTAAAGGGCTGCAGTCCAAATTCATCGCCGGAACTGCAGCACAAAACTGACTTGTGACAGACCCCTACTCTCAAATATACCCACAGTACTAACTACACTGGCTCGTTTATGTATGGGGCATCCAAGACCACTATTGTTCTCTCTGTGTTGTATTATGTGGCAGAAAATGAGAGAAACACAACTTACATGAAGCTCAAGATAATGAAAAAAGTGGCAGAAATAATTGCAGTATATACAGACAAAACAAAGTGAAGGTGAATAAAGCGAATGGCTAAATCCCAATTACACTTTTCTAGGATTAATTTCAACATTGTCTCTTGAACTGCTACCTGTATAATGACAATTTTTATCTGTAAAGTTATACTCTCTGAAGAAAGTTTTCAACTAGTAATAATATCAAGCTCAACAAATTTTAAACTGTGAATTGAATACAGACATATATTCTAAAGAAATTTATCACTTTGGCAGACATCAGATATGATACCAGAACCTATTCTTGCTTACTTACTTTCAATCTCCTTAATTTTCATTTCCCAGGGTATGCAGGCTGTCTTAAAGTTTTCAAAATCTCTTTGAAATTTCATCCATTTCTGAAAAGAGTCACAGAAAAGAAAAAACAAAAATCACAACATCATCTCAGTGCCCAGATGCTGAGTTCTTCCTTGACCTAACGTAACCCCTTAATCATCCACAACATCCTTTGACAGAATCTACAAAGTAATTGTGAAGAGCCATCTCCTTTTGTTTGTTTTAATGTCTTCTACTGACTTTGTGTGAACATCCTATTTCTACCACAAGAATTATTAGCTAATCTCTTCCTTTCATGCCAATTTTTCCTTTTTTCTTTTTCTTTTTCTTTTTCTTTTTCTTTTTCTTTTTCTTTCTCTCTTTCTTTTTCTTTTTCTTTCTCTCTTTCTTTCTCTCTTTCTTTCTTTTGTTTTTCATCCTTCACAGTGGGCTGTCTCAAGGGAAAGACTGAACTTTGGATTCAGTCTGCACAAATACCCAATCTACACCAAGAGAAATAAAGTTTCACAAGATATTGAACTCTTGCAAACTCCTGTAAAACAGCTGGTTTTTGTTTTGATAACAAGTTTCAAAAATCAAACCATAAGCTTTCATTGGAAATATTTTCATGCAAGGGCAGTGAAAATGAAAGTTTAAAATCCATGAAAAGACAAGCAACACTGCTGTGGAAGGTGAGTACCCATGGCAATAATCTCCAGAATGCTTCCCATTATCTTTACAGGAAGTTAGTGAAAAAATCAATTTACCTTGGTCATCATCACTTTGTATGCATAGAATTTTTTTCCTTTTCCTTTTCCAAGAGCACCTTCAAACTTTTCAACAAAAAGCTGTGCTTCCCTGGAAAATGAGGGCAAAAGAGAGATATAGATTATACTATAGTAAATTTTATATTGTCTCTATCATATTAATGCAATTTCTTTTACTTCTCATAGAATTTTATAAAATCTTGTTCTCTTAGTAATGTTTGGAAAGGAAAGCTCAGAGATTTTGTATTTTACAGAATACAGAAAAGTATTTTGCATTACACAGAAATGTATATACATACATACATTTTGTATGTATGTAATGTATACGTAATGCAAAAATACAAACAACTTCAGTCACCTGATCTAACACAAACATATTTGGAGCTCTGAGATCTGCCTATGTTATCAAATATTTTTAGTCACAGTAAGTCAGTAAATTGACTTTTGCAGTTCAGCCACTGCCCATTTGAGTGATGCACAGACAGTTATTCCTGTTATTCCGACAGTTATTCTGACAGAAGAAAGAAGGATCTTCATGAGACTCTGAGGATCCTTGGCGGTGATCACCTTTTTTGCTTTCTGTAATTCTTTGCTTTTTCCTACTCTTCTGATTTCTTCCTTGCTCTCTTCTTTGATAGTGAATAAAAGCGAATTATCTTTTTGATTACCAATATTTGGCCTCATTTGTGTCTTAATCTTGCTCTGGATACATTCAAACCTCCCCCCTCTGTGTTTGCAGCTTAGGACACGTTCCCAGGCTGGGAGAGATACGTGTACACTAGAGCTCTGGTTCCCTTGTGCCAACTACATTTAATTTAGCTCTTCTGAATTTTTGAATATATCTTCTCTAGCTGTACCATTCCCAGAGTCATTTCTTTGAAATGCAGCTTCACAGGTCCCCAAATGGCTAAAATTTTGCCTATAAAGATATATAAGTTAAATAATATAAAGGTGAAAGAAAGACTTTTAAACTCTTTCTAAAATGCATAATGTCCGTGGTTTAAAACAATAAAGAGATGAGATCAAGTGCATACTAATGTTTCCTCCATTTAATCCAATTTCCATTTATGACTTTCCATTATGTCTTTCCTGAGAAAATGTGTTCTAAAGGCTAAATGCCCTAAACCACTGGAAAACAGACCAAGAATTCTTAGCTGTCAGTGTATGCACAATGGTGTAAATTGTTTTGTAAATCACACTGGGTAACTCCAAAGCACTGTGTATTATATTTACTATTATTGTATTATATTGTACAAAGCACTTGGGAAAAGGTAGACTATAGGGAGAAAGTATCAGTTGTGATGCATATTGATTGTGATGCACATCTCTTTCTTTCCGGAACTGCTATAGATGAGTTTACCGAGTGAAATGAATTATCATGCTTATATTTTCTGCTCATATATTTTATACCAGGAAGGAAAAAAATAGTGTTAAAATGCAAAATCTGGCAGTGTTAATGGCAGTATAACAGTGTAGTTGAGATAAAGCAGAATTAAAATTATGTGAGAAAGTGGCCATTAGCCATGACATAACTTTTCAAACTAATGGTTTAAAATCACAATATCTATGAAAGCAACTGCGTGTTTTTAGTAACAACAAATGCTTAAGGTTATCTTCGGTCAGCTCAGAAGAGCTATCAAAGCCTTTCACAACTTAGACACCCACTGTAACAATTGCTTTAGCTTGCAGTACCAAGGATCCAAATAAGTGCACACCAGTGCAAAATTGAGACACTGAATTTAATTTTTGGTCATTGAGAGCTTTCCCTATTTGAGAGCCCTCTGAGCACTCTCTCCTTCTGAGTGCTCTCACCTAAACCCAGCTGGTGAAACATCAGGGCCAGAGCAAGTTCACCTGACCTCCTCAAGACTTCAGCACATCTTTTCCCAATGTTCAAAATCATGAATGCTAATTTAATCACTCTTTTTTGTTCTCTCTATAGCTAAGGGAATGCAAAGATTCAAATTTAAAAAGATAAAAATACCCAGCCACCCGCACAGCCACAGAGCCCACCTATTCAACACTTCAAAGTGCTCCTCGAGGATTGAGTCAGTGTCCTTTTAAGGATGTAGATCCTTTATTTCCAATTCTGTGCTTCTGGATCACATTTGTATTCTGGATTTTGAAGTCTGATCTTTCTGTATTTAGCTAACATTGATACTGACTGAGGATTCTTTATTTTCCAAGCCACTCTGAGCCCTCCAGAGATTTTACAGCTCACTGCTCACATATCATATTTTCATTTTGATTCTCAAAAAAATCTACAATTAAATTTCAGCCCTCTCAAGCAAGTCAGAGAAAATAGATTGGTTCAGCTACAGGAAACCTGTGTCCAAGGGTCACCTCTAAATCCAAGCCTCAGGATCCAAAATCTTGTTGCTCTGTCAATAGATATAAGGCAGTCCTGACAGCAGATGGCAGCTTCCTCCTAAATTCAGCAGTCAGTGCTGGAGCAATGCCATAAAGGCAGGCAGGCTCAATAAACTGCACACTTTCCAAACTCCCAGGTTGGCATACTGTATTCTACTACCACTTCTATCACTGGGTAATTCAGGATTGGTCATGAAAATTTTCTGAAATCAAAACCTGCAGAGTAGAAAATTCTCTTTTCAGTCACTAATTGTGTTACACTGCAGAATACGAAATTTTCAAGTTTTAAGTTGGGTTTTTTCAGAGTGAAACAATAAGTTAGAAACATAAGGACATAATATAAAAACAAAATAAATACATTGAAAAATACTTGACAGCATGTATGAGTGAAACACTCAAGCTCTCCACAAACTTGTTCTGATATAAAAGGAACTTAAGCCGAAACGGGAAGGAATTTTCCACAATGAAATTCCTAAAATATTTATCTTTAACCCCTAATCCAAACCCCTTTTTGATTTGTTTTAAATTAATTTTGCAAAGTTTTCTACTAAAACTAGTTTTTCTTATCCTCATCTGCCTCCTGGACCCCCATCAAGCAATCTTTCAAGTGTTATCAGCATTTAAGCTTTTTCTCCAGGACAAACTAAAACATTACTTTTTGAAGGTGGTGATCTGGACCTATAGGTTTTATGCTGCTGATGCTCCCGAATGCTTCCCTGATTTTTTCTTTGCCAGTGGCTGAAATTTCCTCTCTCCTTGCACCCCTTCTTCTCTAAATGCTTTATAACTTATTTTTCACTGATTTTGATTCAATTTCCCTGCATTGGTTTAAGTTCATCATTGCATCACAAACAAACCATTTATTTCTTACTGAGTGGTTACATGCACAGTCAACTGAGTTGCACATGCAAGACCAGACCAAAAAAACTGTTGGATCCATATGTGCACAATATTTATGAAGTTATTTTAATGTTTCAGGAAAGCAGCATGAAGCAACTCCTTTCACTTTTCTTTATCGGTTGCTCTCTCGTACTTAAAAGTTTGTTGCATAAATCCTGAAAGAAATCAGGTAAGTCCAAATGGTGGACTTCCAGTATTATTTTCATTTTCATTTATACTGAATTTTACTCGCGTCTAGTAACAATGTGCTTATTTTTTTTTTAATTAGTAGAATTGCTGGCATTAATGAATTGCATTAATGCATTGACAATTGACCAATGACAACGACACTGACCATGACAAAATGTTTCAAACATGCATTACAAATTGTGGCAACAATGTTTCCAATTCTTGTGAAGTAATAGCCAAAATCATCACACAGTTAATAATCATCATATAATTAATAGAAGAGTAGCACATGCTATATGGCTGAAAGAGTGTGGTGAAGGGAGTTAAATCCGTCTCTCATCCAGTCACAGTGGTGTTCCCCAGGGCTCAGTACTGAGGACAGTCCTGCTTAATATCTTTATTGATGATCTGGAGGAGGGGATCAAGGGCACCCTCAGCCAATTTGCCTCCAGAAGGGAGGTTGTAGTGATGAGGGAATCAGTCTCCTCTTCCAGGTATAGCTGTCAGGACAAGAAGGAACAGTCTCGATTTGTTCCAGGGAAGGTTTAGATCGGATATTGCAAGAAATTTCTTCACCAAAAGGTTGTCAAGCTTTGGAACAGGCTGCCCAGAGAAGCGGTTGAATCACCACCCCTGGAGGTTTTGAAAAGATGTGTAAATGATGAGGGACTTGGCCTAGTGATGGACTTGACAGCACTGTGTTAATGGCTGGACTTAATCCTCATAAGGCCCTTTTCCAATCTAAATTGTTTTGTATTATTGTTATGCAATTGAAAGAACTCGTTTTTTTAAATAAGAAGTTACTTTGTGAAAGAATACTGGAAGTCTTCCACTGTTGGAATAAAAGAAACCAAGTTGCCTTTGATGTTCTACAGGCATATCTTTCATTTTGGTACATGTTGGATTTTACCAATAACATTCTAAATAACGTTTTCATATTGCTTATGATGCTGGAGCCATCAAACAGAATATGTATTCATTCTTTCCTCAGCTTTTCTTCCCCCACCAGCTCTGCAGCAGGTTAGTCCACTGACTAATTACTCCACTGACTACTTACTCCTGACCTCTGTGGTTTGTAAGTTACTTAAACCTCCTGGCCTTAAAAGTTCAGCATCAACTTGGCACCATTCAGTCAGGGACGAGGCTTGCTGTGTCCTTTCCATGTCTGTGATACACGTTCTTGTTAAATATAGTTCAACAGATTACTTAATTAAGGTTTCTACCTTGATGTCTAAACTATCTAAATGAAAGACCTCTATTTGTACATCCCTGCAGACTTTTGTCAAACTTTGTCCTTTCCTCCATTGCTTTTGTTCTATAAATAAAATGTGATAATAGGAAGAATTATCAACTCTTAGAGATACTTCAGAAACCTCAGCAAAAACCAAAAGTACGTATATACATATTCATGCCCATTTGAAAGTAATGAGACTTCACAAACATGAGGATGTGTCAAAAACTACGCAGACCAACAAAACCAAGCTTTGTAATCACTGGTATCATGTGTTAGAGGTAAATTATCTGTATCACAAGATAGGCCAAAGTGTGCCCCGCTAGCTAACTGTGAATTTAAAGAAGCTTTAGAGAAAGCTTATTAATAGAATTACGGATGCAAGAACTAATAAATGTTTCAGGGGGCCAGGCATTATTGTCTCAGAGAAACCTGAGTTAATTATTAATACAAGGTGTGGAGTTACAGCTTCCAAAGTGCTAGGTGTACAGTACCTCAGGCACTTCTGTGCTGCAGAGAGAGGATGCATTACAGCTCTTAGAGCTTGTTGATAATGGATACGATTCAAGTGGATTGATCACATTTTTCAGTAACAGTTCAGGAAGGTTTCAGACTCTAAGAACTAAAAGCTCAATAAAAAGAAATGTTGATCATCCAGGACTTTAGTAAGTCATAGAAGATTGGCTGAAAACAGACTTCAAAACAAATATTGTCAGGCACAGCTCACCCAAAAAGCAGTTCAGCAATAATAGTGGGCAAATTATAGTGTTATTTAATACCCAGCTGGCCTCCAAGACAATCAGTCTGGCCTCCAGGACTGTCAGGATGACCACAGTAAGAAAGATGAAATACTGATTGACGGGAGTACAAAGAGTGCCACGAAAGATGAGACATTTCCACCATCTCGCACATGCACCTTATACATATTTGGGTTTGCATGCTTATAAAATATCCTGTTTCCAATCCATTTGTCTTGATTGGTAATCTCACGTCTGTAATAAAATTAATTATGCTACAAAAATACTGAAAAATCACCATAAGACCCTAGCTTGTGATCTGCTGTGGAGTGACTAAATCAGTGGAAAAACGAAGCACATCAACCTGTTGGAGTTAGTCCAAAGGAGAGCCACCAAGTTGCTCTTAGAGCAACTTGGTTAGAGGGATGGAGCCAGTGTCCGATGAGGAAAGCCTGAAAGAACTGGGTTTGCTCAGCCTGGAAAAGAAAAATTTCGAGGTGGCCTAATAACAGCCTTCCAGTACCTGAAGGGGGCCTGCAAGAAAGGGGAGGGACTTCTTATGAGAGGATGTAGTGACAGGACATGGGGGAACGGCTTCCAACTGAGATAGAGTAAGTTTGTACTAGGAAGATAATAGATATTAGGAAGAAATTCTTTACTGTGAAGGTGGTGAAGTGCTGGCACAGGTTACCCAGAGAAGTTGTGGATGCCCCATCCCTGGAAGTGTTTGAGACCAGGCTGGATGGGGCTCTGAGCAACCTGGTCTAGTGAAAAGTATTCCTTCCAGTGGCAGGAGGGTTGGAGTAAGATGATTTTTAAGGTCCCTTCCAACCCAACCCATTCTATGATTCTAAGTGAAAAACAGATTCTGCACTGCTCTGATTTTCCAAGGGAAAAAAAAAAAGTTCTAATGTTTCTCTTTAACGGTGTGTGTTTAGTTGGAAGTCCTTCAAAAAGCCTAAACTTGACATTTTACTGTCTTTTCTTATATACCTTGTTATTTCACTTGTTTTGATAATGTACTAACTGTCTTGTGGTACAATTTTAGAGAGCACTGTTGGCACATCTATGGATTCTTGTGCTCAATTCTCTAATTATATGGTACCATAATAAGCATTGCTGTTGGATACAAACTACACAGCTACTAACGGACTTTGTGGTTTTTGCACAAAATTTTGTCTATCTAAAGTCCTATGAGCACTAATAGGGGAACTGAGATGAGAAAAACACAGTAGCACAGCATTTAAACCCTTCCCTTTTCTTCGTATTGGTGCAAAACTCAAGCAGAAGAATGCACAAACAGGGATGCAGTTCCCAAAATCCAACCCTCAGACTTCAACTGGAATAGCTTTCCCTGAAGGTTTTCTAGTTTGCAACAGCTAAAGTTCCGGCCCATTCGTTTTATGTTTCTGTACCTTCTTCTAATCAAAAAATCATAGACTCATAGAATCATCAAGGTTGAGAGAGATCTTTAAGAGACCTTACATGTAACCATCAACCCAGCCCTACCACTGCAACCCCAAAAACACTAAACCACATCACCAAACACCAGATCCAGATGCCTCTTGGACACCCCCAGGGATGGTGACTCCACCACCTCCTTGGGCAGCCTATTCCAGTGTATGACCACACTAACAGTGACAATTTTTTCTAGTATCTAATCTGAATCTCCCTGGTCTCAGCCTAAGGCCATTTCCTCTTGTCCTCTCTCACTGCAGGTACCGTAGCAGATCCAGGTCCCCACATCACCACAGCCTCCTTTCAGGGAGTTGCAGACAGTGATGAGATCCCCCCTGAGCCTCCTCTTCTTGAGACTAAACAACACCAGCTCCCTCAGCTGTCCCTCATGAGAGATGATCTTTAGTCCTTTCAGGAGCCTCGTCACCCTTCACTGGACATGTTCCAGCCCCTCAATGTCCTTTTTAGAGTGAAGGGCCCAGAACTGAACACAGACTTGAGGTGAGGCCTCCCCAGTGCCCAGTACAGGGGCACGATGCCTGCCCTGGTCCTGCTGTTCTTGATACAGGCCAGGATGCCATTGGCCTTCTTGGCCACCTGGGCACACTGCTGGCTCACATTCAAACAACACCCCAAGCTCCTTTCTGAAGAACAGCTCTCCAGCTGCCTCACCCCGAGTGTGTAACACTGTGTAGGGGCTGCTGCAACCCCATTGCAAGACTCAGCACTCGGCCTTGTTGAACCTCCTGGAGTTGTCCTCAGCCCATCAATTGAGCCTGTCCCTCTCTAGAGCCTTCCTTCCCTCAAGCAGACTCTCACCCAACTGGGTGTCATCTGCAAATTTAATGAGGGTGCACTCAATTCCCATGCCCAGATCATCAATAAAAATGTTAGACAACACTGACCCCAAAACTGAGCTGTGGGGAACACCACTAGTGTCTGGCCATCAACCGGATTTAGCTCCATTCACCACCACTCTCTGGACCCAGACAAACAGCTAGTTTTTACCCACTGAAGAGTCTACCCATCCAAGCCAGTTTTTCTGGAAGGATGTTTTGGGAGACAGTGTCAAATGCTTTACTGAAGTCTAGGTAGATGACATCCACAGCCTTCCCTTCATGCACTAAGTGGGTCACTTTGTCATAGAAGGTGATCAAGTTGGCCAACTACAATCTGCCTTTCTTAAATCCACATTGGCTGGGCTTCATCCTCTGATTGTCCCGCACAATGGTACTCAGGATAATATTTTCCATAAATTGCCCAGAGCTGAGGTTAGGCTGACAGGCCCGTAGTTCCCCATATCATCCTTCTGATACTTCTCATAGACAAGTGTTACGTGTGCTAATTTCTAGTCAGCTGGAACTTCTCCAGTTAACCAGGACTGCTGGTAGATGATTGAGAGTGTTTTGGTTCTTTCACCAGTCCCCTTATTCCTGTGGGGTGGATCCCACCAGGACGTGTAGATTCGTGCATGTCTAACTGGCATAGCAGGACACTAACCCTCTCCTCCTGGATTAGGGGCTTCACTCGTTTCCCCATCACCAGCTTCCTGCTCAAGGAGCTGGTGTCATGAGGACGATGGGTCTTTATATTGATGACTGAGACAAAGAAGGCATTAAGTACCTCTGCCTTTCCCTCATTCCCTGTCACTACACTACCTTTGGCATTCAATAAGGGATGGAGGCACTCTTTGACCCTTCTTTTACTGAAAATGTATTTATAGAAACTTTTTAATTGCTGTTTTTGTTGTTTAAAAGTAGAGGCCCATCAGGTTTTAGTAGGACTTTGGCCATTCTAATCTTCTCCCTAGATGACCTTGCAACATCCTGGTAGTCCTCCCAAGTTACCTGTCCCTCCTTCTAGAAGCAATAGATTATCTTTTTTCCTGACATAAAGCCCAAGATGTCTGTTTAACCAGGCTGGCCTTTTTCCCTGATGACTTGTCTTCCTGCACTGGAGACAACTTGTTCCTGAATATTTAAGATTTTCCTTTTTAAAGCACATCCAGCCTTCCTGGACTCCTTTGCCCTTCGGGACTGACTCCCAAGGGTCTCTGTCAATCAGCCAATCAATCAATCAATTTACCCCTTTCTTCAAATCTCAGTCTTGCAAGTAACAATTAATGGTCATTATCACCTGGTGGCTCTTCAGTAACATTGTGCTGACCTGAGTAGGCAGTGACAAGAAGGAATGTCACAAGTTCTTATCTCCCATAGAAAAGGTAAAACAACGCTATTCACAAACCACGTAAACCAGTCGAGGGAAAATTACTAGAACAAGAAAACTCTCCTGAAGGAGAATATTTGCCTTGGAAATTATGAAAAGTCTGAACTCCAGGCACATTCATACACTCAGTAGCACAGGCCAGTGTGTCCCCAGCTCACAGCCTAACAATTCTATTGCTTAGGGCCTAGGAGAGTGGTGATGCTGTTATAACATCTTTTCATCCCCCTCCATGTCTTCCTCCTCTGTTTTTTCACATCTCCAGACCTGTGAAGATCTGACCATGATGTCTCAAGATGAGCGTAGAGTCTGACTGTATCTGTACAGCTCAACTTCAAACTGCAGAGGGACACTTTGTATCAGAGCAGTATCCTCATCTAGTCACGATTCCTCAGAGAACAATCATAGGCTGTTTGAAATGCATCTTTTTTGACACAGGGACGTAAATTAGAAGTTAGAGTGGATCTAAATTGCCAGTGCAGTTCTACTAGGAGTGCCATTTCCACAGTGAGCTCTCAGCCATGTTTTGACAAAAGGCATTTTCTGCAGAGTAACTGGTTCTACAACTGTGTTCTAAAATTATTGTTCAACCATGCATTTTCCAAAGAATGAAGGAAAATATTTACCATTTTACAAAATAGTCGCTAGAGTTAAGTATAAATCATCTTTCCCACCTTATATAGTTTAAGACATGAAAAAATGTTCCTTTGAAAATGTTTAAACAAAATGTTTTAACTATTTAAAAATGTCTTGTTTTTTTCTTTTTTAACACAAATCTTAGTGGAAATTAAATCTTTCCCCAAAAATTGTTTGTTCTGAAAACACTTCTTTTAAAAACTATTATTTAAAATGAAAAGTCCTAATTGATGCTGATATTAACTGTTCAAAATAGTATAAAAATAGTATTATTTTGGTCTTATTTTGTCAAGTATAGGAGTATTCCTGGACAGTACTTTTTTCCATACTTGGAAATAAAATATGTTAATACAGAACAAACATGGAAGTGGGTGTTGGCTTATGTAACTACTTAACATTTATCATAATGCTGAGAAGAAATCCCCAATGAAATATCTCTCCATTGTTGAAGCTGAAGACAAAGAATAGGGCAATTTGCTCCTCTACCCGTAAGAAGATAGTTTTGTTGTTTTCACCACACATCCCATGATATTCTAAATCCATCACAGTGAAAGAAGCAGATGACAGAGGGAAATACTTGCTAGTAACAATGGTTGACCAAGAGGTTCAAGAGCCAGAAATGCTAATACAAGGTTATTCAAAAGTGACATTATTGATTTAAAGTTTAAGGCACTTACAGCTAGCATGTGTCCATTTTTCATATGTACAAGAAAAATGCCTATAATGCCAATCTATCAGACCAATGATTCTAGTATAAATCTTAAATAATTTGCTAAAACACAGAACATAGATACCTTAAAATATGCTGATACTATAGTAAATGTGACTGTAATAGAATGCCCATTTATAAGATAATATTTTTACTCTAAGTAGCAAAAAAACTCCAGGTCTCGCCTTGCAACTCGGTAGAATTTAGGCTCCAAAGAAACAATTACAAAAGCAGGGCTCTAGAAAACGGAGTCTATAACTGCATTTTGGTATGTGTATCTTGGGATCAGAAAAGCATTGAATGGTTTAGGTTGGAAAGAACCTTATAGATCACTTACTTCCAGACCCTCTGCCACGTGCAGGGGCACCTCTTACTAGGCCAGGCAGAGCAGAGCTCCATCCAGCTTGTCCTTGGACACTTCCCAGGATGAGGCATCCGTAACTTCTCTGGACAGCTTCATCCGGTGTCTACCCTCACTGTAGAGAACATCTTCCCCATATATAGTCTGAATCTACATTCTTCAAGCATAAAACTATTACCACTTGTCTAATTACCACATCCTCTTGTAAAAATCTGTTCCCATCTTCCTTAAAAGCCCACTTTAAGTATTGAAAGGCTGCTATAAGGTGTCTCCAGGGCCTTCTCTTCTCCAGGCTGGACAATGCAACTCTCACAGCCAGTCTCCATAGGAAAACTGTTCCAGTCTTCTGACCATTTCTGTGGCCCTCGTCTGGACCTGCTTAAGCAGGTTCATGCCTTTCTTGTGCTGAGGACCCCAGATCTGGACACAGCACTCCAGATGGGGTCTCACTAGATCAGTTTAGAGGAGCAGAATCCCTTCCCTTGCCCTACTGGCCACACTGCTTTGGATGCAGTCCAGGACACATTTGGTTTGCTGGGCTGCAAACCCACATTGTAGGCTTTTCTTTGGTTCCCAATCCACCAGCACCCCCAAGTCCTCCAAAAAGCCACTGTCCGTCTGTTCATGCCCCAGCCTATATCGATTATGGGGGTTGCCTGGACAACATTGGAGCACTTGGTCTTATTAAACCTAACGAGATTCCCATGTGCCCACTTCTCGAGCTTGTCCAGATCCCTCTGGATGACATCCTGTCCTTCAGGTGTGTCAGCTGCACCACTCAGCTTGGTGTCATCTGCAAATTTTCTGAGGGTGCACTCAATCCTTCTATCTATGTCATTGACAAAGAAATTAAATTGCACTGGTCCCAATATGGACCCCTGAATGACACCATTTGTCAGTGATGTCCAAGCAGACATTGACCCATTGACCACCAGTTCCCCGGGTGTGACCATTCAGACAATTTTTTAGCCACCATACAGTCCACCCACTCAATCCACATCTTTACAATTTAGAGAGAAGTATGTTGTGGGGTACCATGTCAAAGACCTTACAGAAGTCCAGCTAAATGACATCTGCAGCCCTTCCTTTGTCCACTGACGTAGTAACTTCACCACAGAAGGTTTGTTCAGGCAGTTCTTTCCCTTGTGAAGACATGCTTGTTGTCTCAATTCACCTCCTCACCTACTGAGAGCTTTAGCAGAGCTTCTAGGAGGATTTGTTCTGCGAATTGTTGTATTAATAGACTGGATGCATCTGTTTCTTCCAGTACCACTGCCCACAATTGGAAGCATAGAGGAAAAAATAACCTCTGCTTCAGCTTTCCTTACCAGAGTTCCCAAGGCCCAGAAGTTCTCTTAATCATCCTTGAGCTACGTGTTGCAGCATCATCACTGCCCACATGGAAAAGCAAAAATGGACATGGACAATAGTCCAAGGGACACACCAAGTCATGAAGATTCCCAAGAATTGCTAGGAATTATGGGATAGAAGTAGGGCTGTAGAAATAGATGATTTCTCCATAGGAAGAATACAAACAAATGTTAAGTTTGTGTACATGGTTATCCTTCAGCTATAGACTATACAAAACCTAATCTGCTCATCTTTCTTACCTGAAATTTTTCTTACCTTCACAATGCTTCTACTTTAAACCTCCTAGATACTGTTCTCTTTCACCTCCTTTGATTCCTTTCGTTACCTCTTTGCAAGTTTACCCTTTCCAAAATTACTTGACCTTCTAGAAGGACAAATCTATCGACTTTCCATACTATATTTAATATCTGTGTTTTCTGTTCATATTAAAAACTCTCTGCAGGACAGACCATCCTTTCTCTGCTAGATATGTTTTGTTGGTATCTGGGTATTGCTGCAGTGAATGAGTTATCCAAAACTGGAGAGCATTACTCTTTGTCAAAAGAGAAAACTTCACACTATTTACCCAGTTCCTGTACTTGGTGGAAATTTGACTGTAAATTAATACTTAATTTTTGGCTTCTGTGTAGATAAAGTGATAGGTTTGCTAGGGCAAAATACAGTTTCCTATGGGGCATACATAAAAACACAGGAAAATATAAGTTCTGCTTCCAATCAGTTTGTTTTTTTTATAAGTGAAAAAGTTTTTCTTTCCTAAAAGTCAGACTAGGGAGATAGATCCTCTCTTCTCTCCCCAATAATTTTGAGGTAATCCTGAATTTGCAAAATTTTTCTGAGAAATATTAATGAGATATTAATCTCACCAATTGAAGAATTTGCTAACGTCAACCTAGCTGAAGAAAAGGAAAAGATTTTGCACTGGGTTGTAATGAAAATTCAAAAAAAAAAAAGATATTAGCGTTCCATGTTTGATTTCAGCTCTACAGGGGCAAGAAAGCACTGGTCTGCAACACCATTTACCTCCACCTACTGTGAGAACATATCTTGGGGAAGAGACATTAGAAGTGGTTGAAGTTAATTTTGTGAGTAGGTGCAAAACTAAAGTGAAAATTCAGAAAAACAGAGCAAAGAAGGATAGCAGATATTCATCATGGAAATCAAACCGCACTTCAGGACAGACAACTTCTTTTTCATCTTCCATGGCTTGTTTCGTAGAGTGGCAATGAGTTTCTTTTTTTCTTCTACCTCTTCTTTCAGCTTGGCCAATTCCTCCTCTGTAATTGGTTCCTCCTCAGATTCAGAATCAGAGCTTCAAAGAAAAGAAGGAACAAAAAAGATTACCAAAAATTAGGTAAGACAGAAGTTTTCATAGAAAAACATACTGTGTGTTAATTTCACTTAGATTTGAGACTAGATATATGCCTTCACACTTGCACAGAAGGGAGGACACACTTCATTTAGACTTGTTATTAGTTTTAGTATGAAAGGCAAAGCCTGCACACAAAGTGCAGAGCTGCAGGTGAACCAGCACTACACCTTCAGCATGAAGGGACAGTGGGCAGCACTCTTGGGGTAACATCTGACAGCCACTGATTGTTTCTGCAGCTGTAAGCAGCCTCCTAAGAGTCCAACCCAAACTCACAATGGTCCAGTGAGGTTGCTATAACTGCAGCCATAAAAGTGAACTCCACCTTGGTGTGTCACAGTAGAGAGAAGAGACACCACAGCCACAGCTAAGACAAATTTAAACACCGAATGACAGCCCATGCACTTACCAAGACAATAACATTTCATAGAAGGGAAAAATTCAAAGCCACATTGCAGCGAGACCAGGAGAAAGCAGGAAGCACCCAAAGAAAGCAGTTGCGGTTGTAATGGCTTCTCCAGGTATGTTGTGTCTGTGATCTGAACTTGTTATCCATACATCAGTTTGCAGTATCTTTGCAAAGAATTGCTGATTTAAACAATATCTGCTTTCCTAAATCCTGCATAGATACCCTTTTCTGTGGGCAATCTTGCATCTCATACAATGGTATGTAGCAACTGATTAGCAACTGGTGTTTGCTCTTGTTATGCCAGAGAACAGGAAAATGGTAAAAAGGAAATCATTAGACTGTGACTTTCTGCCTTAAAAAGCTGACAGCAGCAACTACCACTAAGTGACCTCTTGGTGATAGCAGTTTGATGCATTTCTACCTCTTCTTTTTGTGTTTTCTTTAGCTTCTTTTGTTGGCTTGCTTGCTTGTTTGTTTGTTTTCTTAATGTTTAAAACTGTACTGCAGGTTTGTTTGGGGGTTTTTTAATGGTTTTCTGGCTTGATTGGGGAACAATTCATTCATATTTTATCAAGCAAGTAGTTTTCAGACTCTTTTGCTTATACTCCACCTTTCTGAGAGTTTGATATCTGAAATCTGATGTGAGAGCTGCATGATTCATTACCTAATGCATAGGTTCTATCTCCTGGATAATTTAAGAATTATAAAACTTTTCTTCTACCAAAACAGATAGCACAGGTCTTTTCAGAGATCTAAGTTACATAAATGACACAAGAGTTTACCAGCAAGGATATTTATAAGATTCTAAACAAACAAATAAAATAAAAGCAAAATACTTTTTGAAACAGAAAAATACAAATTTGTTATTGGTCATCTACCTATAGTCTTCATAAAATACACTTAATTATAACAAAAGATTTGGGGATGAGCTGAAAACTTTCAGACACACAGAAGTTAGCAGAGGAAAGAAAGAGGATCTCAAAGCTATGTGTTGCCAAGCTATTAAAGGCTAAAATGCTATTTATTACCATAGAGCCATAGAATGGTTTGGTTTGGAAAGTACCTTAAAAATCATCTCTCTCCAACCCTTCCTGCCACATGCAAGTATGTGATTCACTAGATCAGCTTGCTCAGGACCTCATCTAGCCTGGCCTTGAACACTCCCCAGTGGTGGGGCATCCACAGCTTCTCTGAGCACCTTGTTCACCACGCTCTGAGCAAAGAATTTCCTACTAACATCTAATCTAAACCTGCTCTCTCTCAGTTTAAACTCTTTTCCCCTTGTTCTGTCACTGTCTGTCCATATAAAATATCTTTCTCCCTCCTTTTCATAAGCTGCCTTAAGGCACTGGAAGGCACAGATGATAGATCTCCCCAGAACCTTCTCTTCTCTAGGCTGAACAAATCCAATTCTCTCAGCCTGTCCTGTCGGAGAGGTGCTCCAACCCTCTTAGCATCTTTGTGGCCCATACTGAACGGACTGTCACCTTAAAAAGTCAAACCCATCAGTCTTACCATTTCAGGCTTCCCGTGATAAAAAACAGTATCACAGAAAACTTAAACCTACATAAAGAAAAACTGCTGCTGAACACCACACCTATTTATTGTCATACCAGTATTGTGAAAAGCAAGTTGAGAACTGTATGAAAACAGAAGTCAAATGGATAAAGGATAACAAAATGATTTGTGCATAAAATTTTGAGGGAGAATGCAAAGAGGGTCATGTGTTCACGAAGAGCAGAAGGATTAAAAGGGTCTGGCTTGAGAGAGCTCAGAATCAGAGCTGATTGTTGCAATCAGCTGTTTGCATTTTACAAAGCAGAGTGTCGTGCCTGATATTAAACATTTCCTTTGATGGAAGATTGCTGAGTTATGCAAATCTGGAATATGCTGGTTTACAATGCTGCAGTGAGAGGGTGGGAAATATGAGAGCCTTCTGCTAATGCAGTGAGCTTGCTGAGAAAAGAAAGCTTAACAGAACGCAAGAGGTCAAGTAGGGATAATATGGGCTTTGTGCCCTTTGCCAACTACTGCTTTGTTTGTCTTTACAAACGTATCTCATCTTCCATTCTTCACCTTCCTTTGGAACCAGAAAAATACTGAAAGATCCTAATTTCAGAGTTTCTTTAAGAAATCAGTATTTTCTAGTGTGTTTACATTAAGCAGCAAACTTGGTGCAGTAACAGCAGACTTTTCCTCTAGCTCAGGTGGTGGAACACCATGTTATTCAAGTCAGGAAATCAAAATTCTGTCTTCTGCAACTAAAAGTCTTAGCATTTCATAAAAGGTTTTGACTCATACATTTGAAGGCCAGAAGGGTTCACTGTGACCTGCAGGCTAAAATAAAGCATAAAATGTCAGTAAATAACTTGACATCAAGCCCCCATCTTCCTTGGCTCCAATTCAATACACATCTAAGTCAGTAGAGCCCTTGAAATCTAGTGCTTCTTCAAGTTACACACATAATGAACTTCTTCATTCCATTCATCTGTAGTTCAGTTTTATGACCTCATTATACATCTCTATTTTGGTTCTAGTTTCATCTCTTCTTTATGGACGTAATCTATTTTTCTCATGATTTCTGTGTATAGCAGTAAAAATTAGGATGAAAATGTTTTCTTTGAGCTTGGATGTTACAGAATAAGACTGTTATGTCTTTGAGAGTATAGCATGACAATTAAGTAAATTTTACTAAATTTTAAATCTTTTTTTCTAGTTTTTTGTGTAAATTCCATTTTTTACAGATGATCCCCATAGCTTTGCCTGTCAGTTAGTACTATTCAGTTAGCAAAACAGAAGCAGCGTATTAATCTTCCATGTACCTCTAGGCTTTTACATAAGTTTTATACTCTTGAGTGAACCTAGTAAAAGTCAGTTTATTTACTCACAGATAGAGCTATGCAGTAAGAAGGATATGATGCCGTTACTAAAATTCTTTTTCTCATGTGACAGCACAGAGTTTCTAAAATCAGTCAGACAAAATGAAACAAGACAGTAAAGAACTAAACAGTTTTTTGACTCATGGACATCTCAGACCTCCACAGAGAGACTGAAGGAGTAATTTATCACTGATATTTTGGGGTTGATGACGACGAACAGTGTAGAGCAGGCCCTCCTCACATCCTAAATAACAGGTAACAATCAGCCTCATCAACAACCATTAATACCTAAGAACAGAAGAATTAGAACTCACCCAGAAAGAACTTCTTTCACCATTGCATTACCCTGTGAAACTCACCACCACAAATTAACCAGAGCAGAATATTTAATTTTATAAAAAAACCAAAACAACTAAATCAGAAAATCAATGCAGAGTTCTTCTAGGATTCCCTTACGTCTTTTATGTAGAAGAAGTAGTGCATGGAGAGATTTACCTGATTTAAATGAAAAGTACATGGGGGGAGAGAGCAACAGGAGCAGATTCTACGGACTTGTACTGTGACCTCACCAAAATGAGCAATGTTGCTAGAGCTCAGCAAAAGCCACAATGACAGCAGTAAATACATATTATCTCTCTGTCAAATAGTTTCACTTTTCTTTTTGTTTAGGGAAATTTTTTTGGTGTTTTCTTTCTCAGCTTCTGATTTCGCTCTTTTCGTGCTATTTCATGATGAAACACATTGGCAAATAAAAAACTGCATCAGCAAGGTCTATGTTTCAACAGTAGATAGCATTTGTTGTGATAGACCCTCATGGACTTGCTAGACAGGCTTTATTTCTACACTGCCAACCTTATTTTCCATTTTGAAACTTTGCAAACCCTTTACCTCAATCACAGCCAAACAGATCATAAGCCTGCTATCCTTCATTCTTATATTATTTTGTTTTTTCTTTTGAAAATATTTTAAAACATTCTTATTATTCTGCAATCTTTTTAGCAGCTCCTGTAAAAGTCTAAAAATATAATGTTCTTGAGTTATCCTCGAGCGTGTCCTCAGTTTTTCCTCAAATGTTGTTAGGCTTAATACTTTAAGAACAAAGTCCTGTTCCAGGTAGCAATTTCAAATTATTTAGCCAAAAATTATGTATTTTAATATTAAGAACTTTGGAAGACAAGCAAGAACGTCATGCCCTTTCTCAATTTTCTATTTTCAGTGGCCTTTTGTAATTGACACTGAGTAAATGTTCACAATGAAGACAACAATAAGCAAAGGAACATAGGTTTACACATTCAGGACTGTTGCTCTGTCAGTACAGGAAACTGCATAGAGGAGTATAATTGCCATCATAGCAAAGAGCCAGCAGGAAGAAAGATTTTAGGCATTCTCATAGGGGAGGGAAACGAAGCATGTAGAAATGGGATCACATAAAAATTAATACAACAGCATATCTCACTGTATTTTTTTCTTTCCTTTTACTCCTGCTGTGCTCTCCAGTGATGCCTCTGGGAACAGACACAGTTGTAACAAGTGCTGAATAAGGAATGGGGGTTTCTCTCCCTCTCCGTTGACATAAGCGGGCCCAGCTCCATTTGCTCCTGTATATATTGCTCGCAGGGGTTTCTTCCTTTCCAAAGCACAAGAACGGACAAGGAGCAAGGGAATGCTAGGATGGCAGAGAAATAGAAATATTTTTCTGGAGTGCTCCCTGTCACTGGAGTCTTCCAAAGACCTGAGGTTGCATTAGATGCTTTGGAAAGTTGAAAAGTGACATTTCAGAGGAAGTGAATGGGAGACAGACTGGAAAATCCCATCTCTATTTTTGGTTCTGGGTTCTTGAAATTTTGGCACTGATCTTAAAAAACTGGCTCAAAGCTGGCTGGGAAACAAGAATGTGATCTTCTGAGAAGCACCAAGATGTTAGTTCTATACTGGAAATAAAACTTGGCTTTCTTGGAGGGTTATCAGCTTGGGGCTTGGAGCATTTTAGTTTTGCAGAAGGAAAAAAACGTGGCAGATCTCACCTGTTATCACCTCCCTCTACCACTTTCTCTTCTCCTCTGTCATTTTCACTCTCTATCTCTAGAAAACAGCTCGTAATGTTAGGATATAACTAGATATGCCTTTCTGGAAAGTTTTCATTTCATTCACGCATCATTTCCTCATTGCAGGACAAAGAATATCTGTCCAGCTCTAATTTGACTGTCACAAGTAATGGAGTCACATTGGCTCTTGGTATTTCACAGCTATAAATGAAAACAGGTTTTATGTAAGACAACTACAATTCTATTACAAGAAAAAAAACTTAATTACCCTGATCCTGATTTCTTTTTTTTCTTCTTGTTGGCCTTGTCTTTTTTCCCTTTTTTGTCAGATTTTTTGTCCGCTTTCTTCTCATTTTTACCTTTTCCACTTTTACCCCCTTTCTCATCTTCCTCTTCTTCATCATCTTCCTTGGATTTCTGATTTTCCTGGTTCTTCCTGGCTTTTGCAGGTTCCATATCAGAATCACTGGCCTCATTTCCAGCTGCTCGTCCTCGTCTACGGCTTCTGTGCCTGCGATGCCCAGCTCTCCTTGCCCCATCTTCATCATCCTCATCTTCCTCACCACCATGTCTGTCTCTCCCTCTGGTGTGTGCCCTTCTGGTTCTTGGTGTTGCTTTCTTCCTCCCTTTATCTGTGATCGATTAAAAAACATAAAAAAACATGAGAGGAGGGTGTATGTTAGAAGGAGACTTTTCTTCCTCCTTCATTCTTACTAATAATCAGAAAGCATCTGTGTCTGGCCTCAAAATAATCCACATTACTGACCTGCTCCTTTGACAGTTTCTTCATTCTCAACTGCACTGCCTTCTTCATTGTCATCACTGCCATCTGTGAAGTGAAAAAAAAAGGCCAGTGCATGTGAAGGGTAGATCAATCACTAGGAATTCAGGGGTTTCAAGAAATTCTTGGCAATTACTGCTTTGTACTTCTTCACAACCCAGCTTTTTGGAACATGGCAAATTGTTTTCAAGAGGTAAGGTGAAGACAGAAAAAACTGTTACACTTTCCTTCAGCACTCAAATAAATAAGCCTCAAAGGGATGCCAGGAAGAACTCTCTCTCATGGAAGAAATATACAGGAAAGGAGGAGATAAAAATACCCTAAAATTTGGAGTACAAGGATGAAAATTCTTCTCAGACAATTCTCTGAGATTTTCTTAAACATGAGAGATTAATAACTGGCCGAGATTAAAAAATACTAAGAGTCATTTTCTCATTTGACTGACTGGAGGGCGTGAAGCTCCAGACCTGTAGCATAGCTGGAAAGTGCAGTTCCAGAAGAAAGAGCAGACCTACTCTCAGTTCCAGCAACCAAATCTCGAAGCACAGAGACAAAACTTGATCCAGCTCACCTGTACGCTCTACCACGTTCCTATTCTACTACTCTACCTAAATAGATGTTTCTGACATTGAAGGCTTTAGAGGGATAGTTTATTTATAGAAGATTGTAGTGTTTCTCCTTAGAACCATCTTTGGTTTTGGAGTGGATCTCATGCTTAATTTTTCATTCTCAATAAGTTCAATAAGAAACAATGTCTGTGCTACCCATCAACAAGCAGAAAAGTATCCACTTCAATTGCCTAGTAGACTTTGAAACTCAATCATGGATTTACAGAGAATAAATTAAAATACTCTCATATGTATTATATGCACCACAATATTTAATTAATATCTAATTAATGTGTTCTTCGAATACATTGGTATGAACATATTACCTAACAGGTCATGTCTGAAACTGCTACTGACATTCCCTAGGAAAGTTTCTTCAGAAGCAATACCTGAGAAGCGAGGTTCTAATGGGCCCTTCTGTGGTACCTTTGAGCTTGTCTGTGTGGGAAAGCACTTTAGACATATCGGTGGTGTTTACAGAAGTAGATGGTAGTAGGAAATTAATGAGAAGACTAACAGAGATTACCATGAAGTAGGAGAAGCAGGCAGCAGTCATTCCACTCCTATATAATCTGTATGTTCCGTGTGTATATTGTCCAATTTTCCCTGCAGACTGGTGATAGGTGCTGATCCTTATTGTTGCATTTTTCGGGCAAGAAACTGCAGGTATCTTCCTTTTTCAATCATCTCTAACCTTTTTGAATTTTTATTTATATTCTTTCTTCACACATTCCCCTGTTCCTCAGTTTCTTTTATAAATTTTACTAAGCCACTAGCGACTCATTGAAAATTTATACACAAGTTGATTTATTTAGGGACTGCTGTGGCTAACCATGAAGGGCAGCTTCTTGGCTTTGCCTAATATCAAAGAAAAGGAATAAAATATGTCAGGCTGCAAACAAGAAGGGATCCAGGGTCTTGTTTCACTATGTGCAGTAACAGGCAAAGAGTTGTTAAGAATTCAACTGGCATATTAAAACTGAGTCTAACTCCCCTACACAAAACATCTAATTGTAATTAACACTTTCTACCACTTCTACAGCATCTGCACTATAACTTTTAAGATTATGCAAAAATATTGTCATTCGATATCATCATTGAAATGTGACAGTAAGTGCTCCTTTGTTCTGCCTGGACACACGCCTTCTGCTGCTGACAGTAACAGGATCTCCTTTGATAAAGACAATTGTGCTGCTATTGAAAGCTGGCAAAGATGAAGACAGACACCTCTAAAGAGATACTTCACATGCAACAGCAGGGCATTATCTCTTATCAAAACAAATGCTTTGGCTGATCTCCTATGGCCAAACAGAAATTCCCAGGAAAGCACTTTATTGGTTAAAGATTGGCCTCAGTGCAGAGTCTGATGAGCCCATACAACAAGCATACAAATGGAAGTTTATCATATATATTGAAGCATATATCAGCAGTGAAGTGTACCAAGCTTGAGTTGTCATCTAGTTGATGTAACAATGACAGTGACAAGGGATTGTGAGATACAGACACTTAAACAAGGCAGAAGATAGTTGTTTGAGTCTGTTTAATGCCAGTAGCATAAGGATAGCAAATTCACTACACTGAAAATTTGAGATAAAATCCTAAGCTAATTTACAGATTTCAGACTGCTTGAAAAAAAGCACTGAAAACACTGCTATGAGTGAGTGTATATGAATATTGAGTTCTGTGTGTTAATGTTTTTCTTCCTCTGAATTATCAGGCACATGAGTGACAAAGAACAATTTTAGAAAAAATAAAGAAAAAGCCTAAAATCAAACAGAAATAGATATTGTCACAAAATAAACCTAGAAAGCATGATCAGTGATTACATGGAATTATGCAGCTAGAAGTGGGTGCTATAGACATGCCCAGCAAGCATTAATGCAGCTTCAAAATTTATGCCTGCAAAGATTTAAAACTGTATCTCCAACCTGAACTTCACAGAGAGATATAGTGTGTAAATATGAAGACTGTTAGAGGTGTGTCCTTCTCATTCTGGTATATCTACAAAATAAGAGACCTCTTCCAGGTCTTTGGGTATGACATAGATGCATGCAGAGAGTATTTTGCTGAAGCTTGAGGTAGAACTAAAAGTTATTGATTGTGATGGCTGTGATAGCAGTTGGTGTTGCTTAGAAGAGAAAAAAATCACTGAGGAGAGGGAATGGAAGAACTTTACAGCCCCTGAGAACTGTCCTGAGCCACATCTATTCATGGGTTCACGTAAGCTACACAGCCACCCCACACTGCATCCACATTGCACCTACTCCTGGCGACTTGTATTTCAGACAAGCTGTACTAATAACTTTTTGTGTCTGATTGTTTTGCATTTATTATTGTAAGACCAGTGCTGATAGTTGGCTGGGTATTTGAGTAAAAAGAGATAAATAAACATTACCATGTGTGACATCATTAGTATTAGTACTAGTAGTAGTAGTGGTAGTAGTAGTACTAATAGTAGTAGTAGTAATAGTAGTAGCAGTAGTAGTAGTAGTAGTAGTAAGCTATTTCAGGTCATAAACTCCGTGATACTTTTGAAAGACGAAAGGAACAGGCTAGGCAGCTCACAATGCAGCAATTCAGGTGCTTGTGTAAAAGCCTGTCTCAATGAATTACCAGAGAAGCATTTCAATAATATTCAAACACAAATTATGCTTCGTGGTGACACTATATCTAAATGCAGTTTAGCACTTAATTTAAATGTTCTGCTATAAACCACGACACAGACAAACAGTAGAGTGTATTCCTCAGGCACTGTATTAGCATCCTACAGGAAGCTGAAATGCATTTTTTATGCTTTGGTTTGTTAAAGTTATATTGTAGTATTTGCTGCAGGAACAAAATCCTCACTATATGAGAGATTGGTATACTGGCCTTGGGAATTTTTAAACTGATCGTGTGATCCCACTCATCAAAAGTTCAGTGAATCCTCCTGTAAAAACAACTAAGTATCACAAAAGCACTGTCTAGAATTACTAATTTTTCCAGAAAAGAATTGATAGAACCCTTATCTTCACAGTATTAATATTCATAGGGCTAATAGCAGCCTTTGACTCAGCTACCTTGAGTTAGTGTGACCCAGAGCAAAAGCTCAACTGCTACATCTTCCAGGATATATCATCTTGTCCTAATGACAGTATATATGCATATATATCATTAAGCATATTTGAAGATATAGTCCATAACTCCTTTT
Source organism: Melanocharis versteri (assembly GCA_013397845.1). Lineage (NCBI taxonomy): Eukaryota > Metazoa > Chordata > Aves > Passeriformes > Melanocharitidae > Melanocharis > Melanocharis versteri. Next base: position 124,709 of record VZTG01005545.1, on the reverse strand, counting down.
ACTCTAGGAAATCCAATCACTTTCTTATTTTTTTTTCCACAGTAGTTTAAGGGAAACTTTCTCATCTTTCTAGATTAAGGGCAGAGATAGTGAAATCTAAGTAAGCTATCGTTTTACTTGAAGTCTTATTTAGACTATAGCCATAAATAAGACTACAAGACTTAAAGAAAGTGTCCTGAATATGGGCTCAGACTGAATGCAAGTCACAGCTACAAGACAGAATATCAGAAAGCTCAGGAGAGGGCTCCAAACATTGTCACGTTGGCTGCTGAGCAAACTAAGGACAGAAAAAATAAATTTATAAGACCATAGTCTTTGCACTATGAGGTGTCTGTTTAGCAGATCAAAAGAATTGTTTCACCCTAACCTGGTTTTCCCAAGTTGTTTGTGCACCTTCTGTCAGAACCTACTACCCTGATTTCGCACTTCGGATTTTGTTTAAACTTGTACTATACTGATAGAGTTTTCTGGAATTTTCACTGTGAGAGGGATAATAATTCTTGAAACTAACTCATAGAACATGTTCTGCTCTTGTAATATCCGTGCTCCCACTACTACTGTGTAAAGCTGACTGCTGCTAAGACATTCTGCATTTTGGTGCTACAAAAAATTCAGTGGAATACAAAGCAACCTGTATATCAAAAAATGCTGTCTGATTTTTTGTATGTGTTATAAATTAAATTTCTACTTCATTAATTAATTGTCAAGCCAATTAAATGGATCATCTGCCAACAGAGCCTTGTAAGCAATTACTGTGTTTTCCACTGAGCTAGACCATGTTTTTTCAGTGCTGAAAAGACATCTGTCTAGGTAGATAATAAAGTGAGTGTCCAACAAGAGGAAAAGTCAGAAATACAAGATTGTATTAGACAATAAATGCCTGGCAACTACTAGTCAAAAAGAGGGGAGAGTTGTATAAAATTCAGTTTTATATATTTACATACATTTCCATATTATTCTGTCTGATCATGGAAATATGTGAGTATCTCACAACACTTCCGTAACAATAAATATCACTAGAAGTAACAGCCATAAAATACACCAGAAATAATATATCAAGATATCACAGAAAGTCTATTGCAAGATGAATTACTGCAGACTTTAACATCCAAGATTTGAAATTGAAACACTAGAGACCCCATCCTCTTAGTGTCTTTCCAGACTTTGGGGAGAACACCTTGGTCCACCTTGGACACAAAAGAAGAGAGCTTGAAACACAGAAACTTCAAATAAAAATTACATTTATAGAGCAACCATAACTCTCAGTATTTGAGACCATGCTTTATTTTTCCTCTGTTTTTCCCAGTAAGTGTCACAAATTTTACTTCCAATGAATAAAAATAAAGATCACACAACTCAAAAAATGTATCCTGACCAGCAATAGCTATGAATTTATAAAGTAAAATAATAAATACTATTCAGTTACACACGAACTGGCTAATACACACTGGCTTATTTTTCTCATCTAAATTGTCAATATCATAAATACTAAAGTAGGCAGAATATTTATGCTACAATGTCATAAGGACACCAAGGTCTTGGAAGACTTACTAGTCTTAATGTAAAATGCTGTGCCTTGCAGACCTATATGCCCCAATAGTTTCCAGAATTAGTCTCAGGAGCAATGAGTTCTCCCTCTCTGCAGTAAATAAAATTTGCCTACTTAATATTTGAAATGTTTGGAATCAATATTTGAAAACTACAGCTGGGCACCAGAGGGAGCAAATGAAATCCATTCAATTCACATCCATAAATAGCTCATTTCTTCTCCATTGGTAAGAAAAAATTACTGATTTTCTACTGGAAGGACAGAGGCCGAGCTCACATAGGTCATGTTGACACTGTAGCCAGCATGGGGTACATCACCTGATTACACTCTCCTCTTTCTTGTTTCCTTCAGGATTGTACTTACACATGGCAAGGTTTGATAGCTGTCTCTCAGTTTGAGGGTCAGGACTTCTTCTACATTAATCTTCCCTTCAGGGATAAATAAGTTGTTTATTGCATGATTTCAGTGCAAGGATTTTAGGCCAAATATGACTTTACTGTCATAAAGGTTACGAAAGGTAGAGGGGGAAGACAGCTCAGTGATAAACCCCTCAGTATTTCACTCCCTTCAGGGAAACATGCATAGAAGTTTCCAGGCCTCTGTATCTTACTCCATCTCTGTGGATACACTTGTGTTCCCCTATTGCTCCCTTTTAAAAATCCACTCTGAAGATTTTTGCCCTAGGTTGTCTTTTCCTGTATGAGATGCAGGAACAATGAATTCACATTCATGAACTCAGCGTAATGAACCATGCACCTCCTACCATCTTAGACTTTGCAGCAGACATGCTATGAAACAAGAAGAACCACCAAACCAAGAATGGTTTCACTAGAGATAAAGATATCAACAAGCAAAAATGCATTATTTGAAACTGTTGCAAGAATATTCCTCAGGTCTGTCAGCAGGGATGATACAAAACCTCCTGTAAAGAAAGTCCAATTAGATTAATTCCTGGGCTCTGTGCTATGTAACTCCAGGCCTTGGAATTTTTAAGTTGGAAGCAAATTGAGAACTACATTCTGGAAGTGTTGCACAGTTACTTGTAATGGAGGTTTAGCTTTTCAAGTGTTCTGAAATCCGAATGCAGTCCTAAGTTTACTCACATGATATCATCTCCAAACACACATGTAACTGTCATTAAGATTGTTAGACTTTATTGTAAATTATATATACAAGATAAATTTTTATGGAAAAAAAAAAATGTGTCAAAGAATGATCATGATTCAGCAACAAAAATCTTTACCTTCTCCATGTAAAAAGTGTGCAGTATTGGCTCGCCATGGGAATTATATCCTCTATAATTTGAATGAATAATAAATTCACTGAATCAGAATACAAGTCAATTTCATCAGATATTTTCAAGTCAAAGGCAGATGTTTATGACAAACTTAGAACATTGTTAGTCTTAGAATTCATTCATTATAAATGTTTATAAAAATGTATATGTTCTATGGTCATGCTCATACTGCTTCTTATGAAGATAAAAATTCTTTTGCAGCCATTAAGTATTTTGACTATGCTGCATCACATTCTGTGATTCTCTTGTGTTAAAATGAGTTCCATCAGCACATAATGCTTGAAAATTAAATTGGTCAGTAAAGGGTCTTGCAGCAAAAAAATCAAGGTGAAGAAAAATAATAGAGGAGCTCAGGCAATAGAAGGAGAGAAAATAGGATGGACTTTTAAAATTAACTGTGTGTTATATTCTGTAAAAATGCTCAGCAATCCCTCCTGATATTTTCTATTGAAGTATAACATATTTTATTATTATTGAGTGTTACGATTATGGATTAAAAATCTAGAAAGCCCTGTTTAGTAGTACCAGCCCTGATACTTAGCAAGACCTAAAGAAGAAGGTCCCTGGAAATTGTCTTTCATGCTGAAGACAAGAAACATCATGCTTGTTGCATACAATAGAGATCCCTTCTTTAGAAAGAGTAGTACTGCTCAGAACAGCTAACAGCATTTCCCATATTAGACTTGTCCTGCACGTTGCCAGAAGAAGCCATTAGGCATTATTATCCTACAAAATAATTTCTTAGATCCAGAACAGTGTAATATTAGTATAGAAATATCGTTAATCTCATCGTGAAGAATGTTTGACATTTCATAATAAATATTGTAAGCAGTAAGAAAAGGAGGCATTGTTTTTGTGCACTTTACAGAAGCCATAAAGTAGCACTGTTTTCTTAGTCTTTCCTACAAACTACATGTATGTAAGTGGTCTAACATATATGTAAGTACGTAAGACTTACATATAATGTAAGACAAGTAACAGGGCTATAGTCACAATCTTTTGATTTACTAATCAGTGGAAAGCCACACTACCATGCTACAGCTAGTCAACTTCCAAATAAAACACATTTCTGAACAAAAGATAATGAATTGTGACTAACAAGATTTTATGTTAAAAAGAAGTAGAAAAAAACAAAATTTGCACACTGTTGAGCTACATGCAGAAAATGAATATGTGCTTAAGTTGCATGATTATATTTTTAATTACCATTTCCTTCGGTTGATTTGTCCTGTGTAGTCATTGTGGTATTTCACAGGGCTGCTGCAGGTGCTGGATATACAGGAGAGCGTCTGAAGGCTGAGTGGTTCAGGATGAAGCATTCCACAATATCATCCTGCTTGTCACTGAACGGATGGCGCTGGTGAAGTTTCACTCACTGAAATATAAGAAGATACTAATTTCGTAAGTGATAAATCTTTCATGAATGTTTAGTTTACTATCTAGGTTTGGCATTCTAGGATTAAAAGAATCAAAGAAGTTATTCACCTTCTTTATTACTATTGCTAAAAAAGCTCTTCTGCAATGTACTTATGACTAGCACTAATGTTTAAGTGCTTCAGTGCCTTACTGAGGAAGGAGGTTGCACAATGTCCACCTGAGTATGCTCTCATGCTGTATACAGATCTACAGCTCTGCATGTGGAGGAAGTTACACAGACTAATTTTCTGTCAGGAAAGCCAGCTTTTACCTTAGACATGCTTGAATTGCATAGCTTTAATAAAATAACCTGACACTGATTTAGAAAACCTTAGCAAAATGAGACAGATTCTGATATGTCTGCTGGTTTACATTTGCATCTCCTTGCAGTTCTATGAAGACTCTTTCTTCTGCCTTTATATCTAGATATTACACCCTAAGTTTACCAGTTTTACCCAGACTGGCCTTTGATCTACATTAACAGCGAAAGACAGCCAAAATGTACTTTACAAGACAAGTCAGGCTTGGAAGTAAAAATCTGAAAGAATATGTTACAAAAAAACTCCACACTAAATACAATTCTTGCATTAAGTATTCGTATTTAACTAGACAACTCCATCATAATACCTCCTCTGAAATTCTTTTGGTGTGACCCAGCTGAAAAAGAGTGTAAGCATCTGCAGAGTAGCCTACCTTCTCAGATGCTCCTGAGTGGTTTCTGGATCCTCTTACACACATGGCTATGAAAGCCATTTTATGTCGTTGGAGCTGTCATTCAGGTGTCTGAAGAAAGTTATCTGGAAATTAATCCAGTGATGCTGACTACCTTACCTTTTCATTTTCAAGCTTTAGAACAGAGCTGGTGTTTTGTTTTGTTTTGAAACATATTCTTATTTGTCTTAGAGCATTAACATTGTATGTTTGAAATATTCCCCAAGAGATTAAACTTGCCTTTACAATAAAGTCCTGTGCTATAAAACATGTTTTCTGAACTAATATTCTTTCCTTTTGCTGCATTCTTATATTTGTCATTGCATAATATCCTAGATCCTGTGGTTTTATATACCTGGGAAAGACTTCTAATGCAAAACAAGAAATTCAAGAAAACATTCAAACATCTCCGAATATCTCTAGTCAGACTATGTTTCAAGTGTTCAGAAAAGTAATAATCATGTTCTAAAAATTCAGTCGGTAGATTTCTGTGCTTCTTTAATAGCAGAAAGAAGCATGGATTTGCAAGCATTTGCAAAAATAAGCAATCAAAAAATTCTAACATAATATATTTTGTAGTTGCAGTCAAAATGAGACTTGTCCTATAAGCCTTCATCAGAATTTAAAGTTAATAATATCTCATTTATATCTATTAGCCATATTGGAATATATTTTACTGGATACATGAAAAGGAAAGGGACATATATTGGGTGCTGACTTATCAATCTTACCTCAAAAAACTGCAAAACATGAAAATCAGAGACGCGAAGGCAGCATTTATAAAGATACACGAGTAAAAAGATTAAAGTCATACACGCAGTCTGAATGTTGTCTGTGGGTGAACGTTTGCTATGACACAGATGAATTGCACATTCAATTCAATTTGTTTTTCAAGGTCTCCTGACTCAGTCAGCAATCAGATTTCATTAAGCACTTTTATCACTGGTTAGTCTTTCCAGTCTGGTTTGTAGTTATATTTTTGGCTGTAGAGTTAAATGTTTCTTTAAGTTCCGCTACTTGCTGCCCTCATCAGTGTGCACTGTGGGGCTGCAGTGTAGACTGGATCACTAATCAAAGCAAATAATCACTTTCTTAAGTCAGCTTAGTGCAGTGATCCCATCCACAGCACGGTCCACAAACAATTGTATCAGCACAGAAGAACTAGTCAAATTTTGACATGATGTGGGAAAGGGCAGCCAGGGTCATGAGACAGGAGACAGGAGGAGGCTGCAAACCTTTGAAGAGAGACTTGTCAGTGGAGCTAACGTAGCAAGGACATACGTGCTAGGTTTTCCTTTACCCTGGGAGTTCAAATACTAATCAGAGGTTGAGAAAAAACAGTTTTCATTTACACCGGGTTCTCTGTACAGCACACAAGTCTTGAAAGACAAAAACCCAAAACCCCCCCAAAAAACCAAACCAAACCAAACCAAACCAAATAAACAAACTAAAACACAAACAAACAAACAAACAAAAATCCCAGACCACTTTAATTTAGCTCTATGCAATAGCAATGAAATCAGAACCATACAGAATGCTATTAATAAATAAAAAAATATGAAAATAGCCCCAGTGGAGACAGGTTTAGAGAACTGGCCTTAGTCCTGACTGAGTTTGTTGAACACTGTGGAAGTCTCCACTGTTGGCAAACATGTCACATTTTATTCCCTCTGTTCAAGTCTGCATCTTTTTGTCAGAAACGCTTACTATATATTCCAAGAGCTGAAGCACACGTGGTAGGCAAAAGCTGAGGATGGAAATACACAATTATCTCTGCCTCAGCTGAAAACCTATAATGAAGTAGGAGCGGAAAGTACTGGTCTGTATACCCCTCTGCATACTGCTGAAGTGATAACCCATTCGACAGCCTTCTGTCAAACAGATAAATCCAGCTGGGGAAAAGAGGGATGACACCAAAGAATGATGACTTAATCGTGTTTTGTACAAACATTAATGCCTCAATAAATCTGCAAGTGTCAATTTTGCTTGTAAACAGCTTTTAATTTACTGTGCCACAACCTATGCACAAAGAGCCACTGTAATTTCTTTCTCACACTTCTACATAGCAGCTGAAAACCCTTTCTACAACCATGAAATGCACTGAATGTTGATTTTTACACGTTTCAAGGTGAATTTTTCCTCTGTTTCTAAATCTAGTGCAAAACTTAGGGCAATATATTATTTTCTGACAGACTTTGCTAAAGGTTGCTCTTTTCAGGATGGGATTTTAAAATGCCATTTTGTTTAGAGGCATGCAAAATATATATTCTGCCTGTTGAAGGACACGATAAAATCAGGGTGTTCTGGGAGTAGATAGAAAAACAGTCTGAAGGCATGGCACTGTTGCCGTGCCAGCAGGAACACCTTTTTCATTCTAATGTTCTACTTAATGTCAATCTTTCCCTAACTCTGCATTCAAATGACTCACATGAGTCTGAGCAGCATTAACTGGTAAGTCTGTGCCTACTGCGCTCATTATCCCACAAATCTTTTCACAGCTGAGTGGATGATTTTGCCGATCACGTCTGGGAGCAGCAGGAGGCTGCACCAGGAAGCGGCTGAGGTGGGATGGGGGTCAAAACTTCCCCCAGGGGCACCAGCCTGCAGCAGTGCTAGCAGGGCAGGGAGGTGACACTGGCACGGGGGGGACTCTGGCAAGGGTGAAAGGTACAGTCAGATGACAAATCAGATTGATTAATTTCATGCCAGAAACTTCCAAAAGCTGGTTTGCATTCTTTTCGAATATTAATTCCCAAGTCAACGAGTTCAGCTGCTGAACATTGGTTAGGGAATGCCATAAACGGAAACACGAGTAACGTTGTTCTGATGCCTCACTGGTATTGACTGAGAAAAGAGTTACAGCGTAAATCTACTTGTAGAGAGAGCTTTATTTGTGTAGACATCTCTGAGCCCCTTGGGAAAAGGAAATCTAAAAACTAAATCAGAAAAACTACAGGTAATTCCAACACACTCTTACAATTACTGTTTGTAAAGCCGTTTGTAAACCATTTGTAACTTCTTTGATACTTCTGAAATACCGCATTTCATGTTTTTTCTTAAAAAAATGGAATTTAAGCAAAAAGTACAGCAGGATGTAATTTTCATTAGATTCTTATGGTAGACAAAAGAACTGGGATGAGAGAAAAAAATATCAAAAATCTCACAAAGAAACCATAAAAAAAATCTAATCAATTGATGTGAATCAAGAAATTTGAGTGATATGATTTAGAGGAATTTATCCAAATTGGTCTTGGTCAATGAACCTATCCTGCTCTATTAGTAATTGAAATGTCCTATTAAAACCACAAAACCCACCTTAAAATCCTAAATATTCTCTAAAATTCTCTATTTTTTTAATAGAAAAGGAGATATTTGGCAGAGTTTCTACAGATCCATGTGTTCTGTTCTTTGCACCATTTCTGAAAATTTGTAGCTGGAAGTGTTTGGGACTTTCATGTGAAGATATGCATATACATATATATATTTCCTCTAATGATAATGCTACTTATAATTAAATAATTCTACTTAGAATCATATTCTTGTCTTTATTCTAGCCAAAATGAGTGGCTGAATGAACGGTCATTAGTAGACCTGCTTGCTTTATTAAGATACAGCAGCACACACTGGCTGCAGACTGCCAGTGTGACTGCGTGTAGCACCTGCTGTGCTGACAAACAGGCACACTGCTCAAATAATTGCACTTACTACTTAATTGTGGCTGCACCTAGTGGAGGAACTCCAGATTTATTTACCTGGCTGGAAAAACAATAGCGTGCTCAAACCCTGGACACAAAAACGTGAGGCTTGAAATACACGCTTGAAGCCATAAAATCACACTCTCCTTAACATCAAAGCTATAAAGTTAAGTACTCTTGAAAGAATTATTTGCAACATAAAAGATCCTTTGAGAAAAAAAAAACCTCACTAAATGTAATAGACACTAAAGCCTGTCTTAAAGTTACTATGATTCAGACAAAATTCAGATCATCAGCTAATATTCTGAAAATATTACGGAAAACTACACTATTATGGCATGCTAGTGAGCTCTTCTTCACATAAGCTGTGGTATTTGCTGGAAGACAAAGGCAATTTTGCAAGACTTTTTTCAGAATATGCTTGTCCTTGTGTTTTAACACAACAGCATTGTGTCATCATTTAGCAACACAAGATCCTTGGGAAAAACAGCAGCTCGTGTTCCTGAGCACAGAAATCTCCATCACCACTGTGATAAAATGCCTCAATCAACATTTTAAATCTGTGGTGTTCCTGGTACTCCAAGCCCTGGCTCAGCCTTCTGATCATCCCCAAGAGGAGGTGAGACAGCTGAGTATGAGCCATGGGAAGAACTTTCTTTTCTTCCTAAAGTTTCTTAATGCCTTGGAGGTTTCAGTACCCATTTTCTGTGGTTAATATGCCATGTCGCATGGTCCTGGCCTCTAGGCCAAATTCTGGGAAAAAATTTTATAATTCTATTAGCACACACTTATTTTCATTATCTGATGCAACACTCATTAATTGCACTTTTCCACACACGTGTTCATGTCTGTCAAATTATATTAATTGACTTAATGCTCCTCATTTATGCAGAAGTGGAGAAAAAAATTTATTTTATTATTTCCATCATTCTTTGGCTATCAAAATAAGGAAAAGTGACAGTAAAGAGCCTTCAAAAACCTTAAAAGCCTATCATTCTGTTTGTTAAAATATTCAAAGCTAAAAACATAGTCAGTGTTGATGAATGATATGTCATATCTCTATCTTTTTGGTAGATAGATAGATAGATAGATACATACATACATACATGCATACATACATATATATGACAGAGAGCCAAACAGACAGAAACTTGGATTATAATTTTCTGGGGAAAACTCCAGTGAACAGGGTAATGTCAGACACTGGTGGGAGCACTAGTGGGGACCTGCAGGGCTCCATCCTCAGCCCTGTGCTCTTCAAGATCTTCATTAACAACCTGGACGCAGGACTCAGAGGAATACTGGAAGATGACACTTAATTGTTAGGGCTGCCAACCCCTTCGAGGGCAGAAAGACCTTGACAAATTAGAGAGTTGAGCAATCACCAACCATATGAAGTTTAACAAGGACAAGTGCTGGATTCTGCACCTGGGACAGGGCAACCCTGGATGTACAGACCGGCTGGGGAAGGAGAGGCTGCAGAGCAGCACTGCAGAAAGGGACCTGGGGGTCCTGGTCAGTGGCAAGTTGAACATGAGCCAGCAGGGCCCTGGCAGCCAGGAGGGTCAAACCAGACAAGGAAGGGAGTTGCCCTGCTTTGCTCTGCACCAGGGCAGCCGCACCTCAAGTGCTGGGGGCAGTTTGGGGTGCCACAATACAAAACAGACATTAAGCTGTTAGAGTGTGTCCAAAGGAGGGCCACAAAGATGGTGAAGAGTCTTGAGAGGAAGCCATATGAGGAGCAGCTGAGGTGCCTTGGTTTGTTCAGCCTGGAGAAGAGGAGACTGAGGGGAGACCTCATTGCAGTCTTCAACATCCTCACAAGGGGAAGTGGAGGGGCAGGCACTGATCTCTTCACTCTTGTGACCAGTGAGAGGACTCAAGAAAACAGCATGAACCTGTGTCAGGGGAGGTTTAGGTTGGATACCAGGAAAAAGTTTTCCCCCCAGAGGGCTGTTGAGCACTGGAACAGGGTCCCTACGGAAGTGGTCCAAGCCTGACAGTTAGATAGACTGTTTGGGCAATGCTCTCAGGCACAAAGTGTGATCCTTGGGATGTCCCGTGCAGGGCCAGGAGTTGGACTAAATGATCTGGATGAGTTTCTTCCAACTCAGCTTCTTCTGTCATTCTGTCTTTCTGTCATTTCTGTCTTATGAACACGCCCATGGGTCTGCAGTTTCAGCTATCAGTGGATGGCGATGCATGCGAACCAACTGCACCTTAATGCCGGGGCTCCTTTCACAGCAAACCTGCATGAAAGGAAAATCACGGTCTCACTACTTAGGAAAGCAGTGGACCACTCAACAGATGTTTTGCTTAAAAGCAGCAAAAGAGAGAGCATGAAATTAAACTGCATTAATTTTTCATCATGCCAGTTATGTCCATTCTTTCCATGACCTGTTACATCTAAATTAATCAACTGTTTGGATGGTAGAGATAAAACACCATTCTTGGTCAGCCTGTCAGTGACGTAAACAATGCACACTTTTCTTTCATCGTATGGAAATAACTTCAAAGCAACACCCAGAGAGCAGCTAACTACAGGAGATAAAGGCTATGGAAGCAGTTCACTTTTGCTACAACATGCAAACCTTACTTTTTGGCTGGTGTTTCTAACAGTAAATGGATGCTTACACGCACAAATTGCTCCACTCAACAAAGCAAAGAAGAACTAGAGAAGCAAGCAAGATCTGTATGATTTATTCCATCTTTTCTTGCATCCAAAAGAAAAAGTAGAAACTTAATTCTATGCCATATATTCAAAAGGCACATGAATCAAAAACCTAAATGTGGCTGTAAGACTTAAACACCTACAAATAATTTTGTGAACCCAACACTACAAGAAGGATGTGTACCAACAACCTGCTACAGAGAAAACAGACATAACTACAGAGACAGACAGGTGGACACGTGTAAATAAGTATTTTCAAATATACTGACCTTGCCATTCACCTGTCCCCTCTTCAAATAAAGTCCAGCTTTCCTCTAATAATCAGTCACATAAATTTATTTACCTGTATCACCCCTTCAAATCTATGACTATTACTCCCACTCTTACCATAACAATTGAAGATTTCTACTCAAGTCTGTAAAGATATACAACGAAAATACAGGAGCAGGTAGAAGCTTTGGCCCAGTCTTAGACAAAGGACATCTTTGGCAAAAGAAAAACATGATGAGATGAATCCTGCAACTGGGGTGCCTTGCTGGAGGGTTGCAGCCCCTTCAGGAGGCATAGGCAGGACAGGCAAGGTGAAGGGGTGGCGTTTTATGTAAAGGAGGGTCTGGAATGTATGGCTCTTGCAGCTGGAGATGACGCAGTGGAGACCCTTTGTGTAAAGATGAAGGGGTAAGAAAGTAAAGAGGATGTGGGGAGAGCAGACTTCAGGGTGCAGAAGGAGCTACTTAGTAAGGTCCTCTGAGGATCTGCTTTTGAATTTACTTGGGCTCGTGAATGCTGGTTGCTTTTCTGCCATCTCTTATGAGTGACAGTTTCATAAGAGCAGGCAATTTCAAAATGTCAGAAGTCAAGCTAGGAGGGCAGAACACCAGCTTGGCTGAGCAGGGATCTGCTTCCAGAACTTAGGCAGAAAATGAAGGTGTACAGACATTGAAAACAGGAACAGAACAACTACAGCAATGCTGTTCCCTGATGTACGGAGAAACTGCGTTTCTCCTGCATGCAGTCAAATTTCAATTGGAGTTCAGGCTGCTCAGCACCGTGAAGGACAACAAAAAGGGCTTTACAAGTATTTGAAAAGCTAAAGGAGAATCCAACATAACACTGGTCCGCTGCTTGACAAGGCTGGTCACAAATAGGGACATAGAAAAAGCAAAAACATTGAAACCTTTTTCAGCTCTTGTCTTCAACACCAGTGGTGGGCCCTGGTGCCCCCAGAGCCCAGTGCTGGAAGACCATGACTGGGGGAAAGATACACTCTCTGTCGACTCCAAACTTGTTCAAAACTTCTTCCTCACCTGGATGCACATAAATCACTCCAAGGGGGTTCATTCCAGGGTACCGAGAGAGCTGGCTGATGGCATCGCATGATCTTCTCCACTATTTTCAGCATCTTGGGAGTCTGGAGTGTCCCAGTGGACTGAAAGCTAGTGAATGTTGCCCCAGTTTTCAAGAAGGGAAAGACGGAAGGCTGGTAATTACAGGCCTGTCACTCTCACTTCAGTGCCTGCTGAAATTATGGAGAAGGTCAATCTGGGAACTACTGAAAAACACTTGAGAGGCAACAAAATCATTGGTCACAGCCAGCACAGGTTAACAAAGGGAAAGTACAGCTTACCTAAGCTAATTTCCTTTTATGACAAGGTAGTTGACTAGGGGAAGCCAGAAAATGTGTGGGGTTTTTTATTTTAGCAAAGATTTTGGTGATGTCTCTCACAGTATCCTTACGGATAAATCGGCCAGCACACAGCTGGACAAGTCAATGATACTTTGGGTGAGCAATTGCTTGATGGGCTGAGCTCAAAGGGTTATATTCATTGGGGTTCAAACAGATTGGCATTTAGGGACAGTGCTCTTTAATATTTTTTATAAATTATCTGGACACGGGAATCAAATGCAAATTCACTCAATAATTTTGCCTACCATATTAAAGTGGGAGCAACTGTGAACTCTTTAGAGGGTAAAGAGGTTTAGAAAGTGATCTGGATAGACTAGAGAGCTGGACGGTCATGGACCATACGACATTTACAAGAGCAGGTACTGGATTCTGCATCTGAGGTGGAAAAATCCTGGGCATATGTACAAACTGGGGGATAAGAGGCAGGGAAGCAGCCCCACAGGAAGAGACGGGGATTTGGGTTGGTGGCAAGTTGAACATGAGTCAGCAGTGTCCCCTGGCAGCCAAAAGGGCCAACCATGCCTGGGAGTACATCAAGCACAGAATCACTGGCTGGTCAAGGCATGTGATTATCTCACTCTACACTACACTGGGGTGGCCTCACCTTGAATCTTGTGTCCGGTTCTGGGCAGCTCAATATAAGAATATCAAACTCTGGAACATATTCAGAGAAGGGTTACCAAGCTGAGGGTGAAAGGACTCAAGGGCAATATTTAGGAGGAGTGCTGAGGTCACCTGGTTTGCGCATCTTGGAGAAATGATGGCTCGGGGTGACCCCATTGAAGGGGAGCAGCGGAGAGGGATATGCTGAGCTCCTCTCTCTGGGAGCCAGTGATAGGACATGAGGAAAGGGAATTAATCTGCTTAAGAGATTCAGATTGGTCTTTAGGAAAAGATTCTTCACTGAAAGTGTTGTCAGTTACTGAAACATGCTCTCCTGGGAAGTGGTCACAGCATCAAGTTTCTCTATCAGAGGTCAAGGAGATTATGGATGATGCTCTAGTTAGTCCTGAGAGGAGCAGGGAGATGGACTCAATGCTTATGGCTGTGCTCTGATCTGAGACATTCTACGTTTCTGTGATTCTATGATCAACTGTTTTGCCATTACTTATGTGTACAGTGTTTGAAAGTTTCAGTGGAGGCACTTGAGCTTCTCTCTCAAGATACCTTCAAAGGCAGCAGAAATGGTAAGGAGTGGGAAGAACCACTACAAGGGAAGAACTAGGATGCTGAGGTATGTACAGTGTTGGTCTGAATACCAGCATGAAGACTTTGGAGGTCTAGAAGCTGGGTGAAGGTCTCTGGGGGTCTGGGTCCAGGAAGCAGTGGGAGGAGTGAGGGATCCTCCCTGGGATGGAACTTACCCTACAGTCCTGGATAAAGTAACACACACACACAAATCTGGCAGTGAAAGCTACCATGGAGGAGATAATATGAACCTTCCTGCAAGAGAAGCACGGCTACTTCTAGGTACCTATTACAGAGGAAAAGAGCCAGTAGATGGCACTCCAGTACCTGTAACACTCTTCCTGGGCTTGACAAGGAGTGTGACACTTGCTATCTTACTTGCCTACGGGACGCTGTGTGCTGCTTTTCATATGCAAACGGAAATCTGAATCTCTTAGTGATGTTGCAAATACAGGCGCAGGAAAGAGGCATCTCCCTACCAGTCAGCATGAGTGTTCCTGGAAGTCTCCACAATCCCCAAGGTGCTAATGGACTTTGTGACCTCTACACTGAACCACAGAAGCTTCTTCACTTCAGCAGGACAAGCTAGAGAAATCAGTTAGTCAAAGCGTTCATGCAAACCAAAGTTGGCAAGGATTCACCAGAGGAAAGTGTTTTAGAAAAATGAAAAGCAGAGGATACCTGTGCTGTGAATGCACAGACCCTTCTTGTCTTCTGACAGGACTCAACATTTTGAAATGCTTCCTTTACCAACATCAATGAGTTGAAAACTACAGCTGGCCATTATTATTTTCTCCTGTGGAGCAGCACTGGTTGGGCTATACTGAAATAGTTAAATAGGCAGAAGCAATGCACTTCAGATGCAACCTGCAGTACCTGGCCATATACCGAGCCAAAGGTGGAGAGGTAGCACTGGAGAATCCCCAGATGTTGCGGTGATTCAAAGATCACTTCTGTTACCTCAGCAGGCTCAGGCAGTGTTCCTGAGGCATCTCTCTTTCCTTTCACTTAGGGTGAGAAGCTGTGTTCGTCCAAAAATCCCTTTCCCTACCTATCTTAGTCCCTGTAGCCTCGCTGGCTCCTCTCACACTGCATCGGGTCCCAGAACCTTCTCTGCCGCGGAATTCCTCATTGGCTCCTTGCTGCCCCTCTCCTCGCCCTGCTACTGTTACTGGTTCATGTGCTGTCAGTCTGCCTGCGTGCTGTACCCCAGTTGGTGTGTTCCCGGGTATCCCCCGCCCCTCTCCCCCGGTATAAGACACTCTGTAACACCCCGCTCGAGGTTCTTCGGTTCTANTTTGTCAAGTATAGTGTTTTTTCCACCCTCCTTTACACAACGTAACATGTCTTGTCCTTTTAATTTTTTTATTTTAATAATGAGGTCCTGAAAGCTTAAATCTTCTTTAAATTTTCATTTTGTTCTAATTACAAACAATATTTTTCAATGCTTCATTTAAACACAAGTCATCAATTTAAGACAGAGAAACAAAGCAGTGGTGTGAAGAGGAGTGGTGTTGCTTTAAACTAAAGTTGCCAGAAGAGGGGAACCACAATCCATCCCATTCCTACCAGTCTCATGCCAGGACCAGCAATAGACGCTCACAGTCTAGAGAGGGATCACGGGTCAGCAGGAGAGCTGAGACAGCTCAAAAGCATCCCAGCCACTGCAGTTAGTAAGTCAGATTCATAGGGAGTCATATCTAAATGCCTCGATGCAAATGCACACAATATTGGGAATAAACAAGAGGAATTAGAGACATGCACATGTGTGCAGGATTATGATCTCACTGGAATCACAGAGATGCAGTGGGATGACTCCTGTGATTCGAGAGTTGGAATGGAAGGATACAGGCCGTTTAGGAAGGACAGGCAGTGGAGATGAGTGGGGTGTCTCCCTCCATGTCCATGACCCAGTGGAGTGCACAGAGCTCCGCCTGGGGATGGATGAGGGACCAGCTGAAAGTTTATGGGTCAGGATTAAAGGGAGGGCAGGGACAGATGACATTATAGTGCGGGTCTGCTACAGACTGCCTGACCAGCAACACCAGGTGGATGGGACCCTCTATAGACAGATAGGAGCAGCTTCACATTCAGAAGCCCTGGTCCTCATGGGGGACTTCAAACACTCTGATATCTGTTGTATGAAGAGCACAGCAGGGCACAGGCAACCCAGGAGGTTCCTAGCATACACTGATGACAACAGCCTTCTCCAAGTGGGACAAGGGCCAACAAGGAGAGGTGCTGTGCTGGACTTTGTTCTCACCAAGACGGAGGGGCTGATGAGGAAGGTGAAGCTCAAGGGCAGCCTGGGCTGCACTGACCATGAAATGGTGCAGTTCAAGATCCTTGCAGCAATGAGGAGGACGAGAAGCAAGCTCACTGCCCTGGACTTCAGAAGTGATGCATCCTCACAAAAAGAAAGACTGGCAAAAATTCCAGGAGGCCTGTGTATACGAACAAGAAGCTCCTGGAAAAACTCAAACACAAAAAGGAAGCCTACAGAGGGTATAAACAGGGATTAATAACCTGGGGAAAATACGTGCTAGGAAATCTACAGCCATGATAGAATTAAACCTTGACAAGGACATCAATAACAAGAAAAATTCCTCCAGGTACGCTGGTGGTAAAAAGAAGAGTAGGGAAAAATGTGGGCCCTCTCAAGAAGGAGACTGGAGACCTGATTACCTGGGATATGAAGAAGACTGAGGTACTTAAAGTTCTGCCTCGATCTTCACCAGCAAGTATGCCAGCCAGACCACCTGAGTTGCAGAAGGCAAAGGCAGGGCCTGGGAGAATGAAGAGCTGAAGAAGACCAAGTTCAAGACCATCTAAGGAAGCTGAAGGTGCACAATTCCATGGTACCCAATGATATACATCCACAGATCCCAAGGAAACTGGCAGATGAGATGTCTAAGCCACTATCCATCAGGTTTGAATGGTTAGTCAGCGCATAGTCTGGTAAAGATTCCACTCTCTGAAAAAGGGATATAATGTCCATTTTTGGAAAGGAAAAAAGGAAGACCCAAGAACCACAGACCTCCCAGTCCAACCTCTGTGCTCAGCAAGATCATGAAGAAGATTCACCTGCATGTTAAAGGAGGTAATAATTGACAGTCAACAATACTTTTTTAAGGGCAAATCATTTGTATTGGGTTGGGGTGAGCTGGAGTTCGTTTTCCCATAGCAGCCCTCACAGTGCTGTGCTCTGCATTGGTTGGAAGGTAGTTGATAACACAGCAGTGTTTTGGCTGCTGCTGAGCAGAGCTGGCACAGCATCAGCGCTGCCTCTCCAACATTCTTGCCCCATCAAGGGGCTGGAGTGAGCAAGATCCTTGGAGGAGACACAACTAAGCCAGCTGATCCAAATTAACCAAAGGGATGTTCCATAACAGATGACATCAGCTCAGATACAAAAACTAAGGAAAGGGGGAGGAAGGAAGGCAGGAATTCATTATTTACGATATTTGCCTTCTGGAGCAACTGCTACACATGCTGAAGTCCTGCTTCCTGGGAAGCGGCTGAACATTGCTTGCTGATGGGAAGCAGAGAATAAACATTTTTTATTTTTCCTCTTTTTCGTGCATGCAAAAACTTTGGAGTTTACTTCAGTAAACTGCCTTATCTCAGCCTACGACTTACTTTCTTATTTTCTCTGCCCTGTCTAGCTGGGAAGGGGAACAATAGAGCAGCTTGGTGGACACAAGGCATCCAGCCAAGGTCAACCCATCACAATCCTTTTTGGTTCCCCATGTGGGGCTTGAGAGGTTTGAGACCATGGCAGATTTGATTGGGATGTACTAGATTGAATTTACAGTGCTAGAGCTGTTCAGCTGGAAATGAGCGGGCTCCTGTGCTTGCCATGGGGCTCTATCTCCTGACAGGATATTAGAGTCTAGTGCTTTTCAGTGGCCACTTTTTGCTTTTGCTGCTGCTGTACTGCTCATCACCTTCCTGTGTTCTGGTTGGGAACACTTTGGTTACGACCATGGTGAAGTGCCTGTGGCCAGCGTGGTGCTGCTGCTTTCTGTGCTGTGGTACTGGACAGGATGGAGCTCCAGTGTGAAGAGTTGGAGGGACTGTGATATGAATAAGGCAGAGCTCTGGGCTCTGGAAGGAGCCCTTCATTGTTAGCCAGGCTGAGAACAAGGGGATGGGTTCGTTGCAGTGTTAAACCAGTTAACGTGGTCTAAAAGGACCAGGGGTGGAGATTGTAATAGATATAGCTTTAAATTGTTGTAAACCATGATTTGCATTGCATGTTTCAGGAATTATGACAAGAGAAACTACCCAAACCAACGGAGGAGAAGCCTTACAAGAAGCAGTTGCAGTGCAGCAGTGACCCAACCTGACCTGGCGCTGGTGCTCAGTAAGTCCATGCGACACACCACCTCTCCTGTTCTGGGAGACCACTATCACAGATGCAGCCCAAAGTCATGGACTAAAATAATTCAACAGACATTTGTTGGACATTTTATGCACTTTTTTCAGGGGTGGTCCATAGACTAAGAGAGCAGTATGTGTGTATATTATATCAAAGAATAGGATATATCAAAGTGACTGGAGAGCACCTGACCATTTGCTCCAAAGAATGTTCAAATCAGACACTGGAGGATCATGGAAGTCCTCCCACAGATGACAGGGCACTATCGAAATTCACCATTTCATTATTCTGGTTTTGGACATGTAAATCCATTGAAATAAAGTTTTGAACCTATACAAATTACGTAATTCAGCAGCAAGAACATCTCAAATCTTTTGTGGCAATTATTTTTTTTCTTATTTTGCCATTTTACTCTGACTTTATGATGAACCTAATACACATTTCTGTCTCCACTAATTTACAGGTTAGTCTCTTATAAGATATTTACTCCTGTTGTTTTCACTCCTTTTTCTTCTCTTATAACTTAGTTTTAAAAAATACTATGAGCATCATATATTTTCAACCAAAAAGATTGACTTTTGATGAGATGAAACTAGAATACATTATATTATTGTATTTTTGTACTAATATGCTACTTTTTTGGGGATAGTTTTTAAAGTCAAAATTTCATTGACATAATTACATAATGCAGAAGAGAAAAAACAATACAAAATTTCATTTTTTTAATGATAACAGTTAAGCATTGTGTATATATATACAACTCAAATTTCAGTATCTATATTAATGTGCTAACATGAAGACTTTATCTTTTTGTATTCTTTCTGTACGGTAGGGAACAGAGCTGATCCTCCACCAGCGGGAGCTTTATTGTGTGTACAGCTGTGGATGATAGCTTCTCTACTAGCTGGTTTTACATGGATCATCAAAAAATTATTTGTTCATATACACACACCATTTGTAACCTGGATTCTGTGCCTGTCAGAGCAATTAAATCATTACTGTCAGCAGGGCAATCAAACCAGTATAAGGCACACAGGTAATGGCAAGATTGCCAGTAATCAACGCTCAGTTTTTACAGAGGGTATGCTCAAGAAAATGCTGTCTTCCTGATCGGCAGAAAGCCCCAGAACCAGGAGTTATGACTTGTGCTCTGTCTCTGGTTTCTCATGATTAAGACAGCAAATGATCCAGCAGATAGATTTTGTTTCATCACAACAAAAAATTTATGCATTTTATATCATGGCTCTCTTTATATGTGCTGGTTTATTGTGAGTCAAGAGAAAGAGAAACATGGTAAAATGTGTTTCAGATTAATTACCAGCTCGTGACATTATGCCAGTTACATCACTTAACTGCACTGATCACTGCTACGACGAGCTCACATACCCTAGTGTTTATACAGCACCCCATGATTTAAAAATGGAAGCTGACCTTCCTGTTTTCAACCACGCTGATCCATCATGTGAGAGCTGTGCCACTCTTGTAGAGGGTGCCAAGCCTAGCTAAGTTACTTATTGCCTCGTGAGCCAAGAAAACATTGTGCTGGACTGTCTGTGCCCTGACAGAGACCTCACCTCAATCAATTTTTGGCGAGCTAAGGCTATGGGGACCTTCTATGGACAGTTTCCATAGCAGAGGCATGTGTGAGGGCAAATAAAGTCCTCTAGACACCTCTGTTTGTTTTCAGGACAGAACAGAGATGACAAATGAAGATATTCACTGAAATGCAGAACAGCCAGTGAGACTCACATGTCTATGTAGCACAGCTCTTAACACCCACTGAAGCTCGAGGGACTTAATTAGAGGAAGTTTCCAATGATATTCTCATCTGAGGACCCAAACATGAGCCACTCAGAATTAGTGGGCTCTCATGAGAGCACTGGCACTAACAATTAGTATCACACTCCAACGTGAGTCACAAGTACTAAAACAAGTGTAAGAAAGGCTCCTTGAAAGACTGAGATCACCTCTGGAAACCATTCCACCTACATTTTTTAATTTCCTTCTACCTCAGAGAATTCTTTAAAAATAATCTATGACTTACCCATACAAAAATTCTGAGTTAAAATGTTTCTCCATGACAAAGGGGGAAGTCATCCATTCGTGATGTACAACCCCCACTGTTCCCAGCAATGTCAATATCCCTGACTATGCATGAACATGTTAGAAATATTTCAGATGAGATAGCAGACAACAGTATTTTTAAAAAGCATTGGGAAAATCAAGATTCCCCCATTGTTTTTGTCATCTTCAAAAATATTCCTAGGAAAATATTCAGAGTAATACTCCACTCTTCTTATAGTTTGCTATTTCAAAATAGTTTTTGTACTCTTGCATAAATATAAATAAGAACAGCTCTCCTGGACTGGACCAAAGGTCCCTCCTTGCCTGCAGCCATAAGCTCTGTGTCCAAATAAGCCCTTCCAGCTGTAGAAGACGAGCATCTCTGATTCCTCCCTCTAGTTTCCTCCTCACAGTCTCTCACCTTTTTCAGTTCACAGACCCCCCCCAAACCTGACACAGTCACTGTGCATCAACCAGTCCTCAGGGGAATTCTTTTTCATTAATTTGTCCGTCAACCCATGCATGACTTAGGCACCCTTTCACACCCTGGCCCCTATCAGCCAGATGAACCAGCACCTCTGCTTGATGGCTCCTCCCAACATTCATTTTGGAAGAGACAGCAAACAGATGTCCCTGCCTGGTACACTGCATTCATGATTTGACAGATCCCTGACGAAAAGCCTCACCAGCTTTCTCAGATATCTCAGCCATGGCCAGCCTCTGCCGAGCCCTGCCACTCACCATGCCATGCATGCCACACACAGGCCAGCTGAAGGGTTGCCATCGAGGGGCTAGTGCCAGTTTTTCCTGAGGCAGTAACAGTGAGATCCTGTGGGGACACATTTGGTTAACCCACCACAAGTTACAGTGAGTGAGACCTGCTGAAAGGTGGAGCAGGGGCAGTTTGGACCCTTGGGATCTCTGTAGAGTTAAGTGGGATTCCCAAAATAAAATTAAAGTCACACATTGCCACTTGGAATTAAGCATATGGCTGTTGTTTATTGCTTTTGTTTGTTTATTTACTCATTCTTGATGCCTTTATGCTTTCACTGACTGTTAGAAAGTGGAAAAATACCCCAAACCCACCACCTACATACTCTAATGAGCAATGTTCTTTTCTTCTACAAGAGATGAGGAGGAGTTTGGCTTTTTACATGCAAAAAAAAAAAAAAAAAAAAGGGCTAAAACAATCTGTTTCACCTGGTGACGTTCATGCGTGCAGGCAATGGGGCTTTTCAAAGCTCCTTTCTAACATGCTGAGCTGGAGCATGCACACTGGAAAAAGTCCTTCTTGATAGGGTCTCTGAAGTTTTCTCTTCTTCCACTTCCCATCTCTCTACCTTGGATGGTCTCCCTGGCTGAGACTCAGTGGCAGGGTACAAAAACAAGTTCCCTGCCTGTTTGTATGCATAAGTGCTGTCCCCATGTATGCCTCGACACCACAAAAATATTTTTGAGACTCCAGACAGAGAATCACTGCACCACACACAAAAAGTCCTTGAGCCACTCCAGAGACTAACTCTACCCTCAAACACACAGAAGCATGTCTCTGCTTGATCAGAGCTAGAACCTGTTGTAACTCCTTAAATCCAGTGTTCAACAATCCCACAACTGATTTTAAAACCAAGTCATCACAGAAGGAGGAGAAGCCAGGTGCTCAAATCTGTGTCAGAATTTCAAAACAAATATTAAGCAACGTAAGAAATGACTCATTCATGTTATTACAGGGTTTCTCACTGGTGCAGTTGGATGAAGTGAACAAAAACAGGAAGAGAAACATGAGCTGTTTCCCGCTGACTTTTTCAACTCAGAAACAATAGGAGTGTCTGCTCCATCGCATCTGAAGCTGCCATCGAAGCCACATCCCAGAGGATCTTCCCCACCAGTAAGAAACCATTCCCTCCAATGAACTGCTTCCCCTATCTGCTCTGGATTACACACAGAATTAATCAGATGCTTGTAACACTGTTGCTGAAAAAACAAAATTTTTTTGTTCTCAAGGGAAAGAAAAAAAAGATCAGTGAATTAATATAGCACAGTAAGGTCTTCTACTCCCCTAGACACTTTTTTTATTTCTCATTTCCAGATGATATTCTGGACTTGCAAACAAAGCAATCAGGTAACCAAGGAAGTGTCAGGTTTCCTACTGACCTATTTTTTAAAAAAGGAAATATATTTCCCTGGAGCTGGTATCAGAAGATGCTCTCAATTAGTCTACATATTAAATAAACCTGGTGGGGAGAATACTGAAAATATCTGCTTTCTACACACTCTTTAATTACCTATTATGTCTTTGCTAGCAAAACACATCTTCTCATGTTCTAAATTGCTACAGCTGAGCTCAGTGATAGCCTGGAGAAAAGTATGGTAACTGCTGTCATCCCTCCCTCCCTCTCTCAACCACGTCACTCCGGCTGCAGGCTCTCTGGGAGCATTGGATAGGATTAGGCAAAGGCACCAGCCAAGTCTCCCCGCTTTGTATCGGGGGGTGAATGATGAATGCGGAGCTATCTCCAAAGCAAGTCATTTGTTGGTAGCTAAAAGAAGGGGAAAAGCTGAGATGTTTTACTACACGATATGGACAAGAAAAGGGCTCTGATGAAGTCAATAGTCTTGATGCGATTTAGTTTATCTAAAAAGTTAGTCCAGCTGAATTAAGCAAAACTAATTCATTTTGCAGGAGCTGAAGACTCTGTGCATACAGTTGTCTGTCACTCATTCCACTAAGCCTGGTCCTGCAGGACAGGAAACCACAGGCAACCAGGGCTCAGGCAGTAGCTCTTGTTCTCGATACAACTGAGCTTGAAAATTCTACTCTGTGAAAAGCCCATTTTCCCTCCCTTTTAAGCATTCATGCCGAACACAGCTAGCATGTTTGTGGTCATATGATGCACATTTTGGTCCTTGTGTCCAGTTCAGTATGACTCATACTAGCAATTTTGATTTGCAGACCTGATAGCATTTAGTAAATGATTTTTAGAAAGCCTGAAGAACCCACATCCTTCTGCATTCATTCACTAGACCTTCAGCTATCTGATTTAGACACTCTCTTTCTGCTAAGATAAATGAAGGGTATAATTTGTAATGTGCCAAATGGTATGACACAGAAAACGTCTGCTAATAATATGCCTGAAGCAAGCCTTCTAATAATGTTCTTAAAATACTGTCTGGTTTCACTGAGATAAAGCCCTTACTTCTTAGGCAGAAGACCAAGTGCACAGATTTTACACTGCAATGTGGTCTGTAAGAAATTCCCACCTACATACTAGATTAAATACGAAAAAGAAAAATTACAAGGAGGATGAAGCTGAGACTTTTATTATATTGTTGAGATATTGTTGTGAAGGGAAGGATGTAAATTGAAAAGGACAGCAAAATGCCATGTCATGCTCTAGGCACAGGCATGAGGAGCACACAGATCTGTCCTAGATACCTGTGTAGTTCAGAATCCATCTTATCCTTCAGACCCTTTTCCATTGTCCCTCATCAGCAGTGTACAAAGACCAAAAACTTGCAACAGAAATTGACATTTCTGAGCCTGGGAAAAATATATTAAGAATTTCACTTCACACTGTCTTTCTTCCCTTTTAAAAAAAGCAAGAAAATACAGAAATTATCAAGCCATATTTGTTTGCAGCTTCAAATAAGCAAACAATTCCACTAGTAGATAGAGTTATGGTTCTGCTTTCCTTTCACTCACCCAGCCTCCTGAGGAAATTATTCCTTCTATTAAAATGAAACTTACTCAGAATGAAAAAAGACTACAACCATTATTTAGCAAAGGGCAATGCTGGATATGGGAACACTTATCTGTTCTTTTAAGTCAGCAGAGAAGAACAAATAAAACCAAAAGGTATTCTTGTGAAGTAGGAAGCACAACGCATCTTCTATTGTCGAGCCATCTGAAATGCCTTCTTGTATACATAGCTTCTGAGAAGAGTACCTTTAGAAAGTTTTTCTCTCAAGAACGGGATCAACTCACTCAGTGAATTGGTTTTCAACTACACTACAGATTTTAGAGTTGCTACATTGTTGTGAGAGCAGCAATCATTTCACAGCCTCCTGAATGAGGAGACAGACTTCGGTTCAAACTGCTTCTACCACTTGCATTTTTGGATGTTTACAAGTTTTCATCTTACAAAATATTATGTCATTTCTGTTTGCAAACACCAGACTTCCTATATCTTGTTGATCCTCTTTTCATCAAACACATCAAACATCTGCTGAGAGGTGAAGTAAAATTCATTTGAAGAAAAAACAGAAATATTTGATAATAGCTGTCCAAGCAAACCACAGAAAGAAAATGAAAAGAGCTTCGACCCAGGGTTTACAAAAAATCCAATAAAATGAGTAGATTGATACATGTAATTACAAGTCCATCAGTACAATATCATTTGTCTACATCATTCTAGTCTGTCACACTACTTGCCTATGCTATGGCAATATGCTTGCAGCACCAAGGATAACAGAATTTTTATTGTCCTAGTTCAGCTTCAGGAGGACACAAATCAGAAGTAAGCCTGCAAGACTGGAAAGAATATGGTGTTCCCATGCAGATAGGATATTGTACTTACTCTGTCCTGTTCTAATGGACACAGAAGTAAGGAGCTCAGATTGGGCCCCTAAGAAGAACACTTCCCTTCCAAAGACAGCATGGAGGCAGTGGGACAACTTTGGAGAAGGTCCCGATCACTTCTGCTCGTACCTGAATGATCTGATGAAAGTTTGTGAAGTGTGCAGTGTTTATTATCTTCACCAGGCAGACAAGCAAAAAGCTGGCAATGAAATTGCATGACCGTGGTATGTCCAAACATTGACAATTGCTACTTCAACAGAAGCATGTTGAGCCTCCAGGCAGCATCTGATACCTGTTAGACACTTACCGTGCTTCACCAGAGAAGCAGTCCCAACCACCCTATGAAAAGGAGTGACAATGCACTTAACCCCACTTACTAAAGTATGGAGGCAAAATTCAGCCACAAGGAAATTCACCTGCTTGAAGGAACTGCATCTGTACTGGGTTTGTGCGGCAAGGTTATTTTGGGAGAGGGGTAATGTCTGCTGGGGCAGCTTCTGTGAGAAAGGGCCAGGAACTTCCCCTATGTATGATAGAGCCAATTCCAGCTGGCTCCAAGAGAAACCAAATGGCAGCCAAGTGTGGACCCCTAAGTGATGTGTAAGCGCCTCTGGGATAGCATATTAAAGAAGGGTAAAGAAGTTATTGCCCAGAAGCTATTGCAGCCAGAAAAGAGTGACAATATGTGAGAGAAACAGCCCTATAAACACCAAGGTCAGGGCAAAACAAGGGGCAGGGCATGCAGCCCATGTTGCAGCCCATGGTGAAGCAACTGTGCCCCTGCAGCCCTTGGAGGTCTGTGGTGGAGCAGAGATCCACCTGCAGTCCATGGAGGGCCCCATGGAACAGGGGGATGCCAAAAGGAGGCTGTGACCCCATGGGAACCCCACCCTGCAGGAGGTTTGCTGGCAGGACTTGTGACCTTGCAAGGGATCAACGCTGAAGAAATCTGTTCTTGAAGGATTGCACCATAGGAGCACAGGGGTGCTCACACTAGAGCAGTTTGGAAGAACTGAAGCCCATTCTGGGGTTTACTTTGGAGAAGTTTGTGGAGGGCTGTCCCCTATGGCAGGGACCCCATGATGGAACCGGGGAAGGAGTCCTCCCTTTAAACAGGAAGCAGTGGAAGAGACAACGTTATGAACTGACCACAACCCCCATTCTCCATCCCTCCGTGCCTCCAGGGGTAGGAGGCAGAGAATTGGGAATAATGTTAATCCCAGGAAGAAGGGAGGCTAGGGAAAAGTGTTTTTAAGATTTGGCTTTACTTCTCCCAGTCTCACTCTCATTTGTGTTTTATTAAATTCAGTTACTTTCCCCTGTGTGACTCTGTTTTGCCCATGATGACAACTGTTGCATGGTCTCTCCCTGTTCTTGTGTCCCCCCATAAATACATGCCTCTCCCCTGCCCAGCTGAGGAGGAGAGTGATAAGGAGCTTTGGTGGGCATCCAGCCAGGACCCAGCCTCCATGGCATCCTTGTTTCAGCTCTTCAGTTGTTACAGCTCATGAAGATGATTTGCTTGTGAAATATTTTTTTCTGTCTTTTTTCCAGATTTTGTCACAGATGAGCTCTCTAATCTGTTTGATCACTGTACGGTCTCACAACCAGTTCGTATCTTTACAACTGAGAGTGTATGTAACTAAATTAAGCTAACCTCATTCATAAAGGAAAATTTGGCTTGGAAACTCATTTTGCCCATGACAAAGAAGGGTAGAGTTAAAGCTATGCAAGTATAGGGTGAGAATAAAGGCAAGGGGTAACAGCCTTTAACAACAGCACCACTGCTAAAAGAAATGCTTGTTAAGTCACAGTTTCTTTATGAAAAGCACCTTTCATTAAATGTTATTTTTTCCTTCTTTTCCAAAGACTCGTTATGAGAAGTTCATGCTATGCAGATGTAGCCATGATCAACTGGCTAGAGAACTACATTATATATTTCTGTTGTTTACTGGGAGCCAGTAACAGGTGGTATAAAAGCAGCAGGACAAAACTTAAAATGTTATCTGGTTACATACTTCAAAAAAACTCCAGCAGTTATAATCAGTTCAAGTCAACAAGCTGAAAAATGTTCTACCTGTCTTCTGGAAATGTGTACATGTTTCCTCAAGTGGCAAAACTGAATAGTCTCAAGGACTTCAAGAATATGACTCTCCAGAAAAAAAAATCAGCTGGATGGGTTTTTAAAGTTGAAAAAACAGTGTAAAATTCTTGAGATGTTAAAACTTCTTCTAAATATTACACATAGGACAGGGAGGGAAAAATAAACTCCAGGTGATCAATTATTTATTTACTCTGCAGGAAAGAGAACTGCTAAAGAAAAGAGGGTGAGGATCACAGTAGGAAAGCAATAAACCAATGAGTAGCTTCTTAAAGAGGAAAACAGCTACACAAACTGGCACTACAACTCGAGGGTTTGACCCCAATTACTGTCTGTCTACTGATCAGAAATTAAACCTAACACCACAGGTTGATTGCAAGGGAAATGGGTGCTTCTCACAGCTAGTAACCTAGAAAATGTAACAACAGAAATGAATTGTTTTTTCTATTGTTATGCATCCAGTAAAATCTTCTGCAGCACTTAAAAATGTCCTTGTGTTTTATAACTCTTTTTCTCCCTGTAGAGTGGAAGTGCAGTAATGATAGTCACCAGACACATTGCCCTTCCTGTTCTAGATGAGTTATCTTTATCTTCCTCATCTTTACTCATACTTGAAACACCAGCTCTTTCTGATGATAGACTAATTATCAGGACTATTGGGCAATGCATCTGCTTATTAGCACTGACAAGAAAAGCAATGGCAATATAAAGGGCCTTGCTGTGTGCAAACAGAACCTATTTCTTCCACGGTTTTTTAACCTGTCCGAACACTCAGAAAACACAGCCTCTTCTACACCCACACTGTCCTTCATCACCGAAAAATTGTTTCCCTGGTTACAAATGTAACCTTGCTCTTATATTTGTTTGAAACTTCGAGCTTTGCTGTGTGATGTTCAAGTACGTGCAACCCTCACCTTCTGTTCTCTTTTCAATTTGCTTTTGTGATATTTTTTCACTTCCTTTCATGTAGAAAGGGATTACTACTCTGACAGCTCTTCTATGATAGCCCCTTCAGGCTGCACAAAACAATTTCTCACATAGATTAGACTGTGCCAAATGGTGGTGGTGTTGTTGCTGCTGCAGCTGCTGCTGCTGCTGCATACACTGACCAGTACCCACTTACCATGGAAGCCAGGACAATGCATGCAGAATAAAGTGCCAGGACTAATGGGACAGGAATAAACTTTGCTCCTGCAGCTATATGGGCCTCAAGGAACAGGATCAAAGCTGCCGAACATTGAAGTGGTTCCTACTCCATCCAGACTCCACCACATTCTAAATAATTTTTTCAAACCTTTTTCAAAGAGCGGTTAGAAAGGATGCAAAATGAAAGCAGGAAAAAGTAGTCTGGTTACATCCAGAAAGTACTTTTAAGAGCCTTTGGAACAAATTAAGGTCCTTGCCCCTGGTTGTTTGACAGGAACATCTTTCCTCTATAGACAAGGTCTGCACAGAAGCACTTGTAAGGGTGAGGAAGATACAGATGATTCATCTAGAATAGAAACAGTGATATGCCCAGTGAGTTGTTTATTTGGCTTTAAAACTTCCTGCCTCTTAATTGTGAGGCCTCTCTGGGTCCTCCCAGGATACCACCCACCCCTTCTTATGTCTGTGTACCATATCTGAAGGTGACTTGCCTCTGAGAACAGGGCAGAGTTCGGCAGGAATTGTAGTGGTGCATTACTTGCACTAGTGTTCTCACTATTACTGTACTAATGGGATAGGACTGCAAAATGAAAATGTGTCATGGCTCAGAAGAAATGATCACGTAGGCTCTATGTGCTATATTTTATTTGCTATTTATGTTTGCAATGTGCCTTGGTGTTCTCTGTCCAGTTTCTCCTTGAAATTACAGGATTGTTTGGGATTGCATTTTTCTAAACATTTTCATGGTTTTGTAAATGTGTCTCTCTACATTCATTGTCTCTCATGACACTCTGCTAAACAATCATTCATTTCTCTGTGACTGGCAGTTTCTCACAAAGCCATTTATATACCTTTGTTAATAGTTCTTCTCCAGCCAAAACACATTAATTTCTCTACAGGCCATTATTATTTCCACTTTTAACTCTGTTTTTAATGCCCAACACCAAACAAACTACTGAGGTCTTTAGGGATTTTTCTTAATCTTGTTTCCTCTTGTGAAGAAACTTGTTTGCTTCAATACCAATTAGCTTTTACTCTTCTACTTCCCTCTTCTCTTACACTTGGTCTTCCTCTGAGATGTTATTCCACTGCACTCCAGACTCTTCTGTGCATTTGGAAAGTACCTAGCATGTCATTGTCACTGCACATCCTTGTCACTGCTGTAAGAAAGAGATCCTAATTTATTGCTTAGGAAATGTCATGCCATGTTATTTCCTGAAATTTGTACAATCATAGGGTCATCTGAGTCTTACCAGTCAAGCCACTACAATTCAGAGGAAATACATAAAGCACAAACTACATTTGTAGCAAGTTCGGTCAGTCAAGTAAATACCTCAGTATCATAACCATCTGCATTTGGTATCAAGACTCTACCCTTTAACACTTCACTTTTAAGTGTAGGGTATCCAAACAGAAAGATTTCTAAGAAACATCAATATTTCTATAGGGACATGCCCTAATCTTTCCTTTTTAATTTTATACAGATTTATTTACAAATAAGATCCAAGAAACAGCTACAAGAACTGTACTTCTTTAGTTGAAACAGCCTATCAGAGGTAACTTAACTGAAGAATTTTAGCTTTGGTTTAGGAGAGTGTTGTGAGCCCTTGATTTACTTAGAACAAAAAAGCTCTGCTGTGTTTGATGACTTGGATCATCCATGCTATGAACAGCCCAAGCTAATAACAGTCAGTAACATCCCAACTCCTCATTTCCTCACTTGTTGTTATTCTCCTACAGGAATTGTCTTTAAAATAAATTCATTGAAGAGCAACATTTTCATGTGTCTGAGTAAATCAGAGTCAATAGAATCATAGACAGCGACACCTTCTACTAATTCAAGTTTCTCAAAGCTTTATCCAGCCTGGCCTGTAGATGTCCCCAGGGATGGGACATCTACATCTTCTCTGGGCAACCTGTTCCAGTGCCTCATCACCCCGAAAAGAAATAATTTCTTCCTAATATCTAATCTAAACCTGCTCTCTCTCATTTTAAAACCATTACTCTTGTCCTATCACTACATGTTCTTGTAAAACATCCCACTGCAGCCTTCTCCCAGTAGGCTTCCTTTAGGTGCTGGAACACCCTACCACCACTCTAAAACCTCATCAGCCTTCGTAATAAATCCAGTAAGTGCTCCTCTCCAGCTGAGCGACTTCCTAGAAATCTAGTCCTGGCAAGAACACGAGTCCTTTTACTGCTTGTGTGCCCTGCTCCTGCCAGTTCACCAGCTCGTGTCTGCTGGACTGAAATGGCCCCACATGCTCAGCAGGTCAGGCTGGACTCCTAGCAGCCAGCAGCTCGGGAGGAGACTACAGTGCTCCCCCAGTGCCCCTTATCATGTCGTTTATAACCCTTTTTTTTCTGAGCTGCTCGCACAGTTTACCCATAGTTGGAAAATACTGACGGGATAGAGTGGAAGTCCAGTAGGGAAGTCCCTGTCTACCTGGGTTCACCCACTCCTCACACACATACTGTTGAATATTGTCTCAAGTGTTCAGCAAAAGATTACCCACTTTTTGACTCCAACTTGTCTGTACTCAAATTTGATTGAATTTGGGAACTGTTTACATGAGGCGAACTTCATCTACACACGCACAAGTATGTGATAATTGGAGGAAGGATATGCTGGATAGGGACTCTAAATGGGGAGCACATTGACTCCAGGCTGGGTGCATCTTATCTTTGTCACTGTGACTGAATAACTTTTCTTCTGTTCAGGTTTTGGTTTGGGGAGGGAGGTTTGTTTGTGGGGGGGGGTGTGAGTTTGGGGGGCCTTGTTCTATTTTGGGTTTGGGTTTGTGGGGGGGGGTTGTTTGTTTGTTTGTTTGTTTGTTTGTTTGTTTTAAATAAATGCTTGGGAATAGAAAAGAAAGAACTCCCTGAACAATTTTTTTTTATCAAGTACCACACAGGCCTGAAGCAGCATGTGCTAGTGTTATTTTAGCACATTACATGGCAGAACATGTACTTCCTTTCTGTTAAACATGTGCAATTTAATGAAATAAGTGTTTAAAAAGATGATATTTTAAATGCCAATTGAAACACACAAAGATGCAGCAAAAATCCTTCCCCCAACAAGCAAAATACTACAAAAACAACTACTTTTGTATCAATCTAAATCAGAGGAATATCAAAAGCATCAGACATGCTTTAAAATATCCGGGACATAACTTTCAAATATAGAATTTCACCTAATGAATATCAAGCAAGATACCTTTTTTTCCAACAGGTGACATAACACTGCTGTCAGCATCTAAGGTTCAAACTAGGTTAGATGTGGTTGAAACTTCATTATAGCTCCTGTTTCGTGAACACTAGCTTTCAGTATGTTTTGGAGAAAGGAGATGAAGCTTCACTTGATTTTATCAGCGTTTACTTATCAGCTCTATGATATCTGCAGAGCAAGAACTGAAAAATTTGGCTGATTAGTTCTTGTCAATTGCAATGTAAAAATTGGAAGGAATTCACCTGCTCATACTTTGGAACAAGAAATGGTAAAGCAGCAGCTGCGGTAGGTGGAGTGGTAAACACCCTCAGTATAATTGCTTTTTGATTTTTGGATCTCAACAAGAGACAAAGTGTGCCTTTTCTTAATTACCTGGATTACCATAGTCTTTAAAACAGGTTAGAATTTAGAAAACTGTATTAGAACAGTTCTTACACAAAACCAACTTATGTGCCTGGAATTCCACCAAAGGCTTAGGACCCTTCCCAGATAACTGCCCATATTGCTATCATCAGACTGTGTGAGTCTTATTCCATCTTCCTGCTGAGGTTCCAGACTAAGCCACTTTCTCTCTCATGTCTGTAGGATCCTCCATGGAATATTACATCTCCCTATATTGTGATATTAAAAAGAAACTACACGAAAGTCCTCTTAGTCCACTACACCCACTTGCTTTTTCAGATGAATAGGTGACTTCAACATTATTCTTTTGTGTTGAAATTAATTAACTTTTCCACATATTGTGAGCACAATATATTGATCATAACATTGTGGACCTCCATGCAATCCTGCTAATGATTGTGTCTCTGTGAACAACTCAGCAGGACCTCAACATCTTTTGGGGTGACACAGGGCAGAAAGAATGTAAATAGTCATGCACATGCTGCATGGAGAAAGATTCTCACTTCAGCCAAGTACAAGAGAGTAGACATAGAAGAACATAAAGTCCCAGTGACCTCTCCAGACCCTGGTCTTGAATTCCTGCTTACATCACACTCATAGTCATACTCATCACCCCATACCCACAAGGAATGTCTCCAAGGATTAAAGAGAGTTCCAGGGCTCCTTTGCACTTCCCCAAAGACCTCCTGCCAGCTACTAATCCCTGCCACACCCCAACCTCCCCTTTCTGTTGGACATGCATGGGAGACACACAGACGATCATTTTCCAGTTTTTGCAGCTTCTCTACTGTGTCTCCTTGGGAGCTTTCCTGCACAGCCTGCACCAGTTTACCAGACAGAAATCAATGGTATTTAAACCAGAGCTAGAACTGATTAACTGACTTTATTTTTCCTCTACTATAAAACTTTGAAGAAGGTGTAACACTGGTAAATGTCTGGATAAGTGCTAGCCTAGACAAGTCTAAATGAAACAACAGGAAATGTTTGCAACTGTTCTCTCAACGGATTTACACTCACTGGTAGAAGGGTACAGTCTTCCATTTTAAACCTTAATATCACCATTCTTTAATCTCCTTCTCTGTTAAGTACCTGAGAGCTTATCTTGATGCCCATTACAAAACATTTGATGTCCCACAAGATTATATTAACAATAATAAATGTTGGGGAAGATGAAAGAGGGAAGTTCTATTGCCTGGCCAAAGATGCTGAGAACATGGAAACTACGGGTGAAATAGAAATGAAGGCATACTTTGAGATACCAGGTCTCAGTTACTGAACAACTGGAAAACAATAGTGTGGCTGACTGAAGATAATCCCCTTTTATTGAACAAATACCTTCTGCTAGCAAACAGGTCCAAGAGTCAGAGCAGACCCTGCCAGCTTGGCAGAGAAGGTCCAAAGAGTGGTTTTTAAGGTTTAAAATGTAGCACAGTATGGTAATGCAATGATTCTTATAGGCTATATGTAAATGATATAGGATTTGTGTCTTGTACTAGATTGGTGGATGAAAATCAGAATATTCCGCACAGAAGATGATTTATTGTATTGTACATGAGAATCTCAGTCACTTCTTCTTCTTACTTCTTACTGCTCACTTCTAGCTCTCTTAGCTCTCTCTCGCTCCCTCTTGCTTTTCTGGCCTGCTTCGAGCTGCGGCTGGCAGCTCCAAGCAAGGCCCCTATATCTACACCTTAACAATAAACCTCATGCTCCAAAGTTACTTATAGAGATCTCTCATCATTAACCGTCCAGCGCAGAGGATCAACCCTACAGAACCCCAACAGCAATCCTACAATAAATCTCTCGTCTTCCTCATAATGTAGTAGTTGGAACTTGATTAGGAATAATTTTAGGCGTTGTTACTCCTGTGTTCCTCTCGGGGAGCAAACAAGTCCTGCTGACTGAAACGCTAGTAAACAGGATTATGACGAAACAAATCATCGAAGTAAAAGAGCTGGGGTGTGAAGCCCAAAGCATTTAGAGAAATGCATTAGTCATACCTTGGAAATTAATCAAGAATTTGGGGAAGGGGGGCAGAATGCTAGTGAGGTCAAAAGGTAGGCAGAACTAGCTGTAAATAACTTCCCTCAAGACAGCTGACTAACACAACATGCATGAGCTGAAACTTGTTTATCCGAACCCTATGAGCCCAGTACACATTTCTGTTGGTTAAATATCTTGGAGCTGGAGGCAGATGCAAGAGGTGAAGGTTACTCCCTAGCTACCAACACAAAGCAACCTGCTCTCCCACACCTCTCCACTGAGGGCTGGAACAAGGATGATCAAACGAAAAACCCTGTACCCGTGGGAAATACATTCCCCTGTGACAGGTGGGAATGGTCCTGAAAAGCAGCACACACATCCACCTTTTTTACACACCAGATGTCTGGTACAGCCCGGGACTAATCAAGGAAAAGAAGGTGGTACACACCACTTCGGAATTTCTCATTTATTTTCTCAGCATCTCTTCTCCCTCTTTTTTTCCTTCTCTGCCTGTGTCATTCTATGACCTTGACACTTTGTTGCTGGAAATACAAATTTTGGCTAAAACTGCAGAAAAAATAGCACTGGGCACCAATGAAACCACCCTGAATAAACATGGAAAAAAACCCCAAGCCAAAACAAAAACCACCCTCCTAGAAGGAAAGCTTTAAACAATCTCTAAAAGAGTAAGATCTTATTACTTTATGATTCTTTGTTCGGTCAGCTTCAGGATAGTGGATATTCACACATTTCATCAATGAGATTTATTCCTCTGCAGATATTGTCTATATTCTAACATGTTTTCATTATAAATTTTAAGGAGGGAAATACTAGAAGTGAGAACAAAGAGAAAACTATTTCACTACATTAATAAACTTCTCAAATCCCAGTACTAAAGCTGAGCTGTAATGAACACGTCAAATTAAAACTAATGTAGTGCTCTAAGCCCACCTCATGGCCTACTCCTGCTGCATCTCAAGTCCCTTAAAATCAGTTTGGTCATGTCTACCCCACTTCACAACTGAACTCAAAAGCTATCTAAAATTAAAAGCTGAATGAATTTGGTTCCAGCAACCTGGGGCAGATCTTTTCTTGCTGAGATCAGAACATGTCAAAGCAATCCTGTTTCAATGTTAGAGTGAAAAGATTATTCATATAGTCAAAATCATGACAAAAATTTTAACAGGAGGAGGATGAAGGCTGTATATAATTGCCAGCTGAAGTGAGAAGAGTTTTTGAATGCAGTTCACAGCAAGGTCACTGCAAACCACCTTTTCACAAAAACACACCTATCACTATGGTAGTACCTCCTTTCCATTACCGTCATAGTTATGCCCATTATTGGAAGGAAAAGAATGTTCCCTGATGCCCATTACTCTCTGGAAGGGGAGAAGAAAAATAATAACTTTGTCATTTTTAGAGCTGAGTCAAATTTCTTGCTGTAGCCTTCACATATTAAGTATGTAAGTTTAATTGTCATTATCTCCAAATAAATATACCTAATTTTTCCAGAAGAAATGCCAAACTGACATTGTTCTGTATGAACTGCTATTTATATGTAATCTCCTTTGAACATATCCAAATATCAGCTCCTAGGAGTTTCAGTACAGCAAAAGCAATAAAACCAACTATTAAAAAAAAGATGTTTCAGACAGTAAACTGGTTCTTCAACAACATCAATTGTAAATTAACATTCATGACAAGACTGGAACTTAGCTATTGTTATTTCAAGGGATGATATTAGAGAAATAATAGACAAATATTTATAGTGTAGGATAATTCAATGAGCTGCTTCAGGATGAATGGGATAAGGCATAAACAAGTTTTGACTAATTATCCACTAGGTTAACATAACATTGTGCACATATGTGTTGTGTGTGTTGGATGAAACATACTCTGTTATGAATGTGTCAGATCTGCAATACTGATTACTCATCTCTACTTGCAGACAGACTGAAAGTACTTGCTGTCAAGTGTATGTGCCAATTAAGTCATAGAATCATAGAATATCCTGTGCTGGAAGGCACCTATCAGGATCATCAATGTCCAATTCCTAGTCCTGCATGGGACATCCCAAGAGTCACACCATGGGCCCGAGAGTGTTGTCCAAACACCTCTGGAACTCAGGCAGGCTTGGTGCTCTCACCACTTCCCTGGGGAACCTGTTCAGTGCCCAGCCACCCTCTGGGTGAAAATTCTTTTCCTGATATCCAACCTAAACCTCTCCTGACACATTACCCTTATAGATTAAGTAGAGAAAATTGTCATTCAGGGTAATGGTGATTCAAATATTGCTGCTTGGTGAATGAATTTTGTTGGTTTTTTTTAATAACTTTCTGTTCCCTTGTGTTACAGTAGCTTCACCATCCTAAGAAACTAGAGCATAAACTAAAAAAACATGTCCACAATTTAGCTATTTTTAGCGCAGCATTATACCAGAAGACTTCTGAGTTTCTCCTCAGTGCTTTCTGTGCAAGGCTTGCAGAATAAATGGCTCTGACAGCTCCTTGAGCCCACAATTACTCCTTCAGTTGTACCTTCTGGTGTTTATCCCATAAAGGTCAAGGGATGCCATACGTCTGCACTCACACCTGGTCACTGCACAGCTGTGTCATCCTCTTCTGCAGTTACTAAGTTAAACCTAGGCCCTACATGCAGCATGCCCCTGGTGCCCCCAGTCATACCCTGGTGATAGGCCAGGCACAATTCCTTTCCTGGCACCACTATCAGTCAGGAACTACAACTGGATAAAGATCATTACACTCACAATTTTAAAAATGCCTTCCATTTAACTTCCACTAACAGTTCGTGGAACCAGAGAAACGGGTTAATAGGATGTTTTTATATTATCTGCTGCAGGGAAAACATCCACACTTCTACAATATTGTTTCAAAGCAACTGGAACATTTTGTTTAGAGGAATTCTCTACTGAATGAATGCAGCAGCCCTAAGGATCCTCACAGAGTGCCAGGGTTGGCTGACATTTCTCTTCCTGATAGCATTATAGGAGTGAAAAAGAGTCAGATTCTTAAAAATGTTGGCATCCACAGATGAAATAGCAGTCTAAAAGTTTTAAGACCATCAAATTTATACCTCCAATCTAAGAGGCTGAGGAATCAAAGATACCATTCCCAGGGCAGACAGTTCCTAAATTCCGAGAGCTGCTAGAATCAGATTTCTGTAAAAGCATTTTCCTTCCTTCTGCTGATGACTTGTGCTTGGCTGAGGCAAGTCATGGTGAGAAGTAGAGTTGTTCCGGTTCCAAAGCTGAATCCCAGGAAACAGGTGACCAGTGCCTTCGGGTCCCCAGCTCTCAGGCCACCTGCACACATGATCAGGCTACAGTCTTGTTCAATCGCTTTTACTACATCTATTTATATAGGAAAATTGTTAGTCTAACAACTAGCAGAAGATGGCAAATAGTTCTTACCAAGCAGTGAGCTCTGTTGACTGCTAATAAGTTTGTTTCAAGGTAGTACAACCTTGCTTTGACTTTCAATAGAAAAGCTTTGGGTTTGAACAGGCTTCCAAAGTATTTAGAACCTCACAGGCCACTTACACTGGTGGAAAATGACCTCTGAAAACCAAATTTTTTTTGTGGATGTATTCCAAAAGAAGTACCCCGAATTTAAAAGTGGAAAGAAATTACTGAATAGGTTATGTTTCAAATTTTACAATTCTTTTCAATGTAGACAAAATGCTGCAAAAATGCTTTCTGGCCTAATGTTCTGCTTTTTCAAAAGCGTAAGGCCCAGTCAAGGTTAGGAAAAATAAAATTTTTAAAAAATAAAATAAAAAAAAATCTGTTCAGTTTTCAAACCAAAAGGACACAGCTGTGGTAGGATGGGGACTATATTGTCTTTTTCTCCATTCTAACCAGTACTTGTTCAGAGCAGTACTTCAGACTGCACAGCTACAAAACCCATGCCATAGAAGACAGCCTGTAGTAAGTATCACAAATGTACTTTATTCATGCAAATCATCCCACTAACCTTAATGGGACAACTCATTTTCTAGGTTGATCTATATTCTCCAGTGTTTGCACAGCTTGTGTTAAAAATATCTGTTGAGGGAGAAATAAATTATTAATGAATTATCAGCCTCAATTTGCCTTCTATACTTGTCAAGCAGAGCTGTGTTTAAAAACTTAGCCTTTCACTCTGCTTTTGGGTAGCGTATATCCAGGACTGTAACATGCAGAAGGGCAGCCTTCCACACAAGAAGGATAGAAGGGGGAAGAAAAAAACCCTCTTTCTTGTAGAAAGGAAATAACACAGATCTTAGCTAGTAATTTAATGAGAAGTTTTGTACTTTTCACAGTAAAGTTTCCTCATGCAATTATTTTCACCTTTCTCAAGATCAATTTAATGACAAGATCATAATTTTAAATTCCATCCAGATCAGTTCAGCCTGGAAAACTGGAATATTTTGGCACATGTACTTGCTTCAAGATTAACAGAAGAAATAACGTTTGAACATTGGGGCTTACAGAAGACTAAGAGTAAAGTTTATTTCAAAACCTGAAAAGGTGTCAGCTTGATGGAAGGATGGAACAGGAATCATCACCTCCTTAGTGACACTGATTGCTTTTCTTACGTTCTTGCCTGCTATTTGTCCATTTAAACACCCTGTCATTGCCAGGTTATTTTGCAACAGAGGAACCTTGGATCTGCTGAGAAAGTAAACACTGTTCAAATATGCACATTTTCTGAGTGTTAACAGACCAGAATTTCTGGACATGAGTGAATGACATCACAGAGGAGACAATAAATTATTGTAACACACTTATCTCTGCTGTCTTTTGCCCCAGAGGGTACAATACTACCCGTCTGGTAGCATCTCATGGCAGCANAGAAGGGTAAACTAGGGGAGTGGTATTCTAATTAGGGGGTGTGTTCTGGGCGGAGTGCCCTTCAAGGTCCTCTTCAATGTCACTATCGGCTGGAGGATAATCCTTCCAGCCCACATTGTATAACTTCATGGAGAAGCCCTGCTGGGCCACCCCAACAGTGGGCTGACCTGCAAGTTAGCCCCCCAGGCAGACAGGACCCAAGCCATGTCTCACACTGTTCCCTCCAATGGGACTGCGTGCCCAGCTGACCCCCATGGGTATTTCAGTCATTAGGCAGCTATGGTTAGACTCCTGATCCCATGAGATGTCATGCAGATTAGTGTGGGGAGACAATGGCTTCTCTGTTTTGAAATTAAGGTGCAGATGTACAAGCACCGACTAACTCTGCACATTCCCGCACACCCTCATCCCGTCCTGTGACTCAATTCCTTCTTCCCAGTTCCCTGATGGGCTCTGTGGATCCAGAAAAATGCTGTTCCTTGCCATCAGCACAGGTTAAGATAGTATGGATGGAAATGGTCCGTGTTAAAAACTACAACTCTTATTCTGCATTCTCAAGTCATGTAGAAGTCTACACCAGGGGCCTTGTTTGACCTATAATTTTTGTTCATGCAGGTAAGTGAACTGTACACCCAGAATCACATCTCATTTAATGGCGGATATTTAGTTCCTTGTGTATGCAGTTATTACAGAGAGCCTTGATTTTCTTAAAGACATTAGCTTTTATGTTCCTGAAGAAAAAAATAATAGTAATAGCGTGACTACAAAGAGTTTTAAAGCTAGAACAAACATTCAAGGAAGCCAAAGTATAATACAGCTGTGCTGCTACTCAGAGGTTTTTGGTTTTTGAATGCAGGAAATCAACACTATAGGGCTGGCACAACCATTTTGCCGAAAAAGTGCAGCACCGTCCCTCAGGAAGGAAAACAATGAGTTCTAAAAAAGGTGGATTTCTTTTTCCCTTAGTGTCAATGAGGTCCTGCAGGCTGAAATGTACCCATGTTTGATGGGTTAAGGACTTTACTCAAGTGGTTCTTGGCAGGTGTGAAATAACTGCTGAAACCAATTTCATCTGTAAAACCGCACCAATTTGGCTGCACCACACTTTCTCTCCATAAAGCATGTGCTGACTGATAGAATGTGAATCACAAGAATTAGAGACAGATTAGCTTACCCATCTGCTACCATGCCAGACTGATTGCCTGACATATATTCAGCCTACCTCCAAGTCCTTTTACGAAAGGACCACACACACTTCCACCAATTCTTCACCAATGCACAAACCTGATGCTTCCCCAGTTAGAAAACCTTTTTTAAATTGCAGCTTTTGCTTAATTTCATGGCATTATATCCTTGGCCTGCCCTTGGTAAGTTCTATATACTTTTAAGTCTCTTTCCTTTTATTTCCACTTCTGCCACATCATGCCTGTCAAATGCCACCGCAAAGGAGCAGATTTCCAAAGGTGGCATATTTTAGCATCCTCAACATTTTTCAGAGCACCTCTGTATCGAACCACACAGCTGCTCGTGAGCAGCTATTAAAAGGACATGCAGAATTACACAAAAGTGCAGCGACAGACTTCTGCTAATGGAGGCATGACCAAACCATTACTGATGAACTATGGGCTTTCCTGAGTGTTGCTACATCTCATGCAGTCTGTTTATGAAATGCTAAGAAGAAGGTATAAAAAAAACCCACAAAAAGTCAAAATTTGAGTATTTCTCTTGCTGTTTAAGCCTTCCTATAATGAAAACTGAAAGATTTCCATAACTGGAGAAGACTTCAGCATTCTTAAAATGTCAGTTTCATCCATGGGTAATTGCATGTGTTGGTTACAAGTACACAGGTAGCTTCCTGTATAATGTACCTTCTGTTACAATTTATACCTGTTCTTCAAACTGAAATTGCATGCCTTGCAAAAAATATCCCACTTAGACCATGACAGTTGTTCAGTATGCTGAAGCATGGTGTAAAGAACCAAACTCTAGATTACCTTCCTACCTGAACCTCTTCCCTCCAACTACAAAAGTGGCAATGCTGTAGAAATCAGAAGCACTTGTGTGGTTTAACATCTGCCTTGAGGCAACCCAGGATTTAGTTTAACTGAAATCTTCAGTTGCCTCCACCCTCTTTCTTCACGAAAAAAGTTGCCCTACCTGATAAAAAAGAAGGTAGGAAAATCTTACTACTCAATAATTACCTTCTAAATTACATGGGGGCCTTGCAGGGAGGCTCAGAATCAGGGCTGATCATTTTCTGACCATGTCACATCACAGTACACCCACTAGTGCCAGGCAGCAGTCTGAGCCTGAGTAATGCCCCACATTTTGTAGTTACTGAATGTAGAGCTAGAAATTGAAGGTGAGCACTAAAAGCTTATTTTAATAGCTTAACAGCACATGGTATCATTTCACAGAATCAGAAAAACAGAAGATAGGAAAGCCATTTTTGCTTGTCCAGTCTTAAGCTATCCTCTATCAACAAATTCACTGCATAAATGAAGCAATACAGTATTTTTATCGCGAATCTCAAGAACGCTACATTACAGAATCACAGAATATTCTTAGTTGGAAGGGACCCATAAGGATCATCACATCCAACTCTTCAGTGAATGGCCCGTACAGGGATCAAACCCACAACCCCGGCATTATTAGCAGCATGCTCTAACCAACTGAGCTATATTTTTCAGTTTGTAGCTGTCTCAAATCAGTTTCTTCCACTTTCTCAGAAGCATTATATCCGATCTGTGATTGCCACCAGAGCTCTGTCAATAAAGCAGTCGTCACTAGTACTGAGCAGTGGCAGCTTTGTGAAGAATTTTCACATTTTTATTCTTTCGAATGGTCAACAACCCAAAATTTCAAAATTCATCAGAAAGGAAATTCGAGGACCTGGGGAGAAAGTGTTGGAATGCTCAAAATATCTTAAAATATTACTGTATTACTGACAATTTTTCAACTGCTATATTGAATTATATATAATATAAAATATATTGTACACATATCTAAGAGAGCGAAAGGTATTTATTACACACTGTAACTGTTCCACTTAAATATTAATAGGGAAATCTTCATGTGATTCAAACATTTTCCTGTTCATGTTGAGAGAAATACCAGCCTGTAAAATAGTCATGATTTCTTCTGAACTTTGATATTAACACACCTTTGCTGCACATTTTCTAACAAAATGCTTTTCAGAAATGTAGTCTGGTGCCTTTTACATTTACTTTGCTCAACCACAGTAAATGACGCCTAGACATATGCCAAATACATTCCTATTTTGCTCCTTTCATGTATACTAAAGTATGTACAATGTACGCCCCTCAGTGGACTCCAACATGTTCTGAGTGTAAGTGTAAATATTTTCCAAGTCATCAGACACATAAACATGTTGTGCACACCTTATTAAAATAAATTTTATTCAAGAGAGAGAAAACCACATTGTGTTGTAGTTTAAAAGCAGGGAAGAGTTATGGGCAGAAGTTTTTTAATCAATTTTGCATGGAAGAAGGAGGGATGCTCTGCTGCCTTTCAACAGACACTTTTGCAAAACTGCCCGTAATTTCATGGTTCTACAGAGACTTGTCACATTTCCAAGTGTTAAGTACTTCTTTTATTTTAAAATACAGTTCCCTAATGGACTATGAGTACTGATAGGGGTCACGGAAGAACTACACTGACAGCTGTACGGAATGTTCAGCCACTAGCACAGAGTTAAACAGTGCTGGTATGGTAGGTTAGGCTCCACCTGTAATTGTTTATACCTACATTTTTTTAAGAGTCCAAGCAAGTTGTATGATCCTGAGGAAACAGAGAGACTTGGAGCAAGAAAATGGCCCAGGGCTTTATTTTCTCATGCTGTCAGTTCAAGGAAGGACAGTTTAAAAAGCTCTGAACTTTGAAAATGTGTTCAGGTTTTAACAAATGAACAGTCATTTTCAGATACGGGGCTAAGGTTGAGTATTAACCAGATATTGCAAGTTTCTAATTGCTGTATTTCTCTTAATTCCTTTAATGGAGATACTCATTACTCCAAGATCATAGTGGTTACATCTGCTTCCTCTTACCCAGGGAGTTACATGAGAAAGACACATGGTGTCTCTGTATTTTGCACCAATAAATAACAAGGCATCAACCTGCAATCCAGTTTACAGAAAGCTTTGTGTCAAGACACTGCAGAGCGAATTTTTAATGCATGGGCTGCTAAGCTGCACCAAACGGGTCTGCCTGCACACCTCATGCACATGAAAAACAGATTATCGCATATTGCATTATTTTTATTCATCTGTGTTTTGGTAATGAGGACAATGTACTTGGCATCCACTCACCACACACAGAGAAAAGACAGTTTGAACACACACATGCACACACATGGTCTTCTTTCATGCCGTTGGGGAGAGTATTGAAATTGTGGCCTTACATAATGTACAGCAAATAAGTAAGCAGCAGCTAACTTAAAGACAAAAAGTAATTTGATCTCACACACTCAAACTGAGTAAATATAGCTGCTCTTTATTAAATTTTGGGTTTCATTACAAAGAAAGCTGGACAATGAAACGAAGATGAGAAAACTGTGAAGAGAAGAAGAGAGTTTGCTCCCCACTGTTCTTATAATCTCAGCATTGTCTCTATCAGTGCTCAGAGCGGCAGTCTGGTTTTATTTTCATGCCCTTAAATTAGTATTTCCCTCACTTAACTACTTGTATGGGATTTGCATGGCCAAGCTTTTGTAGCAGGGTGCTACCGAGGGCTTCTGTGAGAAGCTTCCAGAAGCTTCCTCCATGTCCAACAGAGCCAATGCCAAGTGGCTCCGAAGGCCAACGTGGCACTGGCCAAGGCTGGGCCAATTAGAAATTATGGTAGTGCCTTGGTAATAACATAACTGAGAAGACAAAGACAAAAAAAGTCACTGCACAGTTGTAATCTGCAGCCAGAGAAGCGTGGGGTGGGAACATGTGATGAGAACAGCCCTGCAGACACCAGGGTCAGTGGAGAAGGAGGGGGAAGAGATGCTCCAGGCACGAGAGGAGCCCCACACGAGAGCGGGGGGGTGCCTGAGAGGAGACACATGGAGAGAGGAGCCCACACTGGAGCAGCCTGTACTTGAAGAACTGCACCCCATGGAAGAGTGACCCACACTGCAGCAGTTTGAGGGGGAGTGTTGCCTGTGGGATAAACTCACATCAGAGAAGTTCATGGAGAACTGTCTCCCGTGAGAGGGACGCTGCGGTGAGCAGGGGAAGGACTGCTTGCCCTGAGCAGTGAGAGAAACAACATGTGATAAACTGACCATAACCCCCATTCCCCATCTCCCTGCTCTGCTGGGGGAGGAGGTACAGCTGGGAAGGAGGGAGGCATGAGGGGAAGGTGTTTTTAAGGTCTGTTTTACTTCTCATTATCTTGTTCTGATTTTGTTAGTAATAAATTCAATTAATATCTCTAAATCTAGCCTGTTTTGCCTGTGATGGTATTTGGTGATTGATCTCTCCCAGTCCTTATCTCAACTCATGGATTCTTCATTATATTATCCCTCCCCTGTCCACCTGCAGAGGGGAGTGAGAGAGCTGCTTTGGTGGGTGTCTGGCATCCAGCCAGGGTCAGCCCACCACCACTGATGAAGAAAAGGAATTGTGACACTTGTACAGCGATAATGAAACAGTGAGATAAATATCCTGCATTTTCCAGCCTATTGCTTACAGACTTTCTGAATTAGTGTTCAGGAAATTGGCAGCCTGCTGACCCAGCAGCATCTCTGACTACAGCAGTGGTGTTCAGCCAGCCTGGCAGCTCTACCTCCGTACTCTGACATGGCTCTAACTCTGGTCTGTGGCATTTTATGACAATATACAAATCTTTCCATTTTGTAGTTAGGCCATAACTTGGAACATAACTGGGAAGCCAACACAACCTATAATTAGTCTAGAATT
Source organism: Melanocharis versteri (assembly GCA_013397845.1). Lineage (NCBI taxonomy): Eukaryota > Metazoa > Chordata > Aves > Passeriformes > Melanocharitidae > Melanocharis > Melanocharis versteri. The sequence goes on along the minus strand of VZTG01005545.1, from coordinate 79,834 downwards.
GCTAACTAATTCTAGGTATTTTTTTTCTGAGATATTTTTGTAATGTTAAAGAACTTCACCACCAGCTTATAAGTGGAGTTTTGGTGCAAAAAGGACTACACCCAGACTGCTGAATCCCCATATAACCTTATTTTCTAAAGAGAAGCTGAATTCTAGTGTCATGGTCAGAATTATTCTAGTTTGGGGATCATATCAAATAAGAAAAGAAATTCTCCAAAAAGTAGGCTACAGCAGTTGCAATGAATATGTACATCTCACTTGTGCAACTCCATTTATTTCAGTGACACCAACAAAAGCCAACCCAACACAGAGAATTACTTAGAACTTGCCTGCTTTCTTTGAGTCCCATCAAGATTATGTACTTCATGGTAAGCATGCCATCTGAGCAGGCACACAGTGGCAGCACTCCAACAGCTTTCATTTTACAGTGAGTTGGTGCTTTCAGACAGGGAAGGTTTCCTCTGATGGTTTCACTTGCTTATAATAGTGCTGACCTCCATTCCCTGTGGTATATTCCTCGTATTCGGATGTAGGCCATGGAGAAACTAAAGAATGCTATGCCTCACCTTAGGATCACACAAGAAAAATCCTGGGATGTTCTCCTGCCATCTCATGATCCGACTCCTTCAAACAGACAGTGCCATTGGACAGCCACAAGCACCAGAAAGGCAACCCACACCCATCTAATAGTCAGGCAGATGCACTGCACACATGGTGCGTGTACACTGGTCACTGCAAGCTGGCTGCAAGCCAAGCATTGTGCTAGTCAGCAGCTGTGGCAGCAGCTTTAGGGGCCTGCGCTGCTTTTGGCTGGGGTAGAGGTAATTTTCTTCACAGTGGCTGGCATGGGGTGGTTTTGGATTTGTGTTGAACACAGGGTTTGTAATACAGAGATGTTTTTGCTCTTGTTGAGCAGAGCTTACACAGAGCAAAGGCCGTTTCTGGTTTTCATCCTTCCATGCTGGTGAGCAGATTGGAGATGCTTGGGAAATAACAGGTCCCTCTGTCTCCTCTGCAGCTGCACAAGAAAGAGAACAAGCACGAGACAAAGGAAAGAGAAGCCTGGGTACCTGCGTCAGCAAGGACAACACAGAATAGCTTCATTTAGCACATTGTGGTTCCAGGACCAGTAAAGAGACATTATCAGGGAGAAGAGAGCAATGCATGGCTGTAGAAGACAGAGATCTGTGAGCTTCAGCAACAGGGACATACACATAGGAGAGCTCCTGCAAGCACATAGGGCACCTGGAAGTTCATAACGTTCCATCGGTGCCCACCGGTGCTAATTTATACAGTGCTGATAGCTTGACAAGCAGAACTTCTATGATGAAGGTGATCATATCTCTTTAATTACAGTCATTGCCACTGTTTACCTCTCAGCAGTCCTCAAGACTGCTACTGACTAGCTTTATGGATGTTACTGTGTATTTTCCTGTCTTCTGACTCTTCCACTTTTCTTCTATCTACAACAGCTAATGAAGACTTGATGATACCAGGAACTAACGGTCACCAAAATAGAGGCAGGGGAGCCACAGAACATGTTTTGGGAAAAAGTGATCCTTAGTGTGTAATATCAACCTCAGAATCCAATTCTGAAGCATTGGCTCCGGTTTTGTCTGAAGCAGTACAGGATGCATTGCAGAAAGAGAAAGACATTCATTTTCCAGGCCGTCTCAGTGCACTAGGAGGTGCCACCTCCTAAAGGAGAATTGCTGGAGTTATAGTATCCGGGACATCTCACACAGACATGAAGATATCCATTTGGCAGAAGAGACTTTGACTAGCATATTGGGTCAGGTGTCCTAGCTCATGGGGTATATGAACCACTAGCCAAGGTCTCCTGAGACCATGCTTTTGCTTCACCTTCAGTGTGCCTTATTGAAGTCACACACCATCTATTTAAACATTTTGGGTGACTGGCTCAAATTCTCCATGGAACTTCTCCTCATGCTTTGTAAAATGGTATTTTCCAGCTCTCTCTGGGCAGTAGCTTTTGGTTTAATGGGCAAAAAGAGAAAATTAAATTGCATTTGCACAAACAATAGCTCTCTCTTAAACTGCAACTGCTTACATGCTGTGCAAACAGTGCAGGCTCTGTAGGATCAGAAAGATCTTGGTTTGAAAATCTTAACCTTTGGATTAAAGGTTTCTTAGCTCTTGGAACCCCCTTGGGAACTCCAGAGGCTGAAAGAGTTAATAAAGCACCACCTTCACCTCAAGAGGGATTAAAGCAACTCAGCTTCCACGGGTCACTGTTTTCACTACAAAAGGAATCACTAGCTGACCGGTTATGACACTTTAAGGTATGCTTCTGGGAGGAAGCGGAATAATTCATGCCTGTCAAAAGGAAATTCTCTGCCCAGCAGCACCAGCCCTTGTACTGATCCTTTACAGAGTAGCAGGAAATACCTCACCAGCCCCTAAATTTTCTGGACACTTTGCAGTGTCCAGTCCCATGAAGTCTGTCTGTATACAGCCCTGGTTTATTCTTCCCTTTGAGGCAGAGTTATTGGAGTTTCCAAGTCACAGATTCTTATGGGCAGCTGTTCCTCTTGCACAGGGTTTTCAGGGCCTGCTGCTGACGTAACTTCAGGTTAATGTACAGGCAGACACCAAAGTGGAAGAAGTAGAAGAGCAGCATGAAAGCATGATTTGTCAGTTCATTTAACCATAAGATCTGCTTCTCCAATACCTTTCTAGTTCCCTGAATATAGCAATTTCCCTTCTTCATCAATTCCTACGTACTGTCTGCTTGGCCTGCTACCTTGCTGGTTGTCCCCCATGTGTAACCCCTCCATTTCATCGTACTCACAGAGGTTATCAACCATGTTTGCAGATGTTGTGTAATGTTCAGCAGCAGTGTTCCAGGAAAGCTCTGGTGCACTTTGAATGTAAATTTTCTGCTCCTCATCATTCAGACTTTTTGATAGCAAAGCCAAGCACAAAAGACCCCAGCAAAATTGCTGCTGGCAATCATGTTAAACTAGAGGAATACACTGCCTACATGCAGATCAATGCAGCTTGGGTTACTACCAAGTAAATTCAACATGTACAAAAGTCCCAGGTACAATTAATGCTCATCCACAAAGTTAATTTTTCCTTATTGTATTGCCCATTCTGCTATGACCTGGTCAAACAACATGAATTTTTTTTTTTTTTATTGGCTGGGTTTATATATTTTTCTGTGTCAACAAGGATTGCTACAAAACTTCACATTAGGAACATGGTAGTACAGTGTAGCTCAGAACCCAAAGAATCAAAGGGGAATATGGAACTCCAAAGAGACTTGATAGAGCTCGGTGAGCTAAGATTAAGGGGCAAAATGGCAAATTTCCCTCTTGCACTAACTAAATGTAATCACAGCTGACAAGTAACTCTTCCCACCGGGGGCTTACTGAATCCGTTTTAAAGCTTTAATTCTCGATTAAATCAAAGTACAAACCGTTTCAAAAGGCATCAGAGACAGCATGGCCACTACTGGAATATTAAAATATAACATCAGCCATCTGACACAAATCAAATGATTTCTTATCTGGCTTGTTCTTGTCATGATGAAAACCCCTGTTCATTCCAGTTCAATACCATTCTTTTCCTCTGCTGGCACTCAGTAATTTGTTCCTTTCTTCATAAGCAGCAATGAACTGTGGAGGTGGAACAATGAACTCTTTCATGGACAGAAAGACAAGAAAATAAGACCCCTTTCACTGGACATCTTCTGCTCTTGGTCTCTCTCTTTCCTGACACGATGGCTGCCTACGTATTTTCAAAAGAGAGAAGGCTAAAGGAGAGATTATTAAAGTTATAATGGTCAAAAATTATATCCTTTTCATAACCCACACAGTAGCAAAGTTCAAAGAGCTAGATCCTTATTGATTACACGTAAGCATCCTTTCATAAATGCTGGGAAATCTCTTCAGGCACTCATGGTTTGACACTGTCTGTCTGCATATTTGAGGCCTTCACGCTGCATGTCACTGCAGCAGGATGGGCACGTACACCCTGGATGGGGATGGCAAATGGGCTGATGCAGATCCAGGACCCTGCCGTGCTGAAGCACAGCTCTGGGGAGCAGAGCCAGCACTCCTCACCTCCCTGAATGTGTGGCAAAGCCCGCACAGCCACGTTGCACAGTGTTGGAGTGACGCACAGAGATCTCTACAGCAGCACATTGCAGGCGCTGGGCCAACAAAACTCCTCCATCTGCCTGATTCATCAACCCAGTCTAGTGCTGTTGCCATCACCCAGCCAATGTCAGTCTATGTTGATAAAACCAAAAAGCAGAGACCAAGCCAAGCACTGACGCTCCCCAAAGCTGCAAGTTATGTCCCTTTGAGATCTTGATATCAAGCCTGGCAAGATTTAAGCACCTCAGAATTTGAATCAAACTTCTAGTTGTTAATCAGTAGCTATAGCTAGACAGTTATGATTAAGCAATTGCACTGTGAATGTTGTATGCTTGGCTAATCTTCTGTTTTGAGGGAAATAGATGGCAATCCCAAAGTGAATGGGGTGTCTGGATGAGAGCCACCAGGGAAGTCAGCAGAACTGAGCAGCAACTTGGGAAAAAGTAATTCCAGCAGCGACCCATCATAGCCATTGACTCAGTGTCCACCTATTCAAAACAGACCCCAGACTCAAATGAAAGGAAGAACTGCACATGCAGAATAAAAAGCATAGGAAATTAGAGATATAACTAATAGGGGTTTGAGTACTAAAAAAAAAGGAAAAAGTTATGTAATTTTAACCAATGAATGCTGATTTATACATTGTTAAAATATATAAATAGTGTAAAGTTTTGATGGTCCATGAGCCAGCATTTCATGGGTTACCACCAAACTCCCTACTTTGTACAAATTTAGAATAAAAGACAGAAATACCTCACCTCTGTGTGTGAACTGGTGCTGTGCACCAGGTAATGAGCTCACATCTTGGACAACAACATTACCCTACTAATTAGTAAAATTAGCGGAATTCATGGAAGGTAAAGGAGTTTGCCCATGTGGAGTAACTTGTGACACTGGAGCTTTCTTCTCTCTTTCAGTGGTGCACAAGGAGATTGAATAATGACTTCCATAAGGATTCCTGGATATTTTTTTTTAATCGGATCACAACAGAAGTTTATGGTTTTAATTACAGCTGGTGAAACTGGAGTCTGTATTCCATCCCCTCAACCACAAAGATCTTTTTCCATGAGATTTTGATTTTAAAAACATGTTCTTATTGTTCCTCTTTTCAAATGTCTGCATTTCTTAAAGAACAATCTCAAAGGCCTTGTTTAAGTATTAATTTATTTTCTCCTCCAACACATTATTTTCCTTAGAAAAATACTTTGTCATTTGCTACATGGTCTGTGTCCTCTGAGAAGTCGAGCAGCTCCTGAAAAGTGCGAGTGCTTAGCTCCTCATAAGGGAGGTCCAAGACAGCATCCCTCAAAGAGCACTGAGAGGGAACCAGGAAAAGGCTGATTGCAATTCTCATCTGTCTTAAAAGCAGATGAATAGCTGCTGCGAGAACAAAGCCTGTGTTCGTTGGCAGAACAAACTAAAAATAATAGAGTACTATAGGCCTGGAATTTTGATTCTTGTTGGAGCATCTTCACGTTTAATACTCAGCCTCTCAGATCAGAAAAGGAGAGGAAAAGGAGAGGAGAAGTAGAGTGCTGTATGTCACCCAGGAAGAGAGGCCAGTAGCCCAGGCTGCATTACACATCTGTGGTTTTGTTGTTTAGTGTTTTAGGAAACTTAAGTCAATTAGGCTTCTAACACTACCAGTCACTCTTTTAGTTCAAATGACAAGTAAAGTGTTAGGATTCCTTATCTCTGTCAAAGACCCATGTGAAAGGTGGTCAGGAGATCTCAAGAGGACAATTATTCAGTTTAAGGGGTGGCTTCCTTTTTAAAATCCCAAGAAATTATGTCCCCACTTTTCCAGCTTCCTCCACATGCGTCATGAATGAGTGATTTATGTCGCTTAAAGAATCAACATCAAAGGTGGTTTTTTTTAAAAAAAAAGTTTAATATAAATTTCCAAAAGCACAACTTAACAAAGTTCAGTGGTTAGGTTCACTGTATTACTTACTACATGAATGAAACATACAAAGGAAACTCATATTTAAATCAATTCATGCATGCATACAAGCACAAAGAAGTATGTACAGAAGTATATACCCATTAAAAATTCCCCTCGGGTTCAGTGAAATACTCATGCTCGACGCCTTTGCACTTCTCAACAGGTGAGGGTTGAGCTTCGAGGAGGGGAGTATCAGACCCTAATGTCAGATTTTGGTGACCCAAGTGTTGTAAAGTGCAAAACTGCTGAGTTCCAAGAGGTGCTGCAATGGGAGGGAGGTGCTGGGGCAGCCGCTGTGGCCCAGCAGAGCTCAAAGAGCCTCATCCAGGACTGCTGCTTAGGGTTGGATTTAGTTGTCTGTCAGTCTTCCTCATGGCCATAATCTGGGTTGGAATTTTCCTCAGAAGTCCAACAAATATAATATTATTTCATCCAGGCAAATGGTACTAGTAAATAACATTCCAAGGCATTAGACAACAGCAGAATTTCCGAGGAACGCTGTCTCTGATAAGCTCAGAGGGAGCTTTACTGCCCATCCACCAAGGTGGAGGCCTAAACAGAATTCCTGGGATGTAGAGCAGCTAGAGTTGGAGGGTAGGGGACCATTAACAAAAGCAAACACTGGAAGGATTATTAACATTAGCCTAACAGTAGACGAAATTTTAAGCAGCAAAAAATGTACGCAACAATGAAGTTGAAGCTGGTAGCATAATGCCTAACCTCAAGGAGCCTGAACTAAGGCTACTCTGGCAACTTTGACTTTCAAACACTAGGTTTCACAATGTTGATGTCTCTTTCTAAGAGACTTCTGCGCTACGAAGTATCCACTTAAGGCTTTAGGGAAAGCTTTGTTTCTGGATGTATGGAAAGCATAATTTTTTATAAAACCTGGGCTTCAAAGACAACCTTGAAAAATACAGATTTTTTAAATATACTAATTGATTTTTATAGGGGGAAAGGAAAAGAAAAATAAAGGAAAAACTTACATGACTCTGCAAAGTTTAAAGTTCAATGAAGTCTCCCTGTTCCTAAACATGAGCAAAGTGCTATTGTTACAGTGACTATGGAAAGGTACACTAATTAGCTCTCACTTTTGAATTTCATAAAATAACTACAAAACCTTCTTGCTGGAAGACCTACACCTTAATTCCCAGTACTTATGCTGAAAACCTAACAACTGCTAGTTGTTGATACTTGGGAACCACGGTATTTTCAGCACGAGAACTTCTCCTGTGACCTCTTGCCTTTTCTAGCAAAGTTCTGCTGAGCCGATGAATGAAGCCACAACCACACAACAACACCAGAAGCTCCTCACAATGCTTTTCTCCTTTCTGCAGAGGTGAGCATGCACAAGGCTCAGCAAAAGGAATCTGCTAATCTAAAGATGGGTGATTCTTTCTAACACACCATCCAAACATATACTCATGGGCGTATCTCCAGCTCTTGCTTCACCATCAACCCAAACTGAAAAAGTGTGAAAATTAGGAAGTGTTCATGTAACCTTAGAAAAAGCAGATGAAAAATATCTGTTGAACGCTGAAGCTCCTGAGCCAAGGGACACCGATAAAGATGGTGCACAGGTAATTTTCAGAAAAATCAAAATTTCTATTAGCAGATGCTAAGATTCTTCAGTGGGTGATAAAATTCCTGTTCATTCCCCTAATCAGTAAGAATTCATCTTACATCAGACATGAAATGATGTGTCTTGTGATCCCTAAAGTTACAACATGTTGTAAGACTTTACGTAAAATTTTAATTTCAGTAATGTAAGCAGTACCATATACTGAAAACCATTAATATAAACAATTTTTTTTAAAAAGGAGGAAGGAAAAAGTCGTTGTTGGAGATGCAGTCATGTACAGTAACTCAGTAATGACAGACTATTTACAAATAGACTGTAGTCTGCAAAAATTGGATTCGTTTCCTGGTGTGCAACAAGCCAATAATTACACACTCTAGAGAGGCATTGATTGTTTATTTCAAGGTTGCCTTGGATGCCTGGTGAAATTCCATAAATCAAGCACCCCAACTATTAAAGCTTTTATTATTTATACATTTTCGCAAAACAAGGAATTAGTGTTCATTTGCTACAAGTTACATAGTTCTTATTAATTAGTATCCTATCTTCTACCGGCTAATGATTCTCTCACTTCCTGTGCTAATTAGTCTGCACGCTCACTTTTTCTCCTCTTTTGAGTCAGTGGGCTTCTTGGGTTGGTGGTCTGTGAGCCAGTGGTCACAGATTGCCCTGCAGGAATTACTTTTTACCCATTCAGAGCTCATTTCAGCACAGTTGCTGAGTTGGCTTTATTAGTTTCTCCCTTATCTTGGGAATTCTACCAGATGTCACATAAATTCTGCATTCTTTGTGTCCAATATCAGCGAACATCCTTTTTTCCCAAGGCCTGTTAAACCTCCCCCTAGATCTGAGATCACTGAAGCATGTCAAGCCCTAAACTTAAACAAGGATTTATTTTTCTGATACATAGGCATCATTTAGAGTTTGCTTGTTAGCTGCTATCTGTTTCCCAGATTAAATCTCCCTTCTTGTTGATTAGGCTTGAAAGTATACAAAGATCAAACATCAAAGAACATTCTTTCTTAAGAAAACTTTTACATATTCCACATGTTGCAATAAGACAGTACATCAATGATTAATATAAACCTTTGCAGCTGTTTAGTTCTTATAATTTCACCCTCTGGGGACTCAGTTAAATGCACATTTTTATAATGCTGTGTTTTCTAGAAAGACGGTCCACAGGATTATTTCTACCACCAGTCCCTGTGAGCTGCCAGGTAACTCCTTCAATTGACAGGGTGTGACCACAGCCCCACCTGGACCTTTTGTCAGCCCTTCACTACCGTACAGCAGGTTGGCTTCCCTTGTGCCCCACCAACGCCCTTCGATACCCTGTTAATGTGACGTAATTTCACACTACCCTGACTACAGAAAGGAAAAGAGAGAGGCGTTTTTACATGCCACAGCTAAAAGAGGAAATAATTAGTCGCACTACAGTGGGGTGGGGATGGGGCTTGACATCCATGGCCAAAGAGCGGAAAAAGAAGGGATCACAAAAAACCTTCTCAAAAGGTATTTAAGACCTGACAGGAATGATTTTCATCTTTCCTCCAATGTATAAACAGCAATTAAAATATGGGGAGGAGAAATTAATCCAAAAATATAAAATCTGCTGCCTACACCATAAGAAGTAATCTGAAATTTTGATTTGAAATTTTGAGAGGAATAGGAGCGAGCAGAATGTCCAGACACTGGCACCAGGTAAAATGCCACACAAAGGCATATGAAAACAGCCCAGTGGGCTCTGCATATCTATTCACTGCAGTTTTGAGCCCGCAAGCAGCCAGCAATCCATTCAAATCCTTTAATAAAAGCCAGGGTTCATGACTGTAACCTCCTCAAAGTCACTGACCCATCGGCTTGCCACAAGCACTTACAAGCATGACAAATTTTACAGTTGAAATGAGAAGAGTCCTTGCACAAAGGGGAGATGGCAGCCAAAAGCATGGAAAGCCTTCCACCACCCTCTTGCCCAAATCTGGACACAAGAAAAAACAGCACCATGCAAACAAGCCAATTCTTTGTCTGCTTTTTTTCCTAGAGCACACACTAGCACCGCTACAAAACAGCTGCAAGCTGGAAAGCGCAAATCAGCGCACTCACATCCATCTGCTCAGTCAGAAGCCAAGCCAGAAGCACTGACTAATTCCTGGATATTTAAAGGCAGCATCAAGACAATTGGAGGAAAAAAAAAAAATCAGAGGTGGGCTTGACTATGCACTGGTTGTCTCTTTATAGAGAGAATGGTACAATAAATCAATTAAGCAGCAGATGTGCCAAGATGAGTTTCCAAGTCATAAGCTATGACACCTTTTTTTGATGGCGCATTTTTAAAATTTTTCCAATATCTTTTCTAATGGCTGCAGGCCTGCTTTTCTAAAGCCCAAGTAGAGGGCCTTCCTACTAACACGAATGATGTATGTGGGTTAAATGACAGGGTTGTTGTGATTTCTGTATCACAGGAGGGGTACAGGGACAGAATCATCATGGCCCTCTACTGTGGAGGATTGCATCACTGTGGGAGGATGAGAAAAGAAGAAAATGGGAAAGCAATGCTCTGGTCACCACGTACAAGTGGGCAAGTGTGGGTGAAGGTCCATAGTGACGCAGAGTCCTCAGGCAGGTGCAAAGGAGAGCCACTTTATTGCAAAAAACAGGCCTTCTTAAGCAGTTAGGCCTTTATCAGTTACCTACTTTTAAATCATAACAAACATAATCCAACCAACCACTACACACCACGATGTGAACCTTCAATGGTTATATAACTTGTTTTGCTACCTCTAATTCAGCTGAGTCACTTTCCCATAGTCCTTTTCTACTTAGCCAAAGTAACATGCCTGAACCACGATTTTACAAGGCCTTCCTTTTGTAAGGTTTCACCTATATGAAACAGGCAAGAATCCCAGGCAGGCCCCAGTCATTACGTGAAAGCAGAAAACAGAGCCATGCTGTACCTCACCACTGCCACTCCATGATCCTGTTTTCAGTAAAGTTTATGGGACAGACATCTTAGAAAATCCTCAGATAAAATATCAATGCAAAGCTTCTGGCATACTCCCAAATAGAGAGGTCATAAGTCACTTGGGTCATTCTCTCGTGTCATCCCTACAGAAATGCCACTGGTATAATCTTTGAAACTTCTCCTAACTTACCCCATTGCTACTGCCTATGTACTAGACCTATAAAATCTAGGCCCGGGCTAGAAACCTAAAACAAGATTATTTTCCACTCAGTATAGTTTCGTCAGTACAGTTTAGTACCTTTGACAGACCACTAATGTCTAAACTGAAACAAAGCCAGCTAAGCTGGTTAGGCTGTGGGTAAGCAAACACAAAGAGGATTTTCCCATTGTGCTGTTGAGCAAACACAGAGGAAGAACAGTTCAGGACCTCCCCTGCTGCTCCTATAATATTGTTTTACTGGCAATGTAAATCAGATCTCCAGCAGGTGGTCACCAAAAGGCTGCTCTGAACTGTTTATCTCACAGCTTAACCACCCCCGGGCACCACCCTGCTTGTGCCCTGGCTGGCATCAGGGCTTACCTGCACCCCAGGAAAGGTCTGGCCACTCTCTCCTGTTTTTCTGCTACAGGGCAAAGTCCCAGAACATGAATTAATAGTAGAAGAAACCAACAAAATCACACATAACACCTAGGTTAATTTTGCTAGGCAGAGGGAAGGGATTAATACCCAATGCTCAGAAAACTTTCTAAGTATCTGTTTGCAGGATATGGTGAGGTATCATGACCAAAAAGTCATCAATGTTTTGCAGGTGAATTCCTGTGAGAGGCTGAAACTACAAGCAAGAGATACAACAAGAAAATCTGTAGGCAGAATTTCCATAGATTTTTGTATTTTTCTCTCATTATCAGTATCTTTACTTTATATTATTTTGGAATTTTGTCAGTAATGACACTAAGACTACCTTTAAAATGTCCACGGATAGACAATCTCAAGTCTAGAGGGTAAACACACTGTTTTCTTTATTAACAAAACACCGGTATTTTTTCCCAAAGTATAGCAAAGAGAAACAGAGAATGGAAAAATGCAAACTGTAATCGCTTCGTGGTTCAGTTGTCCTGATGCCCTGTTCTTAATGTCATTTTCTATGCTCTATCACCTGTGCATCGTTGGTACCTTCCTTGGGACGAAATATTCGTCTTGATTACCTGTTTGCCATAAAATCAGCTTCCCCAAAAGAGAACAACTGGTATTTGGTATCACCCACAGGTATTTCTAGAGGGTTCTGGTTTGGCTTAGTAACTGCTATGGTTTTCTGTCTTTGGCCTCATTCTATTGTCCTAATTGCAAGTATGCAATGCTCGATATTGTTTACATTTTGCTCCATTACAGTCAGTTATAGTTTCACAATCAATTACAAAAGGTTCCAAGTTACATATGTTGTGAAATATTAGGGCTAACTGTATTCCTCTGTTGGCTGTCATCTTTTACACCTATTCCTTAATCTCAGCTACATAATTTTAAGTACTTTGGGGTCATCATTTTGAGACTGTTGACAATCACAGTTATGTTTCTTTTGGTTCCTTGACTGACACAGCCAATTTCCTAAGCGTACCCATTTCCCCACCCCTGGCTTTAATCCTATCAAGAATTGGCTTCAATTCCACTTTCCTCAATACGGCTCCAATATTGCTGAGTATGCATGTCAACTAACTGGGCTATGCACTTTATACCTCAAGTGACGTGGAATGCCAAGTTGAATCCCAGATCTCAGCATTGTCCCAGCTTGTACTTGACAAGCAGTCCCGTGGAAGAAAGAGAGAGTGGAAGATATGACCTCTTAGCTGGGATTTAGGCAAGAAAAGGTGTTTAATTAGTGGATTTACTGACAGATTCCCAGTCTGCCTGCATGCATCGCACTGCCTCAGTAGCACACAGGTGCTCAGGTTCCCTGCATGATGTCCCTTCTCCCTGGTGAGCCCATCCTACACATCCACTCTAGACTATCTTTTTTTTTCAAAGATTCCATTTTTTCATTGACATTAGAAAAGCATTTTTGATCTCAAATGGTTTCTTAATTTTCAAAGGACACAGGAAGAAGTTTAAGATTGCCAAATTAATCAGAACAGATTACAAGATGCCAGCGCTACAGTTAAGTCTGCAAATAGGTATTTCTGTCTTTGCCAGGGGAAAAAAGTAAAATATAGCAAGTCTGCTATATTATACTGACAAACCACTCCTGTTCCACCAAAGTATCTCTAGTATTAGTAAAATAAATCTGCTTTCCTGATCCTCCTACAGATGAACAAAGCCACAGGGACAAAAACACAGTTTTGGCATTAAAAGGTGTGTGCACCCGAAGAGTCTGTAGCACAGAATCAGCCAGAGATAACATCGTCAAGATGTATCTGTAGCATAAACTTACACCACAGTTATCTAATCACTAATGGGGCTAAGAGGCAGCCAAGAAATGAGGTCTCAAAATTAGCAGTTGTACCTGCAGAACCTTATTAACAGACTGTCTACTTAAATATCCACCAGCTGTGTGTATGACTTCCTGTGGACTGGAAGAGTGAAAAATTCCCAAATATAAAGCTACCAGTTAAAAAAAAAAATTAAAAAAGAAAGATTACACAAATATAAATTCAGATTATTAGTTATACTTCAGATTTACCCTTTTTTGCCAGTGAAATTAGACTTCATTAAGTTCTCCCATACTCTATAACTTTGTTTTGTATTTTAGGAGCTGTAGTAATCATTTTAATCAAAACACTGCTCATAGGTATATTGCTTCTGTCTTGCAAAAGCTAGTTCCTTTGAACAAAGGAAAGAAATGTTTTCAATATTAAACTACACTCTTAGGTGTAATTATGCTCTATTGTGCCTTTCAAATGTTGAAGTCATAAATCAAGTGAAGTGGAAAGACGGGGGTGAGATAAACCACTGTCCTGGGTAACCCAAAATGTTATTGTATTCCTTATTTGTCTGTGCTCAAAATTGTTACTGTCTCTTCAAGACCCTGCAGCCAGAAATGGAACCTCAGGGCAGTGGAGGGGGGTGCTGGTCCCTTTTAGAAGTCAGAGTCACCCAAGTTGAGTTCTCCTGTCTCTTGGCTTGACTCTAGGCTCTCTCTTGTCTCTTGCCTCTTGCTTCTTGCCCCTTGGCTCTACTGGCAACAGTAGCAACCCGAGAAGCTGCATTTCACAATCAAAAACTGTTTGAGAGTGAATTTTGCAGCAGTAATGGCAAGAGGGTGCCATTTTCAGTGCTTGGGGAGACTGTTTTTGCCCCTTCAACACACCCATGGGAACAGGAGCACACGTCATTCAACAAACAGTTTAACTCTTAGGAAAGAAGGGAGGAGACCAGGCTAATGAGGTGATATTCAATTACTTCTTAAAAACTGACCGCTTAAGAAAGGTATCTGGCCGCAGCATCTCTCTCTAGGAAAAAAAAAAAAATAGTTTCCCTTACGTTTGCAAATAATATAATATTAATATATTATATTCCAATAAAACGTTGGAACACACTGTAAAGAAGGCTTTATTCAACACGTACAAAAGGACCTTGCACAGCTTCTTTGTGATGAGATTATGATGATAGAGAGAATATCTTTTGAAAAAGCACTGTTAATGTTCTGGAAATACCATTACTGTGACCATGAGGACACAGAATTGGATGGAAAGAGAGGACTTCAAATTCCACTGAATTGAGAATCCAAGGCTCCAAGAATTCAGTCCAATATGAACACCTTCAGTAAACTCCCCCATGGCTACCTAACTTTAAAATATGCCTTAGTCACAAACTGAGATTTAAGAAAAAAAAATGTGATGCTGAAACCAGAGGATAATGGAAAGGTTATCAACAATGGAAACCCATCACAAAGGACAATGCTAAAAATTAAAAAGTGTTTAAAACAAGTAAATTAAGCCCAGATACTGAAAATCTAACAGGATGAAAAGATATATAGGATATATAGCATGCTTAGACATACTGGAAAAAGAAGCAAGAAAAGCAAATAAATGTCCAAGGAATGAATGCCTCCTTAAAGTTCCGGTAATTTATATATTTTCGCAGATGAAGAAGTGTTTATAACATTATTGCATTGTATTGTATTGTATTTTTGGAATGCTTATTTTATTAAAGGACTATTATAGGGATTTTCACGCCTATGGTGACTGAGTTTGCAAGACCACCGATGAGCCTCAGTGAATGAAGCCAAAGTGTCTAGGGAGGTAAAACTGGTGTTGTTCATGATGGGCCTGGAAACCTCCCTTAGAACTTTCACACTGAGTGCCAGCTCTTAGTGGAGATTCTCCCTGCCTCTGCAGCCTTCAACCTCCAGAATGTGAAGAAAAAAAAGTGAACTGGCCAATCCCACCTACCAGCACAGTAGAAAAACGAACCTGATGCCATGGGTAGACATTATATCAGTAAATTTGCTTCTCAAAGTGCATGCCTAGAAACAGGTTTAACTGAGTTTGTAAACTAGCATGGCAGGCTGGGCTAATATTTAACAAGGCGGAGTACTGCGAGCACTGATGCAGTCTCCTAGGGGTTAAACAAATGGCAGGGCACCAAGGATCCTTTGATTCTCCCACTGTCATCACACGTGCTCTTGTCCCAGTCAATTAGACAAACACGTTTGAAAGTTAGTACATAAATCCATACTTAGGTATTGACCTGATTTCTAGAAATGTTCAGTGTAATTCCCACTTTGATCCCAGTACAGCAGGCCCTCTTCATCCCAGGGGAGAAATGCATCTTCTCCTAAGCAGTGGGGCCTTTAAAAAAGAAGCAACAAATGTAATGAGATCATCAGCAGGAAAAATGCTGTATGTTTTATGTATCAATATTATAGATCAATGTTGCAACCACTGAATTTTTTGCATTTTAATGCAGGTTAAAATGCAAGGGAGCATGTAGCATTACCCAAAATGGCAAGACAGTCTGGCAAGTGCATCTGTATAGACAGTTCTCCCTGCTGCCATCTGTATTCACTTCTGTATCATCATTATCCTACATTCTGCATAAACACTACCTTTACTCCTTTATAAACAAATTCTTTTCTTTTTTTTTATTAGTAGTAAGACTATCAAAGGGAAAAGCAGAAGCTAGAAACAGGTGCCATCAGATATCTGGAAATGAGTCAGGAATGCACAGACAAAGAAATCTCCAAGTGCTGAGAAATGAAGAAGCAGGTGACGTGAAGGCTTGTGGCAACTTTGGAGTGCCATGAAGTAAATGCTTTCTCATAGTTGTTAATTTTGCATATTCTTTATGTTACAAACTGCATTCTCAGCAGTGGCTGTGTGTTTTTTCCAAACATATCTTACTTCTGGAAATGAAACATGAATAGCAAACTACTACCTAAATGAAAATTACCTCCATTTGTTTACATTCACAAGGCCTTTAAAATACACTAAGTTACAGAGAGTTTGAAGACTTGCCAAAACAAGAACAGGGACAGTTCTGAAAAGAGTCTGATGCAAATGGCTTATGAGAGAGAGTTTTTAGTGAACGTTTTTACATTCATAAGTTAAGTAAACATCATCTGAGGCTGTAAGAATACTGGGCTGGCATGCAAAGAATCCCTTTGCAGAAGCTCAAACTGGCCACTACATGAAACAAGTCATTGTGGAAATCACACTAACATGCATCTTGGTTTTCTTGAGTTGCTACATACCTCTCAAAAGTCACTTAAATCAAGATGCTCAAAAGCTTCCAAGAGTTTTAGGTAAATGGATCTCTAGGTGTTGTAACTTGGATACCTTGAGGGACACATTAGGCTTCTGTTCAGGGTGGGGTTTACAGGAACTTTGCCAAATCATCTTCTTTAAAGACTGTCTCAGTCTGGCTATGCATCAGACAGCTGGCTTCTCTGGGGATGCATTGTTTTAACCTCCGTGTGAGTTACAGCAGAAATACTAGGGGATGAAATGGAGACATTTGAGATTTCTGGTGTGCTTACAAATCTAGTGATATGCACAAATTCGGTGTTATCAGTTAACGAAATTCTGCTAATGAGTACCTGTGGTTACAGAGAAGTGTCTTTAAGTCACTTTAAATTGCAATAGCTGCTATGATGCCCCTTCATGGACACGCATACACTACAGCACACTGAAATACCATAACTCCATCTTCCACAGGCCACTGAACACTTAAAAAAATCCAGAAAATAAGCAAGACCTCAGAACCATGTTAGCATTTTAGTTAAAAGGAGTGCTTGGATGCTTCACTAAGCAACTTGTGCAATATGATACGCTGAAGGTTGTTGTGATCTGGTTTAAACCCAGAAAAACAAAGAAATCTAAGTCTCTGTATAAACCAGGAAGAACTTAGAAGGTTCAAAATATACCCAAAAATGAGATTAAAACCAAACGAGGTTAGATGTTGGCACCAAAAAATGGATACATTTTTATTTAATAGTAAAAGAGGCAGAGAGAAAGAGAAAAGAAAGAGAGAAAGAGATAGAAAAAGAAGTGTGCGTGGGGGGTGGGGGGTAGAGAGAGAGTGACAGGAGTTAGGTAAAAGCATATCACCCATCCGAGGGTCCCAATGATGTCTCGTTGCTCCCCTCCATCTGGTCTTCTTGGTGGTGAAGGTCCCCTGCAGCCACTGCCACTCAGCGCCACGCCGCCACACGCCAAAGAGTATAGAATCCCGTGAGCTAATACACACTTTGGGCAGGGGGGAACGTCCCCGTGCCTCTCTTGCAAGGGGCCAGTTTGACACTGTCCTTTGCAACACAGAGGGTCTGTTGCATCATCCTGCAGTGCTCTGGTGCAGGGTCTGGGGATCCCTTTGCAGGGGCCCTTTGATGGGCCGTGTCACCCCCTCTGCTGTGGATAAGCTTTTCCCCGGGTGAGGGGCCCCACAGCTGGGCCGGGCTGCACATTGGAGGATGGGGGTTCACTGCCTCTGACCAGAGGCCTTTCCAACACACACCCAAAGCCTCTCTCCCTCATCCTTTGGTGCCAGGGTCTGTGCCAGCCTGGCAACTGATAGCTCTGGGGCTGCAACCTCCACCCTGGAGGTGTTAGGCTTGTTCTTTGTGAATATCCCCAGCCCTGAGCTGTTGCTTTATCTTATCTTCATCGTCAAACGGTGTAGAGCGTCTCAGCGCCCCATTCTCAGAGCCCCATTCAGGGTGGCCTTCTCTGCAGCTTTTGTAGCACAGTTTGCTATAATAGGCAAAAGTCATTCACAAAAATGTTTAAGCCATAAACTATAATATTTCAGTCTCTGACAAAGGTGATATGCTTTACATAATACAGACCAAATTTTCAGTCGGTCCTTACTGTACCAGGAGAACATTTTAACCTAAAACTCCCTAAATTTGCAGAAAAAAAATTATTTGTGTACTGATTCCTTTTTGTCCAGTTTTGCAGGCATGTATGTATCTGTGGACATCCCTAAGAACTGAACCAAAGTTCAAACACACTGCTTTTAAGTTTCCAGTACTCAGAGGCAGTCTCTCCTTAGTGCAAAGATGAAAAAAAGAGAAAGGGTGCATCAGAATAGAAAATCTGCCCTTCTATTTAAATATATGTCCATCAAAATCACCTGAACATATTTCTTGCAATCCGCTTATTTTCCTTTGAAATAAAACTGTATTTAATTGTCTTCTTTGAAGTAATGATTACTATTTCCTATAGTCACGTCCGAATTGCATGGACTGTTATGTATGCATATGTAGCCATGAAATCCAAATAAAACTATAAATAACACATAATACACAATGTAAGTAATGCTATAAAACAATACAATAATATAAATAGCTATTAGAATCAGGGGCAATCAAGTGGTTTTCCCACAAAAGGCATCTTTCAGCAAAAAGTTAGCATAGTCTCTTCTCCTCAGTTAAGGCCTGTTGAAAATGTAAATAGAAAGCAAATTTTCAAAGACCAGTAACTCTGAGTAATGCCTCATATTAGCTCTAGTCTTCTCAAGTTGGCAGTACTCTGTCTTATTCCTGTTACTGAGGAACATTTTTGTCCTGATATGCAAGGTTCAGTTATGCCTTTAAAATTCCATCCTTTAAAATGTTCCATTCTTGTAGTAAAATAATTTTGGCTTCTTTACACCCAATACTGTGTAAACCTATCCATTACAATGTTGCTAGTACTGCATGAGTCTCCATATGGCAGCAGATGTAAAGTTTATTCCTTTCTATGTCCTTGATCCAGTCTTAGCTCCAAGGCGTAAGTATTCCTTGAGCTCTTTCGTATGAAGGATCTAAGGAGCTTTAAAAGGTAAATTTCTTTAATGGTTACACCAATTCATATTAATAATTTTCATTCTCTGAGGAAATTTACCATAGGTTGGTTTTGACCCAATACTCTAATATTTATGGGGCTCCTGCAGAACACCACATGAAAGGGTTGGGGTAGCAGGGAAGGGAGATAAGACATTTTTCTGAGGAAATTGAAAACAAAAATAGCATTGTCCTGAAAACTCCTGTGAGGGGAGAGTTAAACTTATGTTGTTTTGGGGGGGGTGGTGGAGGTGGGTGGGTGTTCTTCCTTAGACCTAATGAGGGCATTCATAGACCACTACCAACAATATCCTGCCAAATATCTACATCTCTGTGGTAAGCAAATTAGAATACACATATCCAAATTAGCTCAAAAAGAATCCCACTTCGAAAAGACAGAAAGGTGAACTGCTCCAAGTGAAGTTGTAGGAATCTTTTTATGTTACACAGAGATCTAAGTAATTGCTGTGCCCCGACAAATTTATCTTTCGTATGATATACACCCTAGTGTCAGTCAAAAAACCCTAGTTTACAATTACATCAGTCATAAAGAAAGGTATTAAGAAAGGCACACTCTCTCCTCAGGTAGAGCTGGGTAGCTTAGCAGGGTCTGTACAGCTACACAGACAAAAGAATGTTGCCACCACCATGAGCACTGTGTGAACGAGGACATTGCTCACCTGTATTGAACAAACAGGTGCTGCAGATTCACCTGCTTTCGTATTGCAGCTCCTCTGCTACCTCACCCCTCTGACCTCTTTACTGATCAACACTACATCTACAAAATCCACCTCCAAATACTCGTCTCTTTTGAGAAAAAGTAAAACACATTTGTTGATTCTCCAGGACTGAGAACGGGTCACGTTTCAAGCCTCTGTATCAGGATGTGTGGTCATACTACAACAAAAGTACAGTTTGGTCTTTGCTTAGCAGATGCTCAAAAATACAGAGAAATCCAACAAGGCAAATTAAGGCAAAGTTTTAATTGACAGATACCTAAAATAAAGTACTAGATTGGGCAGAAATTCCCTGCAGTCTGAATAACCCTATCTGACTCCTATTTAAATGTAGGGAAGAAAAGAAAAGAAAAGAAAAGAAAAGAAAAGAAAAGAAAAGAAAAGAAAAGAAAAGAAAAGAAAAGAAAAGAAAAGAAAAGAAAAGAAAAGAAAAGAAAAGAAAAGAAAAGAAAAGAAAAGAGAAAAAATATTTCAGGATTATCAAGAGAAATAGATATACACTACCAGTACTGCAGTCTTCTCAGGAAAATAATTGAGAGGAAGATAAAGAAGAAACATGGCCAAATAAAGCAAATAATCTATCCACCTATCGCACCAAAAAAACCCCAAACAACAAAAAAACCTGCAAAAACTGGCATAATTTAGATCAGCG
This sequence comes from Melanocharis versteri, assembly GCA_013397845.1. Lineage (NCBI taxonomy): Eukaryota > Metazoa > Chordata > Aves > Passeriformes > Melanocharitidae > Melanocharis > Melanocharis versteri. The sequence continues at coordinate 59,580 of VZTG01005545.1, read as the reverse complement.
GTCTCCATTGATATATTTGTCAGGCCACAGCAATTACTTAGATTTCTGTGTGACATAAAAAGATTCCTACAACTTCACCTTTTTGATGCATCCCTATTAGTGAAGCATTTCTGAGCAAACACACCTAGTGCATATATACTTATTTTATCAGTTATATACATACATTACTGAAGCTTTAGTATTTTCTTCCTGCATCCCATTGGAACATCTCATGTACCCCACTTTGGACACCACTGATTTAGATCATCTAAGTATCTCAAACAACTGCAGTGCTTTGGATGAGAGAAACATCCACACGTGGGCTTCTTCCTTGCAATGTTGCAGAAAAGAGTTGGATGGAGAAATCTGTAATCCCTATGGCCAGATACAGTTTTCCTGTCACAAGTACAGGCTATCAAACCACAGATTACATTCTGTGCATTGATTTTGGTTTCAAAGTAATGCAGTCATTAGAGAAATTAACCTAATATCTCAGCCAGCCACTGGGTAATCTGTTGATACAAAACTATTTAAAGCACCATCAGAAAACAAGGTACAAAAGTATCAAAGTATCATATATTAAAAAGAGCTCTTGAGGGTTGAAAACGAGAGATGTGAGAGCAGGATGTGAGGATTTGCACAAAAAGAATACTACGCAGAATAGTCCATGAACTGGCATGACTTTCGGGAGTACAGTAAACTCTGAAGATTAAAATGAGTCTGGACAAGACTGATCTATCATTGGCAGAACAAGGAGAGGAAATTGAGAAGCACTGGCCAGGATCAACACAGCCAGCTTCACTGAGGCACTTGTTCACCACAGTCACAGAGATTCACAACTCGGCACGCCTCAAATTACACCATAGTAATAATAATTCTAATATTATAATAATACATATAATTATAATAATAATTAACTATTATCTTGTTGTACCTAGGAATGGGAGTTCACAATACTTTCAATAGTACACAGAAAAAGAGCATGAAGACCCTGTAGTCTAGTCATCCTGTACATTTCTTTTAGTCCCTGCAACAAAGGCGAGATACTCAAATGTCAGCATTACAGAAGAAAGTAGCAGGGAGAAAGTACTGGCAGTCTTTCACGACCCTTCTTAGGTGAAAGCTTAAAATTGTACACCATAAGGTAGTCCAACACATTTTAGAGAAGAATCTGTGGAAAAGATGGTCACTCACCCCTCTGCTGGACTGCTCACCATATATGTCTAAAAACAATGCATCTCCAGCAAAATGTTTCAGGAATGCTACACTTCAAGTCTCTTCAGAGACTTGTCTGGAACCCTGCTCAGATTCCCAAACCACTTATTCCCTGCTTCCCTCATCTGCCAAGTTCCAGGTACCCACATTCTTGAAGAATTTGCAACAAACAACAGCTGTAAGACAACGGAAGCAGTACATTTCTGCTCTACAATGAGTATGTTCACCAGAGAAGACTTTAAAAGTGTGTCTCTCTAACCAGTCACTCACTCGCTCGGAAGGCAGCTTGCTTGTGACGCTGCTAAGCAAACAACAGGAAGTCCAAAATCACTGTCGTCTTCTGAAGCTGTGGTTTCTAATGATGCACCTATCCTTTTGCCCCTTGTGGTAAAATCCTAGGGCTACCCTGGGAGTGTCCTCCTTTTATGGGTCCCTTATATTCCAAACATCACAAGTTAAAAAAGGTTCCAAGGCAGTTTTTGTGAATCTCACGGGATTCTTGAAGGTACTAACCACTTAGAGGATGAGATTCTGTCCAAAATGGCAAGTAGAACTAGCTCTTTATCACTGGATTAAGCCAAATGTATAGTTGCCTCTTTATTCTTGTTTTGTGAAACTCTGCTCTTCAGAGCAGTGGAGGGACTATGTTATAAGACAACTGGCAATGAAATTTATATTCGGCATTTTAAATTGGAAGTTCTCTTCCGTTTCGGGACAATGCTCCTGCATTTTTACTTCTCTCACAAGCCGCCTAAATCTTGTAGGCAAATTTAGGCCAAATGAAATAAACACCCAAGAAAATTACATTTTAAAGGCAATCTACGCTCCCCAAGACTCGACGCGCCGCAGCGTGCCGGCGCCGACGCGCTCCGTGCCTCGGACACCCAGCGGTAAGCAGGCGCTCCGCCACCGCGGACACGCCCGCGGCTCCCGCGCTCCGTGACGTGGCTCCCGGGGGAACGGCCCGCCCAGAGCGGCAACGGGCGGAGCGCGGCCCGGCAGCACGCATGCACCGGCGGGCGGGCAGGGGGAGGAGCCGCGTCCGCCGGGCCGGCTGGNCGGCCGCCAGCCCGGCGCCCCCCGCGACCCCCGCTCTCCCCGCAGCCGCCCGGAGCTCTCCGCGGCGCCTTCTCCGGCACCCGCCGCGGGGTTTGTGGTCCCCGCCGGGAACAGGTGGGTGAGGGGTGCCAGGCTGGGCTCGGCTCCGCGGGGCCTTCACCGCGGCGGGGTGTGCCCGGGCCTCCTCTTGGGCTGCCTCGTTGCGTTCGGCCCCCGGTGCGCGCAGCGCAGGCGGCGAAACAGTGAGGTTCCTGTGGCTGCCGGCGGCGTGGGGGCTGCCGGCGGCGGGGCCGACCGTGACTCAGGCGGTTGCGAGGAGCGGCCCTGCCGGACACCCCTGCCCGCTGCCACCGCTCCTCAGCCCGGCAGCCTCGCGGGTCTTTTGTGTCCGGGTGTCGGAGGAGGCGGAGGGGGTGGGCGACGCAGTTAAGACGCGCGGCACTGCGGGCGCTTGGCAGGGGCCCCCCCTTTGTCTGAGTCAGCCGCCGGACTGCTCCCGCCTGGGGAGCGCCGTGTGCCGGCTCGGTTCCCCCGTACCGACACTGGGCTCTGCCTCGCCCGAGCGCGGCCGTGAGCGGCGAGTGACCCGCGCAGCCCTTGTGCATCCTCCTTTTGTTTTGTTCCTGTGTTTCTCGTATTTATCGTCCGTTTATCTTCGGGAGGAGGATGTTGAGGCAGTTCGGTATTTAGGTCAGTGAGCCCGTTGCTAACGCAGTGCCCGGGTTTTGGTGCTGGTTTCGGCGCGCGTTGGGGCCCTCGTTTTTGTCGTTACGCCGCCAGTGTGGGGTCGCCCGGCGGGACGGAGGCAGCACGGCCATGGCCTCGGGGCCGAAGGGGTGACTGAGGTGCGCGGCCGGGGTCGCTAATGGGATTTACCCTCCCCTTCCCGCGAGCTAGGCTGGTGGCGGCGGGGGTGCTCTTGGAAGGAGACCTTTTTCAATTATTTTTTTTCCCTCTTCTCGAAGAGGAGCGGTTGGGTGTAACCCCAACCCGCCCCGGGTTGCGGGGCGCATTTGTGGAGCGGTGGTTGCCCCGGGGCGCCGGTCGCGGGAGGCGGCGGGCTGGTGATGCCGCATTTTCTGGGCTGCGGGTCGGCACCCGCTCTCCCCTGGAACGGAAGGGTAGTCGGATTTCGCCGGCGCCTCCTCCCGCCGGAGCCGGCGGCCTGCGGGAGATATAAATAGGGACTGACTTCAGCGGGCGGCGGGGGCGGCCGGGCGCCCCGGGCCCGTCACGCCGCCGCTGACAGGCGGAAGCGCAGGCGCTCCTCCGCCCATGTGACCGAGCCACCGCCGAGCGGGCAGCCGGGCTGTCCCCTGCCGCCGCGGCCCGGCGCAGAGCTGCGGTAAGGGCTCGGCCGGAGTGCGTGCGCCGCAGCGGGGTTCCCGCTGTCGGGAGGCGGCTGGGGTTTCGCCCGCCTTCATTTCCAAGGCGCCTGGAAAAGCACGAGTTGTTCAGCGTTGGGTAGCAACGACTTGATCGTTCCGTTAGGGGCTTGCGTTTCGAGTAGTGGAAGACTCTGCAGACCAGAGGAGCCGCTGCGTGTCTAGTTTGTACTGGGACCTTAGAGTTGGCACCTAAAGCAACATTGAGTAAATGGTGGAATTTGTTTTAACACACTGACTTGAAGGTTAAGCAGGTCAGTTGATGTTGGTGGCACGTTTGATAGCATGTTGATCTTACCTGGCCTCTAGGTGGGTCATATCTTTTTCTGGCTCCCTTGACTGGTGTATTTGGCTGTAAAGCTGTATCAGAATAGGTGTGAAGCTGTGTTGTAGCCAGAAAGGACGCTATTTATACCTGGAAGGTGTTACAAAGCTATAAATAGTCCAGCTATTTATACCTGGAAAATTAGGTCCTGTGACCACCAGTAGACAAGATGGATTTTGCTTGTTTACTTTCTCCTGGTTTTGGTTTACTGTGATCCCACAAGTTTAGTTTAGCTAGAGGCACTTGTCAGTTGCAGTTATAGTACTAGCAGAACATAAGTATACTACTTGCTGTGTGGGCTCTCTTAACTAGAAGTATTTTTCTGTACACTGTAGCAAATTCACTTTTGGCATTTTTGACTTCTAGCAAAGTGTCAGCTGTCAAATATCTCTTACTGTGACAGTTTCTGAATAGGAAAACAGCAGTCCAAAGTTTATACTAAAATACCTTCAGGTGCCATATGCACAGCTTCTACTAAACATAAATTTTAGTGCAATGTGATTACATGTCCTCAATTTGTAGCAAATGCATGATTACTGTGTTCCAGTTTTATTGCCCTTGGGAATCAAGGATTTGGCTGCTGTGCAGTTTTCTACTAACCTTGCTTTGCAGAGGTTAACAGGCAGTGAAGGTGAAAACCTTATTTCTAACATGCAGTTCATTGTAATAGTTAGCACTGACTGCCTCTGGGAGGCTTAGAAGTCCTGATGCAACTTGATTAGAGAAGGGTTTTTTTCTTTTGTAAATGTGCAAGCTGTGTAAGAGAACGTACTCAGTATTTTGAAGTTGTTAATGCTATCTTCCTTGGAAGAGTGTTGTGAGAGTAAGTACTGTTAATAGTGGAATTAGCTTCAAAATGATGTGGGATCAGCACTGAAAAAGCAGGGCTTTTCTGCTGAAGTCTTTTGACTCTACTGGAGACAAGCAAAAATAAGCTATGTTATTTGCCGGAACTGTTTTGTGGGTATGAACTTAGTCTTACTTATTCTGCATATCTCTATTAGTGCTCAGAAGCTGATACTTAAGGAAGTTTTTTGTCTGTCAAATTAAGTTAATCTGCACATGCAGTTCAGTGCGCAACAAGTATATTATTTCTCAGTAGTGGTATGATGAAACTTTTTCTTGTCTTAAAGGTTCATAATGATGTTACTTAGCAATGAATTGCGGTCTTGAATGGTATATTAACTTTCATATAACCCTCTTTAAGAATGGTGATATCACTTGGTAGGGCAGGGTGACCAGACATACTTACAGTTCTTTTAATTGTTAATACTCTTAACCCTGTAATTGATTTTGGTGACATGCCAGCTCCTAATGTAGTTTCTGGTTTTATTTACAGCATCGAGATGACTCAGGAGACAAACCAGACCCCAGGGCCTATGCTGTGTAGTACAGGATGTGGATTTTATGGAAATCCTAGGACAAATGGGATGTGTTCTGTTTGCTACAAAGAACATCTTCAGCGACAGCAGAATAGTGGTAGAATCAGCCCAATGGGTAAGGGTGTGCGGGGTTGTTCGGGGTTTCTTTATTTCTTTTAAAATAAAATATACAGAGGATTACAAGGAATACTAGAACATTTTTTAGGAGAACTTCTGAAAGCTGAACTGAAAGAATGAGTATTCAAAGAGAATACTACTTTGAAGCGCAGTAAAGATAAAAATACGTTTCTGTGTAATGTGTTCTGGTTTGCTTGGCATTCAACCATAGCTTGCTTTCCCACTTAGCCTCTTCTGTTAGCATTTTCTTATGCAATCTGTAATTTGGTTATTAAGTAAAAAGTGTCTTTAAGTAAAAAGTAATAATCAGTAGCAGTGAAAATTGTATGAAGACGGTTCATAGTTGTATAGGAGACTATTTGATTAATGTGTTTTCTGCGATTTGTTCATAACTTGTCAAATTCTTGTTACATAGGAACAACCAGTGGTTCAAACAGTCCTACCTCAGACTCTGCATCTGTACAGAGAGCAGACACTAGCTTAAACAACTGTGAAGGTGCTGCTGGCAGCACATCTGAAAAAACAAGGTAAAATTAAGGTTGTACTGTGAGGGTTGAATGAGCTGTGAGTGTGCAGGAAGGCCTGCAGCAATCCTGCCCTATTGCAGTGAGTGTCTGCGGAGGAAAAAGGACCTGACAGGGCTCATGAATCCATGTAAATTGAAAAATCATTCAAATATTTGGTGTTGTAGTGCTGCAGTAAAAAGGATGTTTTTTATTTATCTACAGAAATACTTTGTTACAGGCTTGCCTGTTTTCTTCTAGGGAAATTAAAATAGAATAAAGAAGCGTGTTTTGAAGATGGTAGAAACATAGGTCAGGAAAACATATCTGTAGTGACTGAACCAATAGTTCATTAATTGGTCTGGACAGTTTAGGCTTTTATTGTGAATGTAAAACTGATGTAAATTATGTCTTTCGCTGTGCTTAAACAGAAACGTGCCTGTTGCCGCTTTGCCTGTAACACAGCAAATGACAGAAATGAGCATTTCAAGAGAGGAAGACTTAACACCGAAAACAGAGACTGAGCCAGGTACGTTCTCAGAGTGACTCTGGGCACAACCAGTGACTTAACACGAGTGGAGGGTTTGTTTACTTTCTGAGTAGCCGTGTCCTGTTGTGATGATAGTCTTGAGAAATGTGTTTAGGATGCTTTTGAGTACTGTCTCCTCAGAATCAAGAAAAAGGACTAGTTCCAGAACAGCTTTAAAATATATGTTAATTGTTAGTAAAGAAACTGACACTTAATGAGGGTGTTTTTAGATCTCTAACATTTGTTTTTAGGAGTGAGGCGCTTTGAAATCACGTTAGGGCAAGGTGTTCAGTTTTGAAGTCAAACTGTTGGGATTCTGTGTATTATCTAGCAGAACAATTCCAGCTGACTCATGGCAGTCAAAATGGCTTGTTGTATTTGGAGTAGGGTGCTTAATAAATTCCATTCTACAGAGGAGTGAGGCTGTGGGAGAAGGGAGAATATGTGGTTTAAAAACATTGACAGAAGTTGCTTAGGATTCTTGAACTAATTGAGTAATCAGTAGATATAACCAATGCATTGTTTCAGGGGTGTAGGGTGGTTGCACCTTTAATTGCTGTGTGTGAATTGTCTGTTTAACAGTTTTATTCTCGTGCTGGATAGTTATAGCTGGAGTAGTAAAACTTCGATGTGGAAACTATTTCTTGGAGTGAGGCAGGGAGGGAGGGACAGCTTGCTTAACCAAACTAGTGAACAATTTAATTCATACCAGTTTGTTCAGATGGATATCTTAACACACTTGTTTTGTACCTTAACAAATCCAGACTTTTTTATTTAATTTACCAGTTCTGAAACAGTTTTAAAAGCTAAAAGCTGGTGCATAGTAGGAAGTCTGTTCATTCAAGCTGAAGATAAAATCTGTTACTTCAGTTTTGAAGTCATTGAGATGAAAATGGCAGCAGATGCTACTCAGCACTGTATCGAAGTGATTTTTATCTAGTTAAATCTTTGCCAACACAGACTAGTCTGACACTTGATGTTTAATTGTTCAGTATTTGTACAGAGGGTTTTACCATTTTCATAAGTCATGCTAAGTCAAGGTTCTGTTACACAAACTAAAGTACAGTTATTCAATACATTGGGTTTTTTATTATGTGTGGACTGAAAGGGAATTTTTGTAATTATTAAATTTCTGTAACTGATGTCATCTGAAGAGGCTTTCATTATGTGACTGAAAAGTAATTTAGACTTCGCTACAATATTCATTAACCCGTTGTGCCGTGTTATGAAGTCCCACTGGAATGTGTCAAGAAGGAAATAGGAATACATAAAATGGTAGTAGTGGGGAAGTAATAGGTGATTTTACTTTTCTTAGAACTGTTGTCATTTTGCCAGCTGTAAAAACAGTCTCAAGTTATTGTTGTTATATAACCTGTTTTTCAGGAACTTTGGGTCAGCTGTATGATAGGTCACACAGCTCACTATTGATTAGAATGGGGGAAAAATCTAAAGCAGCTCAAAGATACTTAGGAATTACAGTAAATGATCTCAGAGGTTGAAACCAGTAAAAGCTGTCACAGGCTTGTGTAGAGATGATTGGAAAAACTACCAGAGAACTTAAATGCTTCTGGAGGAAACTTGAAGAACTAAACTACCCCCTGAGAGAACATACCTGTAGATTCATGAGGCAGCCTCAGCCGCTCTAATGCCCCTTTTAAGTATTATTGTTTGGCACAGATCCTAGACAGCATAAGATAATGTCCTTAATATACTGTTCTTAGGGTTTGTTGGACATCTTAAATAAACAGTGTTGGATATATTTAGTGGTACATTACTCTGTGTCTTGCAGGCAAGAAAAGCTGGCCTAGACTTTTTAGAAAAGAAAATTCCTGGTGTGTCTGGGCTAGGCACATTTTTTGTCTTCCTTTTTTCCAGTAGCATCCATTATGCGTTGGTTTCTCAGGGACAAACTGGAACAGTGGTAAATAATTCACATCACCTAATAGCAGCAAGAGTTAATATTTTCTTTGAGGTGTGATTCTCTAAGATAATGCAGTCATGGAGTTGCTAATGAAACACAGTGTAGCTGTAAGCATAGCTTGACGCTTGGGACAATTTCATAACCAGGTGCTAATAGATCATGGACTGTATCTTCAACAGTATGAAGTCACATTTTCTTCTGCCAGATGTTCATTAGCAAAAGAAATTTTCTGTGTTTCTCGTGCAAGTCAGAAAGTTTAAAAGAAGGATTACATCTGGTAAACTAATTTTTTTTTTGCAGTCTGTAGCATAAAATCATACTTTTTTGCTTTTGGAATTGAAACAACAGACTAGAAGGTAGAGAAGTTGAGAAAAAATTAAACTATTATGTTTGACAAGCTTGTTTCTCTTGATTTTGTTGGGATTTTGGGTTTTTTCTTCTTTGCTCAGGTTGAGGTTGCAACCTAAATTCACCTTCAGAACAAACCTGGTGCTAAGACAAATAATTGTACCTTAACATTTGAAGAACAGCCTGGTGGCTGTAACTCAGTTGTAACTCACATTTTTGTTCTCTTGTAACTTGTAGTGGGCCGAGTCTGACTGGATGCCAGGCACTCACCAAAGCCTCTCTATCACTCCCCTCCCCAGCTGGACAGGGGAGAGAAAATAAAATGAGGGGTTCATCCTTTGAGATAACGATGGGGAGAGATCACTCACCAAATACCGTCATGGGCAAAACAGACTTGAGTTAGAGATATGGAGTTTATTATTAACAAAATCAGAGCAGGATAATGAGAAGTAAAAACAGACCTTAAAAACACCTTCCCCTCATGCCTCCCTCCTTCCCAGCTCTACCTTATTCCCCAGTGGCGCACAGGGGGATGGGGAATGGGGGTTATGGTCAGTTCATGACGCATTGTTTCTGCTGCTGCTCAGGGAGAGGAGTCTTTACCCTGCTCCAGAGCGGGGTCCCTCCCATGGGACGTTGTTCCCTGTGAACTTCTCCAATGTGAGTCCATCTCATGAGCAACAGTTCTCCGTGAACTCTTGCATTGCGGGTCACTCTTAACACGGGATGCAGTCCTTCAAGGACAGGCCGCTCCAGCATGGGTCCTCCACAGGGTTGCAAGTTCTACCAGGAAACCTGCTCCAGCGTGGGCTCCTCTCTCCGTAGGTCCACAGGTCCCTGCCAGGAGCCTGCTCCCATGTGAGGCTCCTCCACAGGTGGATCTCTGCATCCCTGTGGACCTCCAAGGGCTGCAGGGGCACAGTTGCCTCACCACTGTCTTCACCATGGGTTGCAGAGGAATCTCAGCTCCAATGTCTGGAGCACCTCCTGCCCCTCCATCAACTGACCTTGGTGTCTGCAGAGTTGTTCTTCTCACATGTTCTCACTCCACTCTTCTCTGCAACTGTGCAACAACTTCTGTTCTTCTTTCTACTTAAATTTGTTACCACAGAGGTGTTACCACCATTTCTGATTGCCTACAAAGTGGCACATCCCTCTTTGGAGCCACCGGGGCTTGGCTCTGCCGGACGTGGAAGAAGCTTCTACCTGCTTCTGAGAGAAGCCACCTCTGTAGCCTCCCGCTACCAAAACCAGGCCATGCAAAACCAATACACCACTAAAAAGAAACGGTTTTGAAAACAAGTTTATCTAAACAATTGCATTGTTTTAACGCACAGCATATTTTTAGCATTTTCTTAGACTTTTGTAGGTGATTACTTTGGTGAATGATCAGCCTCCAGTTAGGTCTGTCAGTGTTTCCAGACACAGTATCAGCACTGGCTCAAGGGTCTAGTACTTTTTGTGGTTGTTTTTTTTGTTGTTGTTATTTAGGGGTTTCTTGTTTGGTTTGGCTTGGTTTTTTTTAATGCAGTAATGCTGTGGTTTAGGGAGAGGTGTTGTATGCAAGTAGTATTGCTTATAAAAAAGTAAACCAGAATTTGAACTGATAATGGTATTGTGTAAATTACATATTTTAAAAATACCCAAATACTGTTAACTTCCATCCATGCTGTAACCTACCCTTTTATTCAGCAGCAGCAGTGTTAGAAGATACCAGGTCATGGTGTTTCACACATGTCTCTTTGCTTTCTGTCAAGCTGTTACGGTTAGAGGTATTTTACAGCTGTCCTGCATTCAGGTTGAGAGACCCTGTAATGGGTTACCCTTGCTATGTTGTAGGTAGAGCCAGTGTGTTGTAGGTAATATTGTGAGTAAGATGTAAGTTAGCTTATGAGATATGGTAAGATCAAGATGGTAAGTACATGATATTCGTTAAGTCTGGTTGTAATGAGTGCCTTGTTAGTTAGTTAGTTAGTTCTGATTTGTTTTCACACATGGCTGTAGTAGTTTCAACATGTTGCTCTCTGTGAAAAGTTCCATTGTGTTAGTAACATTGTCCGATGTGATAATCCTGTATTGTGTTGAAGATAATTAGCTTGTCTTCATGCTTCCCATATCTGCTGTAGCTTTGGTAAACACTCCTGATGGAAAAATTTCAGAAATGAAATCTCTTGTAAGCCCTGAAGCTGTCCACTGCATACAAAAAGGCTGAGGACCTGACTGCTGGTCCTGTGCGTGTTGGTGATAGCATGTTATTGTTATTCTATCAAGTCTTCATGATAACCAAATTAAACTGTGTTTCTGTGTGGTACTGAAACTGGGGAATCTTTATGTTGTGTTAATGTGGCAGTAAAGATATTAAATGTGCAAATACACAAGTTAGGATTGGGCATGCAGGAAGTGAGTGGCATGCTGCAGAACATTTCTATTCCCTCTCTTCAGCGTGGAAGTAAGCATGATAGAGGTCTGTTCTGCAGCCTTTCAACAGGCACCTAGGTTGGCATAGCAGTTGTAGTTCCTGAGCAAAAGCTTGATGAAACATAATATGTACTGCCCATCTTTCCAGATTAAAATTGTATGTACAAGCACTTTGTCATCTTAGATTAACCCCAGCCAGCAGCTAAGTACTATGCAGCCACTCACTCATTTCTTGCTCCCCAGTGGTGAGGACAATTGTGGGGGAAAAAACTAAACCCTGTGGGTTAAGACTAAAACTGCTTAATAATTAAAACAAAGTAAAATAAGCAATACTGATGATAATAACAATATAAATGTGATGAAAAGAGGAGAAAGATTAATAAACCTCAGAAACTTAACAAGTGATGCATACTAGAGTTGGTCACCACCTACTGACCGATGCCCAGCTTATCCCCCTAGCAGTGATTGGCAGCTCCCGGTCAACACCCTCCCGTTTATATATTGGGAAGGGTGTTCTGTGGTGTGGGATATTCCTTTGGCTAGTTCATTTAGGTCAGCTGTCCCAGTGGTGCTCCCTCCTGGCTTTTTGTGCACCTGTTTGCTTGCAGGGCACATGAAACTGAGAAGTCTGTGTTTTAAGGTAAAAGCACTGTTTAACAACAATTAAAACATTAGTGTATTATCAGCATTATTCTCATACTGAATCCAAAATACAGCACTATACCAGCTACTGAGAACAGAATAACTCTATCCTGGCTGAAACCAGGACAATTGTGCTAATATACAGTATAAGGATTGTATTGTTTCTAGTACTTCCACTACTACTACTATTGTTATAGCTTCAGAACTGCAGAGATGCATCTAATGTCTTTTGGATGACTTCTAACTTTACCATTTCTCTCTCTTGTTTTGTTTTTTCCATTTTTTCAATGGTGGGATTTGGCAGGTAGCATCATCAAATCACAGTCCTTAAATCCATCTTTTTCCCTATGCTTTCAAGAATTTGTGCCACTCTTATCCTTGAAGTTTAAGTGTTTAGATCTTATTTTGGTTAGTTTTTCTTTAGTGAGAGAAGCTTCTAAGAACTTTATTCTCTTACTTTTGTATCCCTTTCTGGTCACTTTTGATATGGAGAATGCTAGAAAATAGTACTGATTAATTTTCAACATGTTTTTTTCAACTGTAACATTGAATTGATTCCAGAGTGTGTAATCTCTGTCATACTGAAAATAAACATGCTTTTTTTTGAAGCAGCCATACTGTTTTATATAAGAAAAACTACTGACAGCTTTGAACATTCTTTTCTTAGAGTGGTTTTCAATTTTGAGTGGCAGACCCATGAGTCTGAGAAGAACTTTATTCTCCAGTTTATAGAACCTTTCTGCAAGTAGGTTGAGTAGGTGTTGTACTTTGTCATGTGTCTGACTGGTTCCATCAGTGGCCTTGCTGCTCCTCTTGTAAAGATGCACCTTACCTTTAGGCTACATTTGAAGGAAATTCTCCCAAATTCGTGATGAAATGCCTGTATTTGTGTAGACTTTTTCAGGCACCCACCTCTAGTACTAGGATTATGTTAGTCTTTATCATTAATTTGCTAGGATAATAGTTACCCTTGGGCATGATGGTAGTGCATCTTACAGTGCCTACAGGCAATCATTTAAGACCAAAATACTAGTTAATAAAGGCCTACCCAGGTCTGAAAATCAGTTGCTCCTAAAGTTTTTGGCATTGTAGTAGGAGAACTGATCTAGTGAAATTTGAGTGAAGTAGATCTTTGCAGGTCTTGAGCCAGAGACAGGAAGGGACATGACCAGGGAGATGGAGGGGGCTACACAGAACTATAGAACCGTTTGGGTTGGGAAGGGCTTTATGGATCATTTAGTTCCAGCTGCTCTTCTGTTCCTGTGCATCACTACTCTTGGAGTAAAGAATATCTGCCTAACATCTAATATAATTCTCTCTTGTAATTCAAAAATGGTACCCCTGGTCTTATCACGATCTGCCCATGTATAAATCTATCCCTCTGTTTTATAAGCCCTCTAAGCTTGGAAGGTTTCAATGAGGTATTCCTAGAGCCTTGTCATCTCCATGCTGAACAGCCCCGGCTCTCAGCCTGTCTTCATAGGAGAAATGTTTCAGCCCCCTGAACATCTTTATGGCTCTCTTCTGGTGTACACCCAGCAGATTCACATCTTTTCTGTGCTGAGGACCCCAGAGCTGGATTCAGCACTCCAGATGGGGTCTACAGGAGCAGAGTAGATGGACAGAATCCCCTCCCTTCACGTGCTGGCTACTCCTGTTTGGATGCAGTTGGCTTCTGGGCTGCCAGCAGACACTCCTAGCTCATGTCCAGTTTTTCATACAAAAAGAGTACACAAGTCCTTCTCTGTAGGACTGATCTCAATGAGACACACTCTTTGTGTCCTCGTGTCTGGGATTACTCTAACCCAGGTGCAGCACCTTGGACTTGGACTTGTTGAACTGCATGAGCTCTCATGGGCCCAAGTTTGTCCAGATCTCCCTGTCCGGCATCCCCTCCTTTGTGCTGAGGGTGCACTTAATCCCACTGTCTGTGTAACTGATGGAGGTACTCAAGAGGAAGGGTCCCGAGACAGAGCCCTGAGGGACACCGCTCATCACCAGTCTCCACCTGGACATAGAGCCATTGACCACGCCTCTCTGGCTGTGTCCATCCTGTCAATTACTTGTCCACCATACAGTCCATCCTTCAAATCCATGTTTCTTTTCTTTGGAGATGAGGATGAGAAAGTGCATGCACGCCAGTTAGGAGCTCTTTTTTGGTGGTGAGAAGTTTTAGTGGTAAGAAGTTTGCTTCATCTGAACACTGTTACTGAGGAAGCAGGTCGACAGGTACCAGTAACCACTGTTTTCCAGCTTTTGGCATTTTTTCAGCTACCTGTTCTGTGGTGATACATAAATCATTTAGAGCACTTTGATTAACACTATGTGATTTCTGGCATGGATTTAATTTAATATCTTGAGGACTGGAATTGTACTTGCCCGGTTGGATTTGTCTTTTGTGTTAAAGGAAGCCTTTTGTGACAAGCAACTGTAAGAACAGTATTTTGATTTAGGTGGGCTCCTGATGTTATGGCAGAACAACTACAATTTTCAGTATTTTTCCTCTACAGGTTGATGAAAAAGGAGTTCTGTTTGGAGCTTTAGGGGGCAGGGTAGGCAGCTTTTTCTTCTGTCCTAGCCATTACTCAGAAGCACATTTATGAACATTTAACATCATAAAAGCCAGTCAGACTAAAATCTGCTGGCATAAAATAATAGGAGAATCCTTTTTTCATAGCAAGTAATAAAATGGAACATTTTCATTTGGATTTAGGGAGCTATGTCCCCTCTTGTCTTGGTACCTTTTAATGACCATTACTGCATGTTGTGTACTGCTTTTCCTCTTTGGAAGATGTTTTAGTTGTGGGGGAAGAATCCTGTTCAGCAGCCCTTTGGGAAATGTGCTGCTGCAGTTTTTTAGGATCACTTTCATCACTTTACAGGTTGTGGGCTGCCATTGTTGCAGTTGCTTGATGGAAAGATGGAAGTATACCTGTAGTGATTGGTAACATTTTCCCTAGATGAATTTTTTCTCAGAGGCTTTTTTATGTGGTAGCATGATCTGTTAAGCTGTCTGTTTGCCTTGGTGATTCCTGGGAAGTTCCTGTTTTCATTTTTGCGTCCTTGTTGACATGTGTTAGGCAGTGATATAAATGATTCTCCTCTCATTTTCTCTTTGTGTATGGTGTGAGTGGCTTTATGTCACTGTTGATTTGCTGCCCTCTACATTTTCTTTTACATATGATTGAAACAGCATGTATGCTCCCAGGGCTCAAATTTTTAAGTTGGTTCTGATGTAGGTGAAGCTTTCCCTTAGCTAACTACACACAAAATTGTAATGTGCGTGTTTCTGGTTCCTCTTATTCATCTGTCTTGGCTTACAAATAGCATTTCATTTTGAAACAAACTAGCAATATTACAAACCTAAAAAATTTAAGCATGTTTTTTGGGAGGTGTTTGGTCTTTTTTTTTTTTTTTAAGGCCATAGCTGATGGCTGTTAGCCCAGGTGCATAACATCCAGCAGGTACACTCAGTTTGTGGTATTGTTCATTTTTAAGCCAGTTTTTGGTCTCGGGCTCTCTAGTAGATAAACTGATACTGAACACTGCTTCTCTTGGGATCTGAAGACAAGTTCAGAGGGTCATATTTTTTTATCTAGAAAATCTTAATTTAAAAAAGTTATAAAAATATCTGCGATGTGACAAAAAACCCAGGTTGTAAATTACCTTGGTTGTTCTTTAGGACTGTTGCTATAATGTAGAAGTTAAGAAAATATTAGCAACCATTTGTTTCACTGCATGAAATTTTTTGGTGATGAGCACTGAAGGTTCCGTGTTACTCCTGTGAGTTTGTTGCCTATAAATCTTGTTTAGATTATGAAGTCTTGCTTCTAGGTGTGTTTAGAATACCTTTTAATGACAATGCAAACACAGTTTTAAGAAACAAGTACTGATTCAAAAGAATCTCATCTAACAAACCATATTTGTATGAAGTTGATTGCAAATAAGTCCTTGAGGCTTATATACTCCATTTATTCTGAAATGCATTTTGTAATTAATAGATGTTATGATAGATGTTATACACAGGGAGTGTTCAGCAAACTTGTACCAAGAGCAGGTATTACAGCTGTATACAAGTGCATCTCTCAGCTTTCCTTAGTTCCAGTTTTTGATATGAAGAGGATATCAATAAAAAAATTCTATTTTAGGGGGAAAAACCACTTTCTTCAATAAAACAGCCATGTCTAAAGATGCAGTTGAGAAAGTGTTCATTTTGACTATACCTACTTGAACACTAAAACTGAATAAGTTACAAAAAATATAGACATGCAATGCAAATCTGCACTTTGTTATTTAAATTAAGGCTCTTTTGAACTGTGTATTTTGGAGCTGTGTTCTGCATCTGTCACAGAATTAGCAGCTTCCTGGCTGCTGTCTTGGTGAACTGCTTTAGACACCTGACTTCACTGCAGTAGTGGCAAAACAACCCTATGGCAGTAACACATTGCTGAATTTCATTTTTTTCCAAAATATGTTCCTATTCGTTATATTTTCTACTGAGGTATCTCTGTTCAGCAACTTTAGCTCTGACAGTATTGTTACTGTTTTAGATTAAATGTTACTTGATCATATGATTTATTTAAATATAAAATGTGTACTTGGAATTTCTGTCATGCATTTCAAGCCCATATAGGTATAATGAATGAGTGCCACATATTTTCTACCTGGTAGGAGTGTGGGGGAAAATCTGATTGTCTCAAGTATAGTCGGAAGGGATGAATAAAGTACTTAAAAATCTTTATTTCTGATTCATGTTTTTAGACTTGTCTATGTAGTACTTTAGGCAACAGATGTCAGGGTCTTAGTGGGTGAATTATTCTTTAATGTATGCATACTACTGAATACCTAGTGAAGTCAAGAAAAGCAAATTTAACCCTTATTTCCTTTGCGTGCTTTAACAGTTGTTACTCAACCAAGCCCATCAGTTTCTCAGCCTGGTACTTCAGAGAATGAAGAGAGAGCTGCTGAACTGCCGAAACCAAAGAAGAACAGATGTTTCATGTGCAGGAAGAAGGTTGGCCTTACAGGTATGAGAATACTGTTAGTTTTAAAGAAATTTGCATGATTAGTTACCTCTTGCTAGATTAAACTTGATAAAACTTACCAGCTTCTTCACAATTTAAATAACTTAGTACAACCATTTATTTTTCTTACTCTGTCACAGTAGACAAACATATCCCCTTTGTAGTGACTGCTCCCTTAATTTTAACTCCTTGGTTAAAAACTAATCTTTCTAGTGATGTTGCTTCTTTTTTTTTGTACAGGATTTGACTGCCGATGTGGAAACCTATTTTGTGGACTTCACCGTTATTCTGACAAGCATAATTGCCCATATGATTACAAAGCAGAAGCTGCAGCAAAAATCAGAAAAGAGAATCCAGTTGTGGTGGCCGAAAAAATTCAGAGAATATAAATTAATGTGCTTGTGAAAAGACTGACTGACTTTTTGTGGGGCTTTTTTTTTCAATACATCCTAAAAAACATGAAAAGAGCAGGTGCATGGTCATTTTCCTTTGTTTTCCAAAGTTTTACTTCTAGTCCTGTCTGTCTAAATGATACTTCAGATGTTCAGGTGTTTGTTACAGGCAGAATTGGATAGATACAGCCCTTGAAAATATATATGCCCTCCCCAGAATAGATGGGTGATCAGAAACCTGCACAGGAATACACATGCACAGAGGACAGACTCTAGTTCACATGTGCCAAACAGATGTATGCAATCTGCATGTGTGCAGCAGCTCTGCCTTGTGAGATGTGCATGAGGTATTTAATGTTTAGCTAATGTTATATGCCTGTTTTGGAGAAGGATACATCAAAACAGTTGGCAGTCTACTTCTATCATTTAAAATCTCATTCTACTTTTTAGTTGCCACACTCCATTTTAGTTTTCCAGCAGAATACGAGCTGTGTAGAGGGGTCTACCATCCCAGTAAGATGAATGTCAATGCCATATTTAAGTCACTTAACAACCGCACTGAGAAAAATGGAAAAAATCAGATACATATGAGAAGAAAATTGTTTTGGAAAAGATTACATAAACTTTAGAATCTTGAAAAAAAAGTTCCCAAAGGAAATGTCCTCATAGGAGCTTATGGACTGGCCTGCAACAGAGTTGTCTGCTTTTCCTTGCATAGCTAAAAATGTTGTGTAGCACAATATTGTAAGATTGGTTTTCAAAAAACAAGTTACAAATGTTTCTAGACATACCACAGCATCTCTATCTCTATCAAGCAACACAGGTCTAAATAAGTTGCTGAAATATTAGAGCAGTTTATTATTCATGTACTACTTATGTTCTGTGTGTTCCAAGTTCAGAAGAATATTAGGAATTAATTTTTCTAGTTTTAAATGTAACAGTTGCACCGTTCTGCATGGAGAACCGTACCTTAACATGGCTGCTGTAGACTTAAATGGTAGCTGGAACCACTCTTGGAGGGCTGCTTTATCATTTTTAATTGTACTTGGGTATAGGACTGTAGTGTTCTTGGGTGTATTGCATGGGCTGCATTATCTACGGCATTGTACAATAACAACTCTAGAAAAGGCAGTATTCTTCACTGATGCTTGTCTGGTAATATATATCACTTCTGTGTTATAATGGAAGGGGTTTCTGTGATGTATGAAACTTGTGTTTTTTATATAAACAAATACAGTTTAGACTAGTGTTGTGGTAATGCCTGTTCTCATCTGTAAATAGTTACATACGTACACAAGGCACTACTCCTGACTTGATTTTTGTTGCCAGTGTTCAGTCTTGGTTTTTACTTCACTATTAAAAGCGTCAGGTTTTCGCTTCTAACTTTGTTCTTTTGAGTTATTAGATATGCAGACATGTACAGATAGTTCATATTTATGTATTGCACATAAGCTACCCAGCATCTATGCTATATTGTATTATGTAAATAATAAAAATAATGTACAGAAGGAAATACTTCCTTTTATGGTAGTTCATTGGTTTTAGTTCTTGCTGTAGTGAGAATGTGACCTGGCAGAGGCTCAAGTGCAAAGTTTAATAAGTTCTTACAGATGTCTTATGCATAAGCTTGACTATGCCCTCATTTGGATATACCAGCTTTTTTTTGAGGCAACTTGCATGAGCAACTGGAATACAGATGACTTGATGACCTGACAGAAATGCCAGCAAACAGCAATGTGCTTTAAAGGGAGCAAAGGAAAGTATTAACAATGAACTTCTAACTTACTTCCAGTGGATCTGTTGTGACAGAGCCAGGTACACTGACTAAACTATTTTGTCCACATCTTCACCAGCATACCAGCATCTCAGCACAGTTATTGTCAGTGTCAGCAACCAAATACGGGTGCTAAATATACCTGATTTATCCTTTCCAGTGGGAAGGAAAAGGACACAGTGCACAGCACATGTTGCCATGGAGGAAGACATCTTCAATACTGGATAATCATAAAAATTGCTTGTATCAGAAATGGATAATGTGTATCCCACCAGTCAGCTGATAGTCAACGTCCTAAGTTAATACTCCAGCCACTGTGTGTACCTCCAATAAGGGAGCACAGGCACGCTCCAGGACTTCATCATTGAACTGCTTTAAAGCACCAAAATTACAGTATTTCTACCTTTTGTATTAAAGTAACATCAGTGTCTCCACTACAGCATAAAGATGTTGGTTTTTTGGGAGTTTTTTTTGAACCTGAGAATGCCCTGTAGCTGGATGTTTGAGGAACTGTCTGGTTTTGATACTTTCTTGGCTAGGGTGGTTTAGGACTGGTACTAGTACTGATACTGTTAGTTAATGATTATGGTGGTCTCAATCTCAGTCTGATTTTTTCTGTACAAGGGTTGTACTATGAACACTTGTTGAAATACTTGGTCTTGGCACATCTGTACAGGAAAGTATGGAATGAAAAATCCCTTTTTCCTGTAAAATTGTGAACTGTATCATGTAAATTAGACTTCAGTGGGGTATGAGCCTGTCCTCAAGTCTGCAAGCTGGCCAGAGCTTTGTTCTTCTAGTAGTGTATGTAGTCTACATATTCACTACGGAGCTCTAGTTTTGTCGAGGCTCAGTAAACAAAAGAGGGGAAGGTTGTTTGAAAAGAGCAGATATTGACTAAGTCTGTATGTGGGGACACTATTTAGACTTAAGTGCAGACATACATCTTCCAAGAAAGAAATACAATTCCTTCACATACCACTGTTCCTCATTTAACATTTGCCTGTTAGACTGAAATCTTCTTACTTCGAGCATAAATACAGTGTCCTGGAAAGAGTCTCCTTCTGTTTTAAACAACATAACTAAGTGATGGTAATTTTTTTGGTTAGGAAACAAAAAGGACCATATAAACACATGAGTAAAAGCAAACACCTAGGTCATGATTTGATAATCTTCAATCTGTGAAATGCTTGCCTAGCCCCAAGTGTTATGGCTGTGCGCTACTGTGTTCCACAGTAGGATTCTGGGCACACTTGCTGATGCCTGCTACTGTTAAACCTGAAATTTGGTGTGTGAGGATGGCCTTCCTGTGGTGGTTCCAATGCTGATGAGCTGCCAGATGCTTTGGTTGGTTGTTGGTTTTGATGCATAGGGATGCCATGGGGTCAAGAGCCCCTGACTATCTTCATGGTACTTAATCTCTTTGAAACCATGCTATTGATCATTGGTAACTCTCCTTTGGAAGGTGATTATTCACAAGTGGAATGTCTTAGCTACTTGTGTTTGTCATGGCTCCAAGTCACTGAAAGCGTGCTTAAGGATTTGACTCAGGTCTGGTGTCTGTGATAACTCAAAATGCATGTCATTTTTCCAGTGTTCTTAAGCTGCTCTACAGTATCATCTGATGCATCTGCTTGAAGGAGAAAATGTACAGCAAATTAGGAATTGGTTTGTTTCAGGTATCCAGGTGCGTTAAGTAGCTATGATTCAATCATGAATGGAACTTTGCTCTCTATATAGATATGTGGTTTTTCTGCTTGTTTCATTAGTTTCTCAGTCAGCCAGAAACAAGAACAGGTTTTCTCACAAATTACGTATTACTGGCTCCCTTGATCTTTTTGTGTAATTAAACACCCAGGATATTTGATGGACTGCTTTCTGATTTAGGAGACACAAAGGGCTTTGGTGGTATACCTGAAAGTACCAGGATGGCATTGGAATTGACATATGACAAACCTGAATAGTTAGAAAACTTCAGCTGGAAAAATGAGTCACTATATGTCAAAATATAGTGCAGGAACAAAGTTCTGTCTGTGAGTGCAGTGAGAGTTGTCACTACAGAGAGTTTTAAATGCCATTTTGCAGACCTGAATTATCACTTAATCTACTGTAAACACTTAGCAGAAAGTGCTTCAGCCTTTAAGTTGCGTATTTTAGAAGTAATTTAGTGATGGCCAAAGAAGCAGGGTTGGAGTTTGGGGTTTTTTTTCACTAAAGCAATGCAGAGACTATATCTGCTTGAAAGGGCACATCAGCCTAATAACACAGGAAGAAAGACTGGATCACTCATGGTATTAAGAATCGAGTTCTGTAGGATGCAAGTAAGTAAAATATCAGCAGTCTGTGATTTTATGTAAATTAAATGAAGATAAGGGTAAAGGTGGGAGTACTGAAATAAATGCAATAATCAACACCTACAGTGGCAACCAAAAACATTGGCTTGACTGTTTTGTTTGCATAGGTAAAATCTATTATTTAAAAAAAAAAAAGTTGATAATTGAAATTACTACTGTCGTAACTTCCTGAAGAAGCTGTCTTGTACTTGCCTTTTTTACTAGATGGTGAGATGCAGGTGACAAATTCTTTTTTTTAATGCCTATTTCATTTCAGTGTGTGTTTCTGTTGTAAGCTCATGGCCAGCATTGTAGCAGTGTTGGAAGTTGGGTTTCTCAGGTGAGTGTTACTTTGGCTCAAACCACCTAAGTGAGATATCTGTGTCTTGATTAAAGTAGCAGCAGTAAGCCTGCTTATCACAATCTGAGGTTTATTCACTATGGAGAGAAAATAAAAACTAAATGGGATAATTATATCTGCTCTTGCACCTAAGTACAAGCAATGCAGGGTAGATCGGGAGTTGGACTTTGATAATCCTTGTGAGTCCCTTCCAGCTCAGAATATTCTGGGATTCTCTAGTTATTGTGTGATGAGTTTTGGTCCAAGGCAGGTTGGGTCTCAACTAACTCTAGGCATCTGAGAGGGTTGCAGGGTGAAGTGCTTCCCTCTTTGTAGGCATTTTACAGGTTACTCATGACCTGTGTCAAGAGAAGGCACTTCCAGAACCCTCCTCCTCCTTTCAAGTTCTCATTGGGATGCCTGTAAATGCTAAATTACTGCCATTGCTCTGTGTCCTGGGTTGAGCATGAACCAATGGTGAGGGTTGGACATGCCTCCAGATCCCATATTTAAAACAAAGCAAGGCACCAAAAGCTCTTTTTTAGTGCCGGCTTTCAAGCAGGTNGGTGAAGACACTTGAGGAGAACAACATGGAGACTCCAAGGTCAGTGAGGAAGGCAGAACTGAAGTCCAGAAGGGGGAGAATGAGGAGATGTCCCATGTCTCGGGACTGAAATTCTTTTGTAAGCCATGATGAAGACGTGAACAATCATCAGACTGTTATTCCCGTAACTCATGAAAGACATGGGGGGATGAAGTGTTCAAACTGCAGACACGAGCAAAGGCACTTGTGCTAAAGCCAGCAGATGTTGAAGTGACTGTGATCCAATGAGAAGCTTGAACAGAGAGAGAGATAAGGTGAAGAAGACCCCCTGACCTTAGGAAAAAGGGGGGGAGAGACCTCTGTTCTCAAAAATTAAGATGATCTCAGAGATACTGAAGAGAACCTTTGCTCCTGAACAACTGATCCTTAAAAGTGTACCCCATGGGTCAGTGGCCCACAGAGGTAGCTGTGGGAAGACTACCAAATGTGGGAGGGACATTCACGGTACAAGCAGATTTCCACCCGGGCGCTGCTTTGCTGTGATATTAAATCTACAAGAGAACTGTTTCTTGTGGAGAAGTCTCCATGGCATGGCAAGAGAGACTTTTCTTTCTCTGAGTGAACTAGAAAAGACTATTTTAGAAGTGATGCACTGACTGAAAAAGTCTAAGTTTGGTCTCTTTACATTGTCAGTGGGAAAGGAAAGGTGGAAAGTGGGGGGAGGAAAAGTGTTTTGAAGGTTTATGCTAATTCTTATTATTCCCCTTTTAGTTCTGTTAATAAAGTTAACTTTATGCTCTTTAAAGTTTTGGGCCTGCTTTGCTTCCTCCTAATCCATATCTCACAGCAAAAATTGAATAGATGATTTTACTGGGTACACTAGTGTTCAACTAGAACTAAAACCGAGACATTAATTGGTGCGTTGGCGGGGAAACTTGAATTGGTGAACTAAACCCACTACACTTAATTGGTGTTTCCGCCCGGTTTCGAACTAAAACCGCGACACTCTGTGATGCTATTTTTGATCCATGCACAGGTTACATTTCTCAATTATCTTCCTGTGACTGTGGATCAAGTTGTTTTGTTTGCTTTTTTAATGCTTATGCTTGTTTGGGATTTTAGAAAGTGTTGAGGGGGGTGTGTGTGCCACTTATCAGTGTAGCATGATCTTCTCTGTTGATAGACCAGAGCCACATTCACTAAATTAACCACCAAGACTGGCATGTTTCATGAAAAAATGTTGAAATCCAAGGAAGGAGTTGCAGTCACTGACTGCATAGTAGCCAAATGTACTTGCTTAATTGGACTCCTTAGCTGCCCACTGAATCACTTGCAAAGCTGCTGTACAATGTGGCTGTGTCTGAACTGATTTTACCCTCCTCCATATCCAGCCATCCTCACCATAGTTTGGTTTGAGTAGGGAAAAATCAATACTTTTTAAATGCTTTGTTTGAGGATTTTACCAGGAGTTTATTTTGATAGGGCAGTAAGCACTATTGATGAGAAGTCACTGTTAGCCTTTTCCTGGTCCATGTGTTTCTGGGTTCTTATTGCTCCTAGATGCTACAATAATTAAATTAAAAAAAAAAAAAGATAAACTGAAGCCATGATTCAGTATGGGGTCCTGCTCACTGCAGAACTTTTCTGTCAGCTTCATGTTTCCACTGCAGTCGTATCTGTCAGTCCCTTTATCCAGTGTCTGAAAGGTGTCATTAAATGTTAACTGTGCCTATTTCGAGATGTGTGTTTGGACTTCTCTTTACTGGTTTATTTTCAGATTTCACTGATAGCAGTCTTGATAGGTAGTTAATGTATTTTGTTGTCTGAAAGCATTTTGGTGGTGATGTTTGTTGACCTTGTTGGCATAATCTTGTGAGAAGTGTTAAAAGCAGAAAGCATTTGCCAAGCTATTGCATGGCAAGCATGTACATGAAGAAATGTACAGCTCAGACCTTTCACCTTTGGAGACCTACAGTGCCTGTCTCTAATTTTTTTGCCTGATTAATGATTTTCCAATATAGCAAAAGAGAATGAAGTCCCACTGTGAGTCTTCACTTGGTAATATCAGTGAGATTGTAGCACAGATCTAAGGAAAAGGAAATCAATTTAATTCACTGTTCCTCATTCTTGTTCATCTACTCTTTACCATAGTGCACATATATATTGTTTAAAACCCACCCAACCTCTGTCATTTTCTGATGAGGATTTTCCTTGACTGGACAACATTTTTAGATATGATTGAAATTTTCTTTAGTGGATCAGTGAGAAGTTGAGTGCATGATGACTGTACCTGAGTTCCCAAGAAAGCCTGTGAAATGGTTTGTGCACAGGACTGTTTGACTTTGATAATGCTTCTGGAAGACCAGGGCAGATTAGGTTTAAACAGGATTAGGCTAAAGTAGATTTTCCTTAGTTGTATTTTAAGTAGCATGGGATTTGTGAGGGGAAAGTAGATTTATGACCCTGGAAAAATCTTGATCCCTTTCAGTCTGGTTTCAGTCTTCAGAGTGAGACTGAGCTGGTTCCTTTGATTGCTGGACTCATGTGATGGATAGCAACCCTACAGATTTGTGTATTACTACTAGAATTCCTGACTGACCTTGTATGACCAAAGTCTTGGATGTTTTGTTGTCAATTCAGTCACCATGGCAGCTCATGGGAAGTTCACTGAATACTCGGTCTAGTGTGAGGATGATGCACAGGCAGGCAGAAGAGTTGAGACCACTACACACAGATTTGCACACACTGCTGAGGAATTGTGGTTTTGGTCTCAGTGCTGAAACAGTTTGGCTGGTAGCTTCAAGAATAGCAGTGATGCAAAGATTAGCATTTGCCAAACTTCAAGATTTACTAGCTGAGTGTGAGCCAGTTACCTGCAGGTTGCAGAAATAGCCTTGCAATTAAGGGGATACTTCTGCTGGTACTAGTTAGTAATTACATGTCTGGACCTGCCAATAAATAAAGGTCCGGCAGTAGTAGCAGTTCACTGTCTCCTCAGCAACATTTTCTAAGCTAGAGTTTGGAAATTGTCCTATGTTAGGAAATGGCCTTGAGATTCAAGTTAATCTACTCATCATTTCACCTGAGCAGGGGTGGTTGTGTTTGTCATCTGTTGAGGCTGAATCACAGTTCAGCACAGAGTCATTTCTCAGTGCTGGCCAGCCTTCAGTAAATAGAGGCATGTAACACTCACTCTGCAAATAGCTGCTGGAGGCCAAAGGTTGTATCAGTGAATAATAACATCAGGACTTCTACTGACTCTGCCTCTGTTTCCCAGAGCCCTCGTGCTGGTGGGTAAGGGTTGCTGTCCACAGTGCACAGAGGAGAGGACAAAGCACAGAAGGGGTCAGTGAGGACACGGTCCTGCAGTTCTGGCTCCAGCTGTGCCATATTACCAGACTACTGCTACGAGCTGCTGGGCTGTCCTACAGCACTAGTTTTACCCTAACTTGTGCAATTGCTTCCTTGGTTTGGTTTTGGTCAAGTGATCTGAGTGAAAAAGCCACATTTTATAGAGCAGTGTCACAGATCTCAGAGAGGGTGGGTGAGTTATGCTACCAGAAGCAGAGGTACAACAGCCAGGGATCCCTAAGTGCTGACTAAGACCATCTTTCAGCAAGAGGAGTGCAACATCTGAGTTCTAAATTGTCCCTGGCCATGAAAAGCATCAGTGCCATGTTCTGAAGCCAGCTCTCCTTCGTGGCATACCTGCTTCCCCAAGCTCCAGAGTGGTGTAAGGGAGGCCCAGGGGAGGAGCAGCAGCCCCTTGGCTGGGGCCTGAACAGGCGCTACTCAAGACACAGCTCCACCGTATCATGTTGGTGGGCAAAAACAGATGAAGCCTAGAGTTGCCATTTCTATATTTACCTTACAGCAAATACTGCCGCAAAAGAGCTGTAAACTCCAGTATGCTTCTCTGGAGGCTAAAATCCACCCACCACCACATTTGGTCCTCATCAGGCTGTTAAAATTCTTCAATCACTGGCACTTCAGCTCAGGAAACAACTGTGTCACACCAATGCCAAACAAGAAAAGCACCAATAGGCAAGAATACCCATACACTTCTGCTGCCAGACCTCAGGAACGCCCTTACTCTGTTGCTTGACTCCTGTGCAAGCTTCGGCTGGCTTTTTCTCTTTCACTCATGATAGCACTTTAACAGTCTGAAACAAACATGCCTGATTTTCTTAAAGCAGTTCACATAATTTGAGAAGCTCATCTATGTGTGTGTGTGTTGTTTTTTAACTGTGGTAAAAGGTTATGCTGAGAACATATTTTTGCAGACCTTACTAGTACTGAAGAAAATAAGTTATTATATGCACAGCCTGTAGTATAAGTAGTATGCTGGCTTGGGCTACAAATTGAGAACTAGTTTTAGAAAAGCTGAAAGCAAAAATGCCACTATGGACTGCAAGTCCTAAGCAGTCAGGGTAACTTCCACTTCTTTTTCTGCTAAATATACTTCTTTTTAGGGAATGTTTTACTAACATCAGTTAAGTTGCTAACTTACATTTGGGTTGTTTTTAACTAAACACGATTTAGTTAGGTGGAGAACAGACGAAGAGTACTGTTTGAAATTTCTGCTTTCCCAAACCTAGTCATTGTGTTTTTTAAAAGTCTGTTGTTCAAACACATCTGCTTGCTGCCCAGCTCTATTCTAGGTGAGAGCTGAATCTGAAAATCCCATCCCCTCACTTTCCCGCCTCAGCTGTCAGAAAGCTGTGTGTAGAGAAGCAAAGCCTTGTGTTCAGAGATCAGATATATGCTTTTGTGTTTCAAAACCTTGTATGTGTGCAGGGTTACAGCCGTAAGCACACTTAATAGCTTTTTTCTCTCCTACTTCAAGGAAAGAGCCATTCTCAGCCCACAAATGTAGAAACACAACCAGCTCAGGAGTTTGATTCAGCTCAATATAACCAGTGGCAAACCACAGTCTTCACTGTGCCTCAGTTTCCCTCTGGCACATCTGAAAGTGATTTACAAAAACCGGCTGTAGAGAACAGATGTCCAGGACAGCCCATCAGGGTCTCCCTGGTGCAGGTTGAGCCCTGACACTGCCATTCTCATGTGAGCAGGAGTCCCACCTGCCATGCCTGTCAAGAGCCCAGCTCGGGCCACCTGTGTCACTGCAGTAGTCCTGGGCTGGCTGGCAGGGCTGTGGAGGTCCCAGCCACACCTGCTGCAGTGACAACCCCAGCCCACACCATCCCAGCAACACATCCTTGTGCCACCACAAACCTCTCCCTTCAGAGACTCAGCATCTAAATAACAGCCTTTTTTTTTTCCTCCTCCCTGGGTACTTACCAGGAATTTCAATATAAGGAAACTGCTTTTAGAAAAATACTAAAATAAACTAAACTAACTGCTGTCTTAAGGCTCCCCTTTCCCAAGGCTAAAAGCTAAGGGTAAAACGACCCTATTTTTTCAATTAAAGAAATTGTCAGTCACACTGGCTCGTCTCAGAACAAAGTTCTAGGAACAAGTAAATATTTTAGGCAGGTGTATTTGTTTTATCTGTGCTGATAGCGCCAAGCTCAGGCACAATCAGATCACTTTGACTACATACTGCTAAGCTCCAGAGCTCAGAAGCACTTTGAGTAGGCCAAAAGGGCAGGGCATGCTGCCCTGGAGCTGTCTATGCCACGCCACCACTGTGAGGATAGATGTGGAGTTTCAGCAGTATGTGGATGCAGTCAGCTAGCTGCCAGGCCCTGCCAAGGGCACCATGGAGGGAGTGAGTATTTATGCCCAACATATTGCCTCAGCTGGTCCCCAGGATGCTGGGACAAGGGGCCATCAGATGGAGAAAGTGTTCGAAGTCACCAGGCAGAGCTGAGCCTGCCAGAGGAGAGGACAGCACCTTCCCCATCACCATTGCTCCAGCATGAGCAGTCTTATACCCTCGCACTCACTGCAAGTGCCAGGGAAGACTGAATTTCAACAAGACATGCTGACTTCACTTTTACCTGTGCTCAGAGGCAAGGCACAAATGTGCCACAAAAGCTTGCACAAAGCCCTGCAAGCGGCCATGGGGATCATCCAGTGAGGCAGTTTCATACTTCAAGTCCCCTTTTTGATTTTCAAAGCAATGCTTTTTGTTTAATAATAAAGAAGGTGTAATGTCTGCAGTATAATTGTTCCTTATAGAGTCTCCTATGTGAATTTTGCCCAAATATGATCTGACTTGTGAGAAAGGGGGAGTACCTTTTTTCCTGTTTTATGATTTTATAAAGATTTGCAACATGGAATTTTATGTCATGTTTAGGTGCATTGTCATGCAAACATCAGTCATAAGAGATAAGGGTATTTGTTCTGTTTTTGTGACGATATGATGAAATGTTAAAATAGGAGTCTCGAAGTCCAGCCTACAATGTTGAGGCCATGGTTGCTTCAATGTGCTCACATTCTGCGTAGGGAGTAGACCAAGCAAAATGCAGAGAGGAGTGTGGGAGCTATTTATATTCATGAGAGACGCCACACAGATCATTCTCACACTTAATTTTGTCTAATTTTGTCTAATTATTAGTATGGATTTTTGTAGGCAGTGGAATAATCTGCTTATCAAATACCACTTGGAAATACATTAGCTCTGCCTTGTTCTGAAGTTAAACATGTAGCGATTTAGTCAGCTCAGTGAGTCACAATTCCAGTAAATGCAAAAGACAGCTCAGTGCATTAAGCACTAATATCACAATTAACACTTCAGAAGCCTGCCTAAGTAACAGAACCACCCAAAACAATTATATAGACATTTTTAGTAACCGGGGTGTAGTGTTTACTGAACAGGCAAGAATCCTCTTTATAAAAATCTTCACATGCTGTTGAGACTGGAAGTGGTTGGTTAAATTATATGCTATATTTTTAAGGTAATTCCTAAAGGCCATATTTAATGAGAATTAATGCAAGAATGCAGTCACATGCTTTGAAAGGAAGACAGCTGATTACAGAGTACAAGCACAGGCCAAGCAACCTGCATTTTCTTAAGTCATGAACTGCAAACCCATTAAGCTGACATATAAGTGATCCATTATCTGATCTCAAACCAAGAAGAATTTTTGTTTTTTTCTTTATAGTCATGGGAGAAGACTGATAAAAATTACATTGATAAAGTGTTCAGGATTATTCAGTGACTTTTGGGGGGGATTGCAAACTCTGTTTTCACTTGTACAAACTGTGCCTGCATCAACTCGTTGTAGTGAAGCAGGTAATTGTATCCTGAGCTCTACTAACAGCATACCAAAGGCTCTCAGATTTTCAAATTGACTTGGAAACCCTCTACACCATAAGAACTGTGCTCACATCTGGGGCTCATACTACCTTAAATAGGTAAGTCTCAACACAGTACTCCAGTGAAATAAAGCAAATGCATCTCTTAATGGTGTTTTTCAAAAGTAAAGTGTTAAGTAGCAGAATTCCCATGCTGAAAGCCTGAACAGGCCCTCCTATTAAGAACAGTAGTCTATAAAGAAGTTTTCTTTCACTTTCTTTTCTCTGTAGCTCGATGACTTGTTGATAAGGTGGTTGATGAAAATACAGAACAGCTTTAGTTCTTGTGCACAAAATTTTGACCAAGTCACTAACAGCTTGCACATAGTTCTCAACATTTCAGTGTACAATTCCTCAGTGTGTAATTAGTGGTCCTCTTATGGCAGTTTTTGCTTGAAGAAAATCTACTTCTGGTGAGTTTCAGACCTGCTTAGACTGGGGACATTTTTATGCCTAAGCTTTGAAAAGTAAGGAAGTGAAGAAATACACATAGATGTGACTCTGTTGTTAAGCACAAGAAGCAAGCATTGCAGGACAGTATACTTCAACACAAAAAAAATAAAGTGGTTCCAGAAACTCTGGCTTTGATTTATGAAGCCAACAAATCTGGAAATAAAGATACAGCAAAAGCTGTAAGAGCTTTGAATCTGAAAAAAGATCCCCTAAAATAACATTGTACTTACTAAGCAGAGTTTGCGAAGTCCTGTGATGGGGGGTTGCTCAGGTTCCCCAGGGAACAGGGAATGTTGCTGTGTATTTTGGCCTTTGTTGTTTATTAGTTGGCTTGTCAGCTTTCTCTCTTCTCAAAAGCCAAATACAGAAAGGGACGAGGGTTGGTGTAAACACAAGGCCTCTTTATTTTGTTTCAACAGTACATGACTTCCTATTTAGCATGACCAAAACCAAGCAGAACAGTGGAAATCGCATATACCATTTCTCCTAATACATTGTTCTTCCTTGAAACTGCACACAAGTACAAAAAGAAGGATAAATTCAACATTAACTCCAGTTAGGCATTTTCACATGAACCAGAGCTTATGCACAACAGGTGACAAGCAGACAAATCAGCATCAGAAAAACTTACTCCAGCAAGATGTGAACTCTCCTTTGGGGAAAGAAAATTTGTCTTGAAGCAAAGGATGCAAACATTCTCAGGTAAGGAGCATGTGCTAATGCTTTCTAAAACCTTCATCAGTAAAAGTTGTTAGAGGAGTACAGAGCCCAGCTCCCAAGCCACAAGGCCAGACAGGATGCAGTTTACAGCTTTCAATTGTCACTAACACTGTCCCCTTCTCCTGCAAGCTCATCTCCAGGGAGCTTTTTGTATCTAAATGTGCCTAGGAGCCCTCGGCTAAGGAAAGCCGCTGATGACTTAAATGCAGATCACAACAAAACATTTTTAAGTGTTGTCGCTGCTCACAGTTTATGTCCTAGGCTTGGCTGAGTTTAATTGTTAGGAGTTGACTCAAGTCATTAAGCCAAATCATTGAGTCTAAGAGCTGTGCAAAAGTAGTAACATCTACCTGGTTGGACAAATATTTTGAGTTGAAGCATTAGGCAGGCTGGTGTAAGATTGCCCTTTATCCTTATCCTTCTCCCAGCTCCACTCCTTTAGCACAGTTATTTTCAGACTAAGACTAAGTCTCTGAGAGACCACAAACCAATGCCAGAATTAAAACTAATACACACTTCTCAGTCATGACAGGGTAAACAAGTGAGGGTCTAGGCATGAGTATTGCATTCACTTCTGCAGAACTGACTGCCTCTGCAGAAGCCACAAGGGACATTCTTGGTTGGAGCACACTGATTCTGGGCATTTTCTAAGAAAGAATTTCCACTGAAGTTTCCAGGAAACTGCTTCCCAAAAACATTGCTCAGCCTTTCCACATAAACTAAGAGTTCTATTAACTTTAAACAACAGATTGTTGTTAATGTTGCTGATGTCCTTTTGGCTTCCCAAGAATGGTTTTTGTTGATTTTGTTGTTACTCTTTTTCATACCTTGCAGATGTCATTCGCTGGTTTCTCTGTTGAGAGAAGCATGAGTTGTTGCACATATAGTGCAAGGGCTTAAAAACTCCACAGCTGTAAGCCAAAGTCCTAGTATCTAGAAGTTCAATATTAGATATATGATTGTGTAATTTAAAATGTGCTGTGGTCTCAGCAATGAGCCAAATTCCTAAACAACCTGATATTTAAAACAGTTTGTATTCAGTCACCAGACTCTTCGCCCTGTGCTCGACTCAGTTATCACTGCATCCATCACCAGGCACATGACAGGGAATGACGTCTGGGGCATGTAGGAACAGAAATTCTTCACTGGGACCAGACTAATTCAGTCTCTGTTCTGGGCAGTGCTAAATGTTTCACAGGACAGGTATAGATAAAACATAATGTACCCTTACATTATGTTTCTTCTGGAGCCGTTACAGATAATTTTGATTTAAATCTTGAAGCAGAGGTCTAGAAGTTGTGAAGAGTTACATAATTATGCCATGAGCAAGCATTTGGGCTTGTATTATTAAGCATGTAAGCAACTGCTTTGGAAACCTGATCGGGTTTTTGACCTCAATGACCTCCTTTTAGAAGGAATGACATCCATGATCTAATAGAACATTACCTGAGAATGTATCGTCTTTTCTGAGCATTTCACACCTAAAATTTCACTGACATGTCATCTTATTTTCATGAGTTCCTCTGATCTATCTCCTTTCTACTTTGCAGTATTTTGTATTCTGCTACCACTCTTTTCAAATGTGTTCTGCAATTCATTTTTTTCCAGTCCTTGGGGATGGTGCTATGTAGGGCCAGGAGCTGGACACGATGATCCTTGAGGGTACCTTCCAACTCAGCTTATTCTGTGACTCTACTCTGTAATTTTACAGGTGAGTTGACTCCTAACACATACCAGGCTGAAAAAGAAGCAGCACGGTTTATTCAAGAAAATCCAGAACTTTAAAAGATGTCCACCTTATCATCTGCTACGGATTGTTCCTGGAAATGCTTGAAATAATATTTTTTAACAGCTTGTCTGAGTAACGACTTTAATATCTTTTCCTTTTAAAACTGGGATATTCTTTGAAAGAACTTGGGCTTTTCATTTTTCAAGACTTACATATTCTTTTTAAACAAATAATCAAGAAAAACTACGCTCTCTTTTGCTCAGTAAAACTGTAGATATTTAACAATAATACCTTTTGCTAACTTGCATTGCATTTTCATAATTATATTTGCAAAGATTGTATTTACCCACAGTTCTTTTTACATTACATGTTACTATTCAAGTTCATAAAACCTTTATAATTTTTCCATTCATGAGTGTATAATCAGGCACAAACTTTTAGACAGGGTAATTTTAAAGTTCCCTTTTCTAAAAGAAAGACAACTTCCTGAAAATTTCAGTACAGTGAAAAAATACACATTTTTCCCCCTACAAAACCTTAAGTTTGCACAAAAAATACAGCATAAATATAAACATTAGGCCAAGGCAACATTTTAAAGTGCAGAACTCCACTTGCCACACATGAATAATTCAAATAATGCTGCATAATGCATAGGCAATTCTTACTAGTATTTCAAAACCTAAAGTGACACAATGAGATCAACATATAACAGTAATTCAAATACATTCTATTTATAATAAATAAGTGCTCATCTGACCATAGAACACAGTAAGCATATTGTCCGAAAGAGCAAGCTCTACACAAATACCTTTTTTTTCCATTTGTCTGAATGGTGTGCTACCACTGAACATAAAGATGTATTAAGAAAGAAAGATCTCATCCACCGTCTGGTAAGAGAACTTGTGGGGAGAGACATCTGGAATCTGTTGCATGTACATTTTTCCAGCGGTTTTATCTTAAATCAGTCAGTTTATACTGTCATATATGTCAATTTATACTGACTGAAAATAATTCCTTTATTTTCTTCCACATACTCATATCCCCTTAGTGTTCAGTTGTCTCATTTTAAGGTTTGTTGGTTTGGGTTTTTTTCTGGGGGGGTGGTGTTGAGGAAAAGGGAGGAAGGTGGAAGAAGGTTGCTTCAATTTGTATTCAGCTACTAAGTTCTGTGAGAGGATGAGGACAGAGCAGGAATAGTTCAAGTTCTAGCCTCCATTAGCATTTTGGTTTGAGACAATAGCGCTGTTCTGAATTTCCAATCATTCTCCCTTATTGAACCTTGCTTCAGTTTGCAGGGTGGTTTTGGTACACAAGAATTAAGTTTATTTCGGAGGAAACTACACTGGAGGCCTAGCTGCCTTCCAAAAATACTCCTGTCTCTAAAAGAGACACTAAGAATCTGAACCCATTACTTGGCCGGCTTCAAAGTGCATATGCAGTAGGGGCATCTATCCAAGGAAACAGAATGTACATAGTCTTGAGCTGCATACAGTGTAGATGTGCAAGTCTCAGCAGGAACTGCTTTTATCCGCTGATCCTCCCCCACCGTAACAAACATCTCGGCAATCTACGCACAGGCAGAGAGTCCCAAGGACCAAAACTTCACAGTAAAATCCTTAGTGACTTTCCCAAAATTAATTCAGAGAAATCTGACTTCTACATTCTTTGTATGACCTAAAACCTTAAAATTTCTGTGCATAAGCCATCTTCCACTGAACAAGCTTTTGGGACTGCCTCAGATGACCCCGCTTAACTTTCCTGGCAGTACATCTTCTCTCCATTCAATTCTACTTAAATGTTGCTGTCAAAAGACCCTCACAGTTTATTTGTTGTATGAATTCCTCCACTGGCCTCCTCAAACATCAAATTCAGACTTCTTTCCTTTACCCCTAAGCACCGCAGCCTTTAATGTAATGCTATCCATCTTGGTCCTCGCTCCTCCTGGTCCTGGGCATTGCAGAGTGCTGCAGGCAGCCCATGGCACTACCTGCAGGCAGTTCCTCCTCCAGCTGACATTCTTACAAAGATGATTTCCCATTGCTATGTCTGTGTAATGTCTGGATACTAGACATTAGAAAAGCTATAGTCAAAATGTGAGTTCCTACCCTGTCCCTGAATTTAACAGGAGTCAAACTGCTCGTGACACAGTAAAAATTCATGTACAAAGCTCACTGGCAGCAGTTATCCTAGAGAGTCCCTTCATAACTGGGCCAGCAGTGTAGTCCTGAACTTGTTAAAGCTTTAGTGTGTTCCCAGTTTGCAAATAAGCAACCTGTCCACCTCCAAAAGTATTTTAAGAAGAAATGCTGAATCTCTTTCTTAAGAACACCACAAAATAATGGGAAAACAATTAAGTCAGAGACAGTTAAGACTACCACTAAAATAAAAGCATTGATGTAATTCATAGCTCTGGAGGCAAAGAAGTAGGGCACTAGCATACATTGTACACAAGGCTGTGTGATCTTTCTCCACCACAGGAAAGCCAAAGCTGAAAACCATATAATTCCCTAAAAATAGTTCCAAACAGTAACTGGGAGGGTTAAAACGTGTTTCACAGATCTTTGGTTTTGAAATGTGAAATTTGGTAAATTAAATTCATGTCAAAATTCATGAGAAAAAATGCTCCCTGAATCAGGAAACCAAGTTGAAGAGCTGAAGATTGCTGTCTGCTGAACAAGAGTGCTACTCTGTAGGTGATCGGGACACATGAAAAACATAATGGTTGAGAAAACACCCTGATGGAATGTGTAAATCTTAATCCTCAGATCTTGACTCCCAAAGCCTTAGAAGTCTTTGAACATAATGGGTAGGAAGGCTGTACCTCGGCAAGCAGCAGCACAGTGCAGCAACCTGGAAGATACCTGAGCGAACTCTCAGTGAGAGGCTGCATCCAGGTGATGTCTGCAAGACACCTTCTGGTTATTCCCTGCTGTTTGGTATGGCCCCTCAGCTTTGGCAAAAAAACCACACCGAACAGACTGTACTGCCTCAAGTGCCCCCAGATTAGCTGTTACGCTTCCCCTTGATGCTATGCTGTCTCGTGTAGGCATAATCATAACAATACATAAGCTCTGAAAATGCTTTTGAAATCAGAACATTATGAGTGACGTCGGGCCAAGCACTCTCTCTGAAGTAGACATGAAGTGAAACTTTGGTGCAGTGACCTCCCTTGTTTTGTGAACAGAGGTAAGTCCTATATCCCCAGGCAGTGAGATAAAAGTGCGGAACAAGGCTCAGTGAAACCAAAGAAGTTTGAAGCAGGCCTTAAAACCATATTCAACAAATGTTTACAGTATCTAAATACAATATTGGTCTCTAATGACCCTGAAATTAAAGCTTACATCTTCTGTGTTGCAAAAACATAATAGAGAAACAAGAAGAAATCCCCTCATCAAACGAATCTCACAAAAAAAAAAAAAAGAAAAAAAAAGGCTCTGAAAAAAAAAGCCAGAAAACATGCCTTTTTAGGAAAGGAAGTCACACAGATTTCCAAAACAAAAAGCGCATATTTTTTACCTGGAATCCCAGAATTTTATAGGGCTGGAATTATGGCTGCCACATTGAAAGACGCAAAGAGCACATTAAAGCTGAGCTGCTTTTCTCAGTGACGATTTTCACCTCAAGTCAAAAGTGGTAATGGCCAGAAAGAGACCATTTCTCCTGGAAATTTTTAAAATGCACTCACTTCCCTTACAGAAAGGAGAAGGGACATCACATCATTCTGTCTGAACAGCCAGGAGCAAATGAGTTTGGGAAGATTCTGCAGGATGCTGAACTAGATGAAGCAGTCCCTCTAGTCCAGAAAACCCTCTTAATTCGTTTGCCACTGTGTAGCCTGCAGAGATGTCTTAGTGCCTGCTTCGAATTTAACAGAAGTTTCATTCAGCCATCACTCAGATCAAGGTAATTCAATGGAGTGTCTGACTACAAATAACAATTCTGAACTCTTCGATAAGGACCCTTATTTATTTATAAACACACTCCTTACTTATCTTCTCTTAAAAAATAATGTTTTAAATTAATTTTTTTTTTTTTTAAAATAAAGCTCCTAGGAAACACTGAAAACTACCTTCTCCAAAATGACACTGATTTTTCCATACTCGATGATAATATTATGGAAATTGCATTCTTCCATGATATTCATTACCTGCAAAATCAATTTACTAGCACTGGGGTTTTTTTTTAATTCCTGTAGACAATGAGCATCTCATTGTTCCACATAATGCCTCCTATACTATTACGAAACAGAGCAGCAGGTGTCCTCATTAAATAAGGTACTTATCAAATCCCCTATCACTGCACAAATGTTATTTTTACAAAGAAATTTAAATAGCCATTCCCTCTAGAACTATGAAAATTTCAGTAAAGTAATTCTTGAAAGGTCTAATAAAATTTTCTGTGTTTGCAAGTTTTATAACATTATCCAAAAGTGAGGTGTCATTCCTGATGATCAGGCACTGTGTTTAATCAATCTTTTCCAAATCAGATGCAGAATGATCAGCAGAGTATTTTGCAGAAGGAAAATGGATTTATACAGAGCTTGAAAAAGGAACCACTTGCTTTCCAGCCACATACACTTCAGAAATATTCCGATCATCACCTGAAATAACATGGTCAAAACAGAGATTTGCACATAAATACAAGCACTGATGTAATTAATGAAAATTATGCAGTCCACAAGATCAGTTTTGGAACACATTATTTACAGTAAGCATTTCCTAGAACTGTGAAAGTCCATCTGGAGAGAAATAGTCAGGGCTACCACAAAGATCAATAAATGTTTTAGCAACACAGGATTGGTTCTTTTTTCAGTAAACATAGCATTCAGCTGCTGCAATAGTGTCATGGATTTTCTGTATATTCAGTAGATCCAAACCCTGAAAATACCACGTATCTGTACTGAAAATGATTTGTTGCACAGTATCTGAACTGGCTCAGGAACCAGCCAGCAAGAAAGCTGGTCTGACCCAGACAACTCCTCAGAAAGGGAAAAGTCTTGTTAGAGCGTGACGCAGCTGTGGCCAGAGCTGGCACCAGGCACCTCAACATCACAACGCAGCCCCAGCACAGACACTGCCCAGACATATTTACAAATAAATATAAGTCAATTTTTATTTATTAAGGTAAAATATTAATACTAACTGTCAGGGACATGTTAATGGTCATATAAGAGTTGAATAAATATATGTAATTACTGCAAACAAATGTATACTTACTTATATATAAAGAAATTTGTTATTAACCCCGACATTAATTTCAACAATGTTTGCTGTAGGAAACGAGAATTCTACTTGAGCTGAAAATCAAAACGTACCTAGATACAGGAACTTCTGGAGAGTGTCCTATAAAAAAACGGGAGAAAATAAATTCAGAAAGAAATATCTGCTGTCCCAGATCATAATTTTTTGAAGCTTGAAAGAATTGACAAAAACAGTTCTCCTAAATATTCCTAGTTACAGTGAAATCAAAACTTAACTTACATCATTTACTTTTTGAAAATGAGACAAAATTTAAAAATTTTTAAAGTCCTTAGGACCAATAACTTAGGTTAAAAGATTTAGTTTTAAACAGAAAAATTATACTTTTTACGGAACTGGAATTGTTTCCAGGCAGTCTGGCCACATCTATAAATTCAAATAACTGCTCTTAATTATCTTTTTTAGTCAGAGAAGGTTTTTGTATGAGAAGATGTTTCCACACTATAAGCCAACACTGCTTTATTGTTAACATAAAATCTGTGCTTTTAACTCAAATTAGCCATTTTGAGTGCTTGCTTCATTTAATAACAGCAATGTAGGGAAGGCAACCTAACCTTTCTCTGGGAACAGGTTGCCATTTTTCAGCCTGAATTATAAGTATTGACTAAAACTAAATTGTTTTTTCTTGACTGCCATTTGTCACTGCAAATAGATAACTCTAACTGTCATCTTGGGCTAATAAAACATGCATTAAAAGTATTACATGTGGTTTAGCTCGTGGTGTTATGGGACTGTCACTGGGGTCAGCAAGATTCTGAAGAAAAACAAATATGGGACATCTAGGCTGAAGCACAGACAGCAGGGGTGTAGTACACCCAATTCCTGACACTGGAATAACTTCCAAGAGACTTTTTCTGTCTGCATCATGGACCTTCCCCACATAATTCCCATTAACTTCTTTGATCATCAATGCTGTTCTGATTACCTCAAAATCATCAGCAGAGAACAAGTCAAAAGGGCTATCTGAAGCCTTTGTGTTGATTAGCAGTGCATCAAATTCTTTGCCCACCTCAAAGTTTCCAATCACATCATCTAGTCCTAGAGCTGAGGAAGAAAATAAGCACATAAACACATCTTCAGCACCAGCCTTTTTCCACCATGCAGAAGTACCTCGCAACTTACTTACAATATTCATAAGACAAAGAAGAATTTAGATGATTATGAGGAAAAATCCAAAACCAAATTGAATAGTGAGTATGTTAGCACCCGGGTTCTTAAGAAACTTAAGAAACAATTGGTTATGTGGCAAAAACATTCAAACTCCAAATGGGGCAATGAAATTAAATCAGAGAAACAGTAAAGTATATAATAACACTCACCTTGCCAAGGTAGTATTAAATTGAATTTTTTAAACAGTTTAAGCAACTTTGAAAGGTCATATAGGCCGATTACAATAGTAATATATAGCAATATGAAAATAAAAGAGGTGTCCAGTGAGGATAAGTAATTGTAATTAGCAGGAACAAAGAATAATATGGTTTGGAAAAATAATCATAGCCAGATATGAAGGTCTCATACCTACCTGTAAGGCTTGGTTTGTGGTCTATTATTAAGCTTTATTTTTTCAAAACTCCATTGCAACCACAGGTTCCCAGCTCCACATGCCCTGAAAACCTACATATTCACCTTCAGGGATTGGGTGCCTACAAGTGCTTAGAACACCTAAAGAGAGGCCTTTGTGTCTCATTAGAAATAAATTAGGATGATTTTAAGTTGTGGAAAGTACCTGTGAATTAAATAAATTTTTCCAATACTCTGAAATTAAGTTATCAAAGAGCATAATATCTGCAAATAAGCTGTTCATTTGTTTTCAGATTGCTCTGACAAAGGAACTTCAGTCTTCATTGAAGTTTGTGAGTAGCAGGAATATCACAATATCTTAAAGACATTTAAACTCCTACAAACTATGAAATATTTTGATCACCTACTAGTTTCAACTAAAATGATCTCATGTTCCTTCAGGTTTTTGAGCAGACTGCAATTTTTAGATTAAACACAAGAGGGTGACAAGTGTTTAGGAGAATTAACAAAGCAAATTATTCCAACAAAATAATCATTCGTTTAAATTTCTGCTACTGAAATTTTCACTTTCAGTATCCAGGCTACTGAAAGCCTGTAGAAGTAATTTATATGCTACCCTTAAAAGTGACTCAGTAAGGATAAAACAGCTTAAAATCAATATACAAAATTAACACTTTACTGAGGAAACCTAGTATAGACAAAGTAAAAGAGTAGCTGGGAAGGGCAACCACAAGTTTGTTTTTTTTTTCTGGGGGATTTTTATAAGTCTTCCTTTCTGTGTCTCAGCTAGTTTATTCTCACACTTTGTGGAACAATGTATATTGCAGGAAATAGAACACTTTTTGTTCCCCGCCCATCTTCTCTCTTCTCTATTTCCCCCCTTACACTCCCCAGGAATTAAATACAGTCCTGAGAAGACCTGTTTGATGACATCTTTCAAACTTCCATTAATAATTCCCAATGGAGCTTTTTGACAACTACAGAGACGTTACACTGAAAAGATTTGGGACCAGTGTTTTAGCAGGTAGTGAGCTGATTTCCCCTCACTGAAATAATAATAAGGTTTTCACTTATGTGTGGATTTCCTCTCTGCAAAATCATACCAGTTCCACTAAAACTTTTTAAATTGTATATATTTGTATGTGCACACTGGACATAACAAAACTGGTTACCCCAAACTGGATAACCCATAAGTATATGGTACAGTATATGACTGTACTCTGCAGATGCAACTGTGTTTTGAACAACCATGGTGGATAGCCTGTTCAAATTTTCTGCTTCTCCCTGAGTGAGGAGTGATTTGCATGATGTTTTGATTTTCGACAAACTGCCTCACTGACAGCTCAAAAAGCACAAGCAAAATTAGAAACTGATGACAAATAGAATGCATGATTTTACAGTAATTGCAGATTTTCTTCTAGGTGATGGTTGCTGAGAAAACAGATTTCCAGCTGTTACAATAAATAGACAAGCACTTATAACCGTATGACTAAGAAGCCTGGGGATCTTTGAAAAGCAAATGTACAACCCTGAAAAGCCATTAAGACTTAGTCATTAAACTCTCAACATTATAGAGTATTCTTCTCTAAAAAGCCCAGTATGGGTATGAGAGACTGAAGGATTATCTCTGCCCACTGGTTAGACTTCACTCTGGCACCAGAAAACCCACAAATCTCCCGTGAAGACAGGGAGACATACAATCAAAAAGAGTTGTCATATAATCAAAAAGCTCTCTGTGTGCACACTAAAGAATTTTCTTCTTACCTTGGCTTCCTCCCAGAGTAGCAAGCTTAAAAGCTTCTTCAAGAGTTAGTCCTGTTTCATTCACTTTATTGATCTGAAGGCTATTAGATGCCATCATTGTTTTCCTTATAGCGTCAAGCATAGAAGCTGAATATCCACCAGCAACATCTAGAAGGGATCAGACTCTTAGAAACAAGCTTTGGGTATAATTCTCTACGTTAAACTTCTCTAACTTTTAATTAAAAGTTTTCAAGAGACATATGCAGTAAACCAAGCAAGTTCTACTGCTAAGCACTGTCTCTGAAGGCATAATTCCCAGTAAAGGTGCTCTCACACACAGTCAGGTGAATAGAACACAACACAAAAACAAACCTGAAAAGTTGCTCAAGCCCTGTTTAAGCTCACAACAGCAACAAAACTCTTCACTAATTTTTTGTTTTCTTTTAAAACAGTTTTGGACCAGCCCTAGATTTCAATACTCTAGACTTCCTTACTCTAGTGGGGAAAACAAAGGAGGACCAAAAGTTGGAGATATGCTGATTTTTAAGCATGAACAGGTGAATGTTTTTGTATCTCCCAATGGTTTCCAGAAGAAATCACTTTTACAGCAAACTACTAACCTGTGCCAAGACCAAGCTTCACATTGTGTTCGAGAACCTTTTGCACATTTAAGACACCACTGCGCAACCTGGATTGGAAGAAGAAACGCATTCTGTGTGCTACATGCAGAAAAAGTTCAGGAAGAGCAGGGCTGCAGAGCCATTTTATGACAAAGACTCTCCCTTAATGCACGCGAGATTTGGTTTATTATTCATTCTGGCTGGATACTGTGCAGTATCTCATGTCTGATCAATAGAAAGAAGAATTTATAGTCCATTCCCCCAAAACACTTCAGCAGCAAGGGAGATGCCTCGAATCTACCACTGACAGAAGAGTCAAAAGCAACAAATTTTTAGAAAATAAATATTTATATAGATATGAATAGAGATGTGATAATTAAACTGAAAGACCACAAATCAGTCCAGAGCACACTATGCAGAAGTGGATGATGAATGGTCATGTTCAATCCAATACGTCATTTATGGTGCAATGAGGTGTCATATAAATAGCTTTGTAATGGTAGCATTGACTCAGGGTACTACATGAACAACAGCTTTATTTAATTATACACCATTCTTATTTTGTCTTTTTTTTTTTTTAACTTACGAAAAGTTAGAATTGGGGCAATGTGAAATTGCAGCTCCACGAAGACTAAAAAGTTTCAGTTCTTCTTCAGAAAGATGACAGGCATGAGCCATCACTGTCTAAAGAAAAAGAGAATCACCAATTTACTCAATATTGCATTTACTTCCGTGGCTGGGAATTTTGCTGCACTGCTTTAAATAGCCAAAAAGGGCACATGTTACCATCTAGTGAAATTAATGTACTTCTTGAATGAAGGTCTTAAAATCCGCAAGGGAGAAACTGATTAACTTCAGTGTGCCTGACATACGATTCCTTCAGCTTTTTTTTTCATTTTTTAAATATAAGAATACAGGTGCTTGCCATTGCAGTGACTGCTGTGACCAAAGAGCATTGAGGAACAAAAGCAAGAACTCCCAAGTTGTCCTAGTGCTGTAGCAGCCTTACAATTTATATTTTGTAGCTAACACAGAGATTAAGTACTGGAGCTAGGAATACATCAGATACAATGAAAGATGTATGTACTCTTAGCATGTTTCCCACTGGCTCTCTAAAGGTTTGCACCAGAGGGAGAGAGAGAGGGAGAGAGAGAGAGAGAGAGAGAAATATTCTTTAAGTGAAATAATCTAACTTTTTATGTATCTGATAAATTACTTTAATTTTTTAGCCTACATAGTTGACTTTAAAAATAAGTTCACAAGCAAAACATGAAAGTATAGGATAGGATAATTTAGTAGTACATAAGCCAGTTATTTCCACACAAATCTAATTGGCATTACCTCATATGCCAAATGCCCACTGAAAGAGAAGAGCAAGAGCTCTGTTTAATCTTGCAATCTGCACATAAAATTGAGTATGGCACCGAGACTGCTTCCACTGAGCATCTCCTAATAGCACTGTAACCCCCCCATCTCTACTCATCAAGCTCAGTGTAGCTGAAAACACAAGGAGAACAGCCATGCCTTCAGATAAGGACCTACATATGGTAGCTGCTGAAGCATATCCCTGCCAATCTGTACTGTTTTTTAAAAAGAAAGAAATATTTCAGCAACAGCTCCAAAAAAACCCCAGCTCTTAAAACATTTCAAAAAAATTGATTTGGTGTCTTAGCTTGGGTGGATGGGGAGAGAGTATCTGAGGTTCTGCTGCTATGCTTGCGTTTAATAGAATGCTTTCCAAAACAACCAGGAGTCTGACTCCAGAAAGCACCAGTAATTGTGATTTTTCATGACTATTTTTACTTGTGTGCATACAAGTCACAGAACTAAGACCCATGCTTTTGCAGCACGAATATGCTCTTTAGAACACACACATCAAATCAGCATGCAAAAGACTGGGCGAGAAAACAAAGGTTAATACTGTGTACATACTTCTGTAGTCCACATTGATTTCTCAAGCAAAAAGGACAGTAAACAAGTAATTTACTGGGGTACAATTTCAAACACAGAAATGGGTGTTCAATAGCTAATTCCCAGGGAGTTTCCAGCTGCCCTTTGTGCCTCTAAAAATTCTCTCCTAAATTTTTAAATGAACTTGACTGATGTTTAAGTACTCTGACTATAGGCGGGTTGTCCATAGTCACTTTTGCATGGGCAGTCCACTATCTAATTAGGTGTTCACTGACATTCCAACCTGTAATTACTGTGGGCAGGTAGATTACATTTATCTCACCAGCACAAAGCTTTAATGAATTTCAACCCTTCAGCCTAGTGTGCCTCTCAAAGCTTGGTAATATCAGCTGGTAAAATGAGATGAGAGTGCTTTTGGATAGTCAGAGCAGTAAAATGCCCCTGTCTGCACGTGAGGTTGGTGCTCAGAACTCGACAGGAAAGGCTGCTTCTCCACAGGAAAAAATTTAGTTGGTCCTACCATAACAACATAGATGAAATCTTCCAGCAAACCAGTGTGCAAAAACTGGGTTATATCCTTGGAATATAAGGATAACTGGGTACTGTCCAAGAATTACCACTTTCTACCATACCAGCTTTATCCGGCCTCCTTCTAATCCCACTGCACTAATTCTCTTTGGAGCCTCTGGAAAATGAATCAGGAAGCACAATATACGCTTATGTTTCACTTCGCCTAAAATACTTACGAACAGTGTGGGCTTGTTTAAAGATCCAACACTTCAACAGAGAATATAAAACAAATTTACTTTCCCCCAGATGTCACTGACCTTGACAGAACAATACGGATTTTTCAGGTAAATACAGTAAACCATCATAT
The DNA here is from genome assembly GCA_013397845.1 of Melanocharis versteri. Classification (NCBI taxonomy): domain Eukaryota; kingdom Metazoa; phylum Chordata; class Aves; order Passeriformes; family Melanocharitidae; genus Melanocharis; species Melanocharis versteri. Next base: position 15,252 of record VZTG01005545.1, on the reverse strand, counting down.
TCTCTATATGGATTAATGTAAGTTATGTCAGGTAAGGTTTTATGTGTATACCTTGCTTGTTAGCAGATTGTTTTTATCATACAGTTCAGTGTAATTCTGGTAGGCAGGAAATATGTTCTCCACAAGTTTGATTTCTTCTTCATTCTCACTTATGTGACTCTGCAACAAGAAAATGCATAGAGTGAGTCCTTTAAACAGCATTGAACCCAACGTTACAACCTTCTGAGCAATCTACTGGTGCTAAACATACATTCATAGAAACTAGCATTTGTAAAGCCTATAGCTAGATCTAGTCCTTGGATTTCTTTTTTCATCAGACCTGAAGAAGCTTTCATGGAACCCAAAGAAGTAGCTCCATTTGTTCCTTTAAAAGTGATATGAGATGGTACGCATGTCCATCCCAGTAGGGTGTTGACACTTTGGCCCATTTAGTTTTTGGAAGACGTTAAAACAATAGATGAAATAATACACGATGTGATTGTGAGGTAAAACGAGAACCAGCCTACAACAGAGTAGAAGCTGAGATCAGGGCAGCAGATAGGTAGCTCGTCCTGAAGGTCTCTTTGGTTGGCCAGCATGCTGTCTGTGCACACCATCTAAACCGCACGAGGAGCTCTCAGAGCTTACCTGCACACGGAGATCGTGAGTCTGTGCTAAATCCCCAAGGGCATTCAGCAAGTCCTCTGTGCAGGACGGGCCAAAGCGGGGGGTTATTATAGGCTGTACTCGGGGATACTGAAAGTAATAAAAAGAGGGGGTTTGTACTCTACACATATATTTCAGTAACCATAAGACTACCATTTACATGGCAATTATATTTTGCCTTCATTGCTTATTGCTTACTGCATCCTTACCAACTCAAACTAAGCTGTATAGTCATTTTCTTGCTTTCATTAGAATTTCATTGCAGAAACAGAGAATTAAAGTGGTGGTTTCTTACAATAATTTCAATGAACTTTAATAAAGAATTTTTTTTCATTAGAACTCTCATCAAGTCACTGAGATTCTACCAGTTTTCAGCAGCACTGGATACTTTTTCAAATTTGCTGACAGTCCTACATGCATGATGAGAAATAAGTCAGTTGAATGACCAGATGTTTTTCAGTCCCACTTCTGTGACCATTGAAGATATAATGATGCAAAACTGCAAGCTTCTGTAACACCAAATCCGTCTTCTTGTTCAATCTTCTCTACTAATAATAGTAACAAACTCCTAAACTCCCTAGATAGGAAGAATAGTGGTATAATCAGATATGCTACACAGTAGGAAGTAGTGGAGAAGACACCAAGACCTACAGAGGTTTACATCTTGCACCTCTATATTAAAATTTTCATTAAAAAATAGTCAACAGGACTACAATTCTGTCATCAGTCAGAGGCAAGAGTTTTGCACAAGCCAGTAAGTGACAACTTGGACTGCAGTTCCTTGTATTATCTCCCAGAAAAAAGGGCTCGGTTCTTTGCAAATCAGCCAACTTACCCTAGTAATAAATATGGTTTAGGCATTAAACTCAAGGCAACTGCTCTTGAATATTTTGAGATAGGACGTCAACAGAAGCCACTGAAAACTAAAGGTTGATAAGAAAAGTACTATTGCATATAATATTGGAGTTAAACTTCTATCTTTACCACAGGAGTGTAAGTCTGAATTTCTTTAGAAACACACTTTAAGACATGCGCTGACCCCAAACACTAATTTTATAGTGGATTAGTAACTCTACTGAAAAAACAATGATTTCTGCTGGTGAGAATTCCTTCAATTAGTATGTCTACTCATATACCACTGAGTGATAAATTGAATTCCACCTTGCTTTAACAGAAATTGTCCTTGCTAGGAAGCCAAGTATTTCAAACTCAGTAGAGAAACACGCAGGACATTGCTCTGCTCTGAGCACCGAAAACTGATTTTACACTGTTACAAGTCCATTTCTCAACGTGACCAGCAGAACATTTTTCAGAGTGGTGATATCTCTATTACACAGAAAGATGTACATTTATTGATTTGCCACTAAGACAACAGCTTTGGATAGCAGGATTAAGTATTTCATGTATTCACAGAGCATCTTCTGAATACAGAAGTGAATTCAAAAAAGAACACTACTTACTTTCTTTTCCAGTAGTTCTTTAACAAATCTGAAAAAGGGTAGAAATAAGGTTGCTATAAATCTGTCCTCTATGTTATAAATTATGAAAAATATAAAAAATATATGCTCAGATATCCTGTTAAACATTTCAGACATGGATCAATTTTTTACAAATGTTGAGCCAGATTTTCAGATTAAATAAAAAGAGGGAACACAATGAAGTCAAAATAGTGACACCAAATTATGCTAGTTTTGAATTTGACCCTGAACATGCAGACTATTGTTTTTTCATTTGCAATACTTAGCATGAGAGAATCAGTAATTATTCTGAGTTCTCTCTGAAAACCAAACACCTGCTACATTAAATGAATTGAAAACATAATTATAACCTGCAGCTGCAATACTAGAGAAAGAAAAACAAACCAAACCTCAACCTACCTGTCCATGACTTTAAATTGCAGTGTTAAAATCTTTTCAAATCCAATTTTTAAAAGACACAAAAAATATTTTATATCTCACAGTAGATGCATATGTCCTCGTTCACTTAAAGAACCCTTGATTTTCTGAAAATGCTCGTATTAATGTTAGCATACAGATGACCTACCTTTCAAAAAATAAAGACTTATTTACTCTATTAAACAAAAGAAGCTACCTCAGACCTCTGCCAAAAACCCCAAGCAGTCACTATGGATAATGCAGATGAGCAAACTAAACTTCCTCTGACTTTGGAAGGAGGAAATTCTTTGAAACCTCATTTGTTCAGTGTATGTAAGTGACTTCCAAAAGACAGTTTGACGTGCTTTCTAGACAGGATCTCTGTGAATTTTTATGCCATAATTTATAGCAACAAAACTGTGTAATTTTGATCATAACACATGTTGTATCAACTTTTTTCAAATGTCTTCAGAGGGAAAAGAAAATAATGCTAGAGGCTAGATTCACAGCACTGAAGCTTGTGCTGGACCACCACACAGAAGCGAGAGACCGGAGTTTGACTTCTGCAATGACCAAAGGAGCTTGATCCCACCAATGTCTAACTTTGAGAACCAAAATGCAAAGTGAATTAGGTATCATCTACCTGTCTCTCCTCTTACTGATTAACCTGATGTAATAAAATACTCACTTGAGCAGAAGCTCTAACAGAAGTATAATGCTCAGATGACAAGCCGCAACTTCAATATGGCGGTTTTCATTCTTTTTCACATTCTTTGAACAGTGTGAGCTGTTTCAAAACTGATGAAATACGATGAAATATGTTTTGCAAATATACCCTATAGTTTGTTGGCTTATGTACTGTTCTATGAGGAAAGAAGCTCGGCTTCAAATCACTGTCTTCTGTAGCAGAAGAACAGACTTAAACACAGGTTCTCATCTTTGCAGCTGATTATAACTAATAGTACCATATACGGTAATCTAGAGTTCAACTCCCTAAATTTTTATTAAATCCTCTTTGACTAAGAATGGTAGATTCAAATCCTTGACAAATTTAAATTTAATATATGAAGCACTTGGAATTGTATCTTATTTCCATGCATACAATAGAAATATTTCTGGAGGTTAACTCTAAGTACCTGAAATGAGTGTAGTCCATTTTCTGACAGTGTGACAGATCATATTTCTTAGATTCTTACAAAACCAAACAACAAAAACCCAGCTAACATGTTGCCCTCTTAATGAAACAGCTTTTTCATCCTTCTGCAACTGTATTGCTGTGATTCAGGTAAGTATTCCTGGTCCATGCCAAGAAGCACACAGCTCTCTTCCCTAAACAGCTATGGAGTACTTGTGGCAACCTCTCACCCAAAGCTGAGAAACACTTGCTATTACACAATCAAAAACGAATGAGTTGGAGGCACAAGATAGGTATTTAAAAGGAAGCTATTTAGATCATTCTGAAGCTTTTAAAACTATCAGAACTGAAAGCTGTGCTGCTTTCAGGCCTGTTTGGCAGGACTTGTGCCATATTATGAAAGCTGAGGATTTATATACACGAAAACAGATATGAGTAGAGTGAAGGTAACTAATACTACATGTTTTAAAAATGTCTTTAAATATAAACACAGTTAGAAATACATGACCATTTCTAACTTTTATTGTCACGCCTTTAGCATGATTTGTAAAAACAAGGGAGCAACCTCATGCAAGTGCCACAAGATATTTATATAACTCTTAGGGGTTTTCTCTTTCACCATGACATTTGAAACATTTATACAAGTAAATAAATAGTCCCATAAGAAGAGCTGTATTCTATTTAATTGTTTTCTGAACACGGGTGTGAAAGACAAGAGAAACATAAGACAGTAAGCTGCCATACTCCAGCCTTGGTTCTCCGCCACTACAAGCATTGCCTTGATTTGATTCTCCTTCATTCTCTCAGCTGCATATTGGAGTAGTTTGACTGGCACTGTGATGGAGAAAAGATGTTTAAAGTGAGGTATATGAAAACTGACTCCTACAGCTTGAATAAAGCCTTAACCTAAATGGTGGAAGGAAATAGCTCAGAAGTTAATGGGGACAAAGGAACTGGCTGCCACCTTACCATCATACATCAGGTACCATCACCTCCACACACACAACTGTTAAAGGGAAAAGAGGAGGCAGAAAACACATATATCCTCTCAAACCCTAGATCTGTGGCTTCTCCCTGTCTTTGGAAAAGCCAGAGAGGTGCTGCTTGGGCTGTGCAGCAGCTGAATATGGAGGACTTACCAGAACTGTAGGAGACAGTACTGCTGGAAGAAAAAAAGCTGTTGCTAATAAATTCACACCTGTATCCTCTTGGAGAGATTCACATTCACTTTTCAGATGTACGAAAAATCTTATTTTAAAAGGTTATGCCATCAATTTTATCATTTTACCTTTCTGTCTCTTGGACAGAGTCAGCAGTAATCTCTCTGTATTGTGGCACACTGTCATTCATATCCATGCAGACTTTTCCAACAAATGCTCGTTGACCAAATTTATCTGTTGAGATGCATTAGAATATAAATCTCAGAATCACTGATTCTCAGAAACCATTACCAAAGCTTGCACTGAAATAAAAAAATCAAAGTCTACCCCACCCAGCTTCATTTAAGATTACCAGAATTTATGCTCTTATCTTATCTCTACATTGGGATCATCCATGTGACTTTTAACAATAAAAAGAAAAGAGGAAATATGGAAACAAACAACACTTAAATAGGAGCTGACTTCCACATTAATACCCAACTTAACAAGTGAGAACTACATTAGTGTAGTTTAACCACAACCAGAATTCATAATGGTAGTACATGAGGATGGCTCATGTAGAGATAAGCACAAGCATCGAAGTACAGTAGCTGCAGCAGATGACTACCTGGAGATGAGAAAAGGCACAAAGATCTCAGCAAATCATTTCTCCGTAAGGGAAAGGAACAAGATTGCTAACATGCCTCCCACATGCAGTTAGAGGGAGAAATTTCAAGATCTATTCTAGCCTTTTTCTCGAGATTTACCCATGCTAGATGAATAAATCAGAACCCATGTGTAAGACATGCATATCATATTCAATTCTAGGCCGTCAAATGTGTTTCTAAATCAGATCTTTTTGTCCACTTTTACTATTTGAGTTGTTGAATGTAATGGCTTCAATATTTTCCTACTAAATCAGAAAGACTAGGTAATTTTTGATGAAATCTCAGGTTCTTATTAAATTACTCCACTTTAGGAGCTGTCTGAGCCTTGAGAAATCTTGTAAGAACCACAACATTTTCAAACAGCAGGCATTTGCAACTGTGAACAGAAGGGAAGGATAAGATTCCAACGCAGCTTCCACTTTTCCAATTTCAGAGGGTGTGTGAAGATTTTTGACATTGATTATCAGCTGAAACTGATATCAGGAGTATCAGGAAATTACTGCGCTGACTGTCATCCAGTTCCTTTAAACCTCAAATAACGAAAGGTTAGAAAGAGCAGAGAGCTGCAGCTGGAGGACAACTCCAGCAGACCTAATTCAAGCTCAGCCAGCAGCAGATTTTGGAATGAAAAGACAAGGAGTAGCAACAGTAGGACAGAGGTGCTTAAGTGAACACGGGTAACAGGTGGGGTGTGGGGACACTGTGTGACAGGTACAATGAATAAAAAACAAATTAGGAGAAAGACAGATCCCTAGCCAGTCTAAAACTCCTAAATGTTGCTTCCTTCAACTAACATGGTCCACACAATATCCTTCAAAACTCACTGTTAGACTTACCTATAATTTCAGCAAGAAGAAGAGAACTATCTGTGTGAATTGTTGCAAAGTAGCAAGCTGTAGTCGTACCATTCTTTAGAGTTCGTCTCTAAAAAAAGAAATCAGTTTCAAATGTCTGGGGAAAAAAAAAAGTAAAGCTGCCAAAATGCAGAACAGGCAGTCTCATTTCAAACTGCAAGAACATTTAGTTATTGCGAAATTGTGCGGTGAAGTGGGAAGGTAAAAATATAGATTTTTAAATTCATAATAGCATTTTTAAGTCTGAGTGTTAATAAATATAAAAAATTCCTCACAGAATTTTTGCAATGGTTAAACCCATAGAAACCAGTCTATTCCTTCCCCCAAACTGGAAATACCCCAATTTATATTTAGAAATAAAAACAACTAGTCATTTTTGTTATTTCCTAGTTACGAAAGGCTTTCCAATTTTCACAGTGAAGCACTGTTTCTCTAGTGTTAGCAAAGCAAGGCTTTTGGGCAACAGGGTGGTTTTCTTTTAGCTACCTGATCTAGCTGGAAAAACAAGTCAGGTTTTCATGTACCAAAAACCTTTGTTGTGACCAAATACAAGGCAAAAATAAACTGAGCACAACCACTCAGACTATGAGCTAATTATTTATCTAATATACCATTTGAACAGAAATGATGGTTTACACCTCTTCATATTACTTTTGGGAAACATAATTGTAAATGACCAGCTATTTTAGTTACATTAATTCATGATGAAATTTGTAGCTTCTCTTGTCCTTGAGACTGATGCAAACTATATTGAGTACTTATCCAACATGCAGGATTAAACTATTTTTTGGGTTCTGGCTGCCAAGTAATTTGAGAATTTTCTTTTTTTTTTTTTTAATGAGATAGAAGGTGTCTGGAGGAAAGCTAGAGCTAATTATTGGACAAACATCAAGCTAAGCTCTGTCTTTTCTTTACAATATTCAAATGAAAATCTTTAGGAGTTCCAAAAAAGAGCCTTGAAAATAACAACGTCATTACTGAGACAAGTTACCTTTGTCTTTCCTAGCTTTTAAGATTCAGAATTCTCTACTTTTGAAATCCTAACAACATTGTTAAGTGAAATCTAAAAACATTCTGTTTCCAAATCATCAGCACAAAGAGGAAGTTCCAGCAAAAAGTAGGAAAATTTCACCTAATTTTTTTCTTTTGCTGAGTATAGAAAGTGTTTGCTGGAAACAGGATTTTTATTTGAAAAAATCCACCGTGTTTTCATTACAACTTCAAAAGCACAATGATACTTACGAAAAAATATCTGCTCCATGCAGGTTTAGTCCTGTTTTTGACAACTGAAGGTTGCTATTGGCCCCATCAAACACCACAGTGTGACTGGTATTCTATATCTTCTGTGGGTGAAGATGTTTTCTTGACCCTGTTCTATTTGATTCACGTGGGGAGACCCTAACTGTTGTAATCAGGCTCCCAGAGCTAACTTCCACCTCTCGCTGGCAGCTCTTTTCCAGATGACATTGTGACACACCTGGCACAGTGAGCTCTCTAGCTGTGCCACGGTCACTCAACCTGCACTATCACAGTGTTTTGGGCACACGGCTTGAAAGTGAGACCACCTCTATGTTTTTAGCAGCTGAAGGCATGTGTGCTTGTCACTAAAGCTTATGACCAAGCTGCTCCTACATGTTTTTATCATGGCAGATGGCAGAAAGTAATTTCTTTTTAAATTTGTGTGGTAAGGAACAGTATAACTATTTATTTCAGATTTGTTATGTTATTATGTTGACAACAGATGCTGCCACAGTAACAGACAAATGCAAATTATGCTGGCCAAATAATTTAACCTGCTGAAGATATTTCAGTCCACATATTAAAGGATAAATTTCAGTTATAGGACAGAACTAGTACTCTGCAATATGACCTAGCTGTTTACTGTCCATCCAGTGGATCTTTAAGACTTCATATTGCTCAGAACCAGCCTAGCTCAAACACAGTCTCTCTCTTTGTCCCACAATACCACTGAGAGACTCCATCTAAAGCCCCTGCAGTGAAAGACATTCCTACTATAAGGACCTCAGCAGCAGCAATGTCTTCCTTTACTACTCCAAAACAGCCCAGACTTGTTGTCTATGAGAAGCATCTTCTCTTTCATGTGTTTTTTTGCAGAAGATAAGTTCATAACAGAGGATTTTTGTGCAGAAAAGGAAACATCCCCTGAATTCTATTTTTTTTACTATGCTTGGCTATTTCTGCATTGAGGTTGTCAGCACCTGCTGGCTGTACTAATTCTGAGACTAGTCTTAAATGTTGGTCATTGTATTCAGAAAAGGTGATAAACAGGTCTTTGTTAAGCTTGTGATTAAATGAACTCTATTGCCAGCAACAACAGAACAAGACTGGAACTAGTAACAGGCAATCTTGGCTAGCAACTAGAACAGCGGCTATCTTGGTTTTATCTGGTTTCCATGACAGTAAATTATGCTCTACTCTTTCCACTGACCTTCTGAAAACATACCAATATTACACAAAAATGAATGTCGTCAAGTAGGTAAATGTCATTTGCAGGACTTACAACAACTCTGGTGTACACTTCTTCTGCAAAACCACTGTCCTCGTATTTGGCTTCTGTTGGGAACGTGTATGAAGTCAACCACTGCAAAAGAGGCAGGTCTACTCTCGTACCAGTAAATGAATACTGAGGGGCATGAATATGTGTATCAACCAATCCTGGCATGAAGAATTCACTAAGGAAAGAAAATAAAATTGTAATAATCCAAAGTGCCTCAAAATTCTCCGTGGTAAGTAGCTTTGTTTTAAAGAGCATACTTGAGTAAAATCCACCAGAATAAACAGCAAGTACAGATTAACCTGTCTCTTCCACCATCAGCCTTTTAACTCCTGCTGTACCTCTACCCATACCCATCCTGTGGCATGAAGCAGTTGAGTAATAACATTTACACAGCAAAACACATATAACTAACTGTGAGAAAAACAGTATGAGAGCATGATGAATCCAATTATCTCTAATATTGACACACCCTAAATGCCAACAAAGGGAAACTGACTTCACAATAACTAAAATCACTCCACTGTGGAAAAAGAGATTTGTACACAGTCTTGCTTCCTAGTATGGATATACATGGAATGCCTCTAGCTTCTAGATCATTATATTTACAAAATGTGAGTTTCTATATGCCAGTTTTCCTCTATATTATTAATATGTGTATATAGATATATAAAATCAATGAATTTCAAGGTCTAATGGAAGAACAGACACTGGGTCTAAAAATGCAGACACAGACACTGGTGAAAAAATCTCTGCTCAATATGTTGGCAGGAAAGGCATATTTACAATGGAACTGCAAAACTGTATGTTGTCATGTAATGTTCTTGCAATAACAGGGATGAATATATCAACATTACTAGGAAGTTGCTATGAATATTTTGGTTTGTGCTGAAATTCCTACAGCATAACATTTCTCTCACTCCTCTTTCCTTCTCCCTGACTACTAAATGGACTGAATTTTGCCTCTTTTTAATTCGCCTTCTTTCTGTTTTCTTGCAGGCTACAAATGCTGGAGTCTTCAATCTGATCCATATTCTCAGCACCTTCCATTTTCTTCAGGCTATTTCAAGTGAAGGAAATATCTAATTACTCATATATCCTATATGATTAGCCTTCCAGCAAAGCATAAAAATTTTTTTAACAATTGATTACTAGAAGGATGCTGCAGCTCTCAATTCTAAGCCACAAGTCATTTACAGTGCTACTACATGCAAAGTATAGTAGATACAGTCCAAAACTATTTCACTTCACCATAAAGTTGGGGGATTTCACTGGATGAAGAAAAAAGAAATCCTCTAGCTGCAGTATAGTGAGAAATCAAAAGCTCTGTGTTTAGAAGGTTTAATTCTTCTAATTGTATTAAGTTTTATTATGGAAAGTGTCAAAGTCCAAGCAAATGAGTTTCATATCTGAAGTGTCAATGTTACCTACACTTACTATGTCTAGGATTTCATGTTATGGAACAGCCCACTGCTAACAAAATGGATATAAAATTTAATCTCAAGAAAGAATGGCACTTACTTCTGTGAGCACAGAATTGATTACGCCTGACAATTAAATATGGCATTTTGTTCTCTGCAGTATACACCAGCCAGCCCAATTCAGCCATGTCTGCAATACCAAACCAACAAATGCAAAAAGAACATGGACTGTCCATCCTTCAAGTCCCATCCAGAACACAAGCACCTTTGGGTAAAGAGGTCTCACTGCATTGAAATGGAGTTTTGCCCATTAAATTTATGGGCAATACATGGATTTAATGTGCTCCCTGTCAAAATGCATTCCAAAGACTCGCTTTACCTCACTCAAAGAATAAACTGCATTTGCTGAAATTAATCTTAGCAAAACACATACTGTTTACTCAGTTGTCTTATGTCACAGGTTTTGAACCCCCAGGTCTTAGCCAGTTGCTCTAGCTGGTCAGCATGTTCCATAAACACAATCTAAAAAAAAAATAGAAAACACAGTTAGGTACTCTAAACGTGCATCCTGCATCAGCTTTATGTGAAGGCAAAACAAGTCATAGCTTAAAACCAATTTTACGCGCTTACTACAGAGGTGTTAGGTTTGCATTGAGACACTTGTTCTTCCTGACTATCAAGCACGATTTCGAAATACCTTCTCATAATCCAGTGGATAACCGCACCCCCCTTGTAACTTGCAATAAAACAATTAATTCCTTCTCAGGTAATACACAGGCAGAACAGCACCGACCTTTAAGTCCACTAGCATAACATCGTGCTAGCAGTACAGTCACTTGCTGAGGAGGTGTACAACAGTCTTACAGGAATGCAGGCACAGTATTCACAACCAGAGGGGTTAAATTACCTGCTTTGCTTATGACTAACTGACACCAAGCTAAGTATTTTCTAATTTTCTGCTTGCATTGAGCTTTTTAAATTTTTTATATGCCTAGGATAAAAAAAGAAATTTAAGGGAAAAATGTGGATAATATTTTCATTTCCCAGAATAGACTAAAAGGATGCTGAGATCTTTGTTTATTTCAAAATAAAACCCTACAATCTGGAGCTGAACTCAACCCCATTTGACTCCTAGAGAACACTGACTCTACTGATGACGAGTTGCTGTTGCCAAGTCAGAATTTTAGCACATTTTCAATTTATTTTTAAATTCCATGGTATTTTAATCTACAACATGACTCTTAGCAGCTGAATTCCCAGCTTTCTGATTCTCTGGTCTATCAATAATAGGCATGACAACTCCCCAGGAAACAGAGATTGTGGAGCCGAGGAACTGCAATGCCCGCTACAGGCTCCGGGTGGGATCCAAGTTTCCTCAACACTTGGCAATTTAGAGGACTCGGAAGTCTCCCCTGGCCAAAGACTGCTTATGTGAGCTCACGGGAATTCTTGCCTAACCACAGCTTCTGCCAGAAACCAATCCATGGTCTTCTAACTCCCTTGGTGTAAGAGCTCCTTCCCCTAAGTTCAAAGGAATATTTTTCCTGCTACCAGTAAGATGTCCACGCTGAGGGCCTGTATTACCCTCATGACAGCAGTTTCTAGGGCAACAGGTAATAAGAAAAAAAACAAAACACACACATTAAAAAGGCAAGACTTAGTACTTGTAAAATGGCAACAGGAAGAAACTTAGGAGGAAGAGCAGGAGGCCGAAAAAAGCATTGTTTAGCAGTTATTTCCATGCCATTTTTTTATGTGTATGTTTCTTTTGCAAAGAAATCTACTATTTTCTGGTTTTCCCATAGACAAAAATAAGCAAAGCTGCTAAGCTGTAAAGGCTGTTAAATGATAGACAAGAAGTTATTGGCTGCCTAGTATTTTAAATTAATTGTTTATGGCTGGTATTATTTATATTGTCTAAAGAGCAGATGTTTTATATTTTCAGTCAGAAAAAAATATTAAAATAATGTACTATAAATAAATACCACACTTGCAAAAATTGTAAGATTATAGTATTCCATTAATAGCTCACAAGAAGCAGCATTGTCCTCCATCCAAAGAGGAATACAGCCAACTTAATTAACTGTATAACTGCAGAAGGCTTGGCATGCAGACCTACTGAAATATCTGACGTGAAATAAAGAAAATGTCATCCAGATACTGAAGTCAAAATGGATGCAGAATGAGCAATGTTAGAGCTGCTGGGGGGGAGACGGGTGACGAGGAAGGGAAAAAAAGAGAGAGAGAAAAACATGAAACACCAGATGACAAATTCTGGAAACAGGCGTTGCCATGGAAAAGCAGTGGCTGTTATATACTCTTAGGGTGCAGAAAAATAAAATACTTAAATCAGGGAAAAATGAAGAAAATATGTTTCAAGGAAGCTGGATACATGAAATCAATTCTAAACCTGACACGTGGTCCATTATGGTCAAATAAGATTATGGGTAAATCAGCAAGACATCTACACTCTTTTCAAACAAACTTCCCAATGGAATTCCTTAGTCAGACCAGAGTTACTCCCCATTGCTTTAGGATGCATTTGCTTTAGACACATTTCTAATTCTGAATGCTTTAAGCTCTTTGGGATCCCATGCTTCGATATTTGCTCCAGTATTTGCTTGTGCATTCAAGGTAACCAACCAGGTGCACTGTTCTTTAAATAAGTTCTGCACCCCAACACTGTAGAAGCAAGAAGAAATTCTACAGCAGTGTCACTACAGAGTCAAAAGAAGTGCACAAGACTAAGAACTTCAACTTTAAAGAAGGAAGTCAAGGAGAATAATTGGCACTTTGGGAAAGCTCTGTCACAAAATGCAGAAATCAGTGGCTGCTAACACCATGGTCCAAACACTTCCTTAAGTTCTCAGGTGTTACTCATGTAATGGGGCTAAAGCATCCAAAGATCGGGGTAAAGACCTCCCCACACTTGTGACTAACTCAAGCCTTTTGTGTACCAAGTGATGCCCAAAGCTCTTTCATCAAAACACAGCTGGTCAAAAGTGTGCATCAACCCTGGTGCAGCAAACCCTGAGTGCCTGCAAGCACCACAGTGCAAACATTTTTCTAACAAGAGAATGGAAAGTTAACGACACTGGCTGAAGGATCGTGGTTTGTTTGGATCCAGCAGCGCCTGTCTTACTTTGTTTCTGGCTGTGACATTCATAGGTGAACATGGGAAGGGGTCCATCCCTCTTTCCCCACCCACATGCTCTCTTCCCTCCCTATTCCCACAGTTATTAAATGACTTCTGCAATTAGAGACATGATGCCTATTGTTTTCCTGGTTCCCAAAACTGGACTGTGAGGCTAAATGAGAGACAAGAACACTTACTAGACCAAGCTGCCAAAGGGACTGCCCAACCAGCTGAGAAGGGCTAAGCAGTGAACTTCAGATGGATGTTGGTACCTTGGTACCTTCCTCCTTGTACAGATGACACGTGTCCACTCGCTGTCCCAACTGGCTTAAACCAAACCGTAGACTTAAAATCCTTATTCCACAACTCTTGCTCTTTTCATGACTTCCACAAGAGCTTTTAACATAATATTTTTTTTCTATTTACTGAACATTTTCTATTTACTCACCTAGGATAATTACACCAACCTTTCAATAACAACTCACATTTTGCACCTATGTCTGTTTTCTTTACCCTGAGAATGCTGCACCTTCTGTTTTCTGTTCCTCAAGAGAGGCACTACACTGCTCTGCAAACCACTCAGTTAAACGGTCCTTACTTTTGCTAACTTGATGATAATTTCTGTTTTCATACCCAAAAGCAATGGTTTTTTTATAAAACTTCCTTTTCATCAGGGCAAAGCAGAGAGAGATGACATTTTATGTCCCTTGGAGTACATTCAGGGACTCACACTGCGAAACAGGACCCAGCAGAGACCATGCAAGATTTTTCCATGATGGAATCATCAACATGAGGCAAAAGAAGGTTCCCTGTTTAGTTAAATTTACATCTTTGGGAGGAAAACAGAAGCAGTTTTGGTGTAAATTTGAATAATAAAGGTAAGTAATTTTCTAACCACTACGTCCTTCTTGAAAAGCCAATTCTTCTGTGATTCCAGTGGTTGCTCTGCATGAGGCTACATTATGAGTAATAGGGAGGGAAGAGAGCATATCGGGTACTCACCCTATCAGCCCCTGGAATATTAAAATGCCAAGAATTTGTAATAAAAAGAGAATAAAATAAAAGTGCTTGCTACTGTATCCTGGTGAGAATTTTATTTTAGGAAGATAGTGTTTTAACGGAATATTTTTTAAAAAAACTTCTGCCAATTTATGCAAGGAAAACAGCATACTGTGAATCTTTGTTCCCCAGGAGAAGGAGAGAGGGTAAGTGAGAGCACAGATCCCTAGGTGTAGCTTACTAAGATACTTCTTTTTCAAGAAAATCACTAAATAAAATCTTGATTTCCTACGGAGGCTGGGTAGAGACACTTTTCCAGAAATTGCCATTAAAGAGAGCAGGGTGGGGCATGAATTTCTGTCTTCTGCACCTGATTTACACCAGCCAAACATTTTTTCACTCAAATCTATCGTTTTAGTGAACACCAGCCAATACATAAACCAGCAAACATGCTAGTATTTACCCCCCTCCTGTTCATCAAAATACAGCTCCTCACAGACCTCAATACACCTTGCACCAGACTCCTCAACTCCTACAAAAGGGCTGTCTCGAAAGAGGCCCTCATGGACTGATGTGAATAGAGAAAATAAGCACTGTTAGGGCTCAAAATGTGCTTTGCACAGATTTCAAATGTTACTGAAGCCTGGCAAACTGAAGCCTGTTATTTAGCCACAAGAAGGAAAATTACTGTTTTAAATTTTACATGGGGTGCCCATATATGTTATTGAGTCTACCAGAAATCACCAGTCTGCTTACACAACCTGCACTACGAAACTGAGTTTCAAGTGTGGTACTCTCAAGGGAATGACACTGCTTCCCTGCCAGACTCTCTCCTGCATTATCAGTAAGTGCAATGCTTGCTTTAA
>VZTG01005544.1:1844394-1977946 GCA_013397845.1 Melanocharis versteri | reverse complement strand
GGCTGTGGCTGTGCCCGGGAAGCACGGCGGCGGTGGCCGGCTGTGGCTGTGGCTGTGGACGTGGCTGTGCCCGGGAAGCACAGCGGCGGTGGCCGGCTGCGGCGCCGCCCGCTCCGTCGGGGACGCAGCGGAGCGGTCGTCGCGATGACAAAAGCTGGTTTGCGGGAATGATGAAGCAGGGAAGCAGGGCCACAGGGAGGAAAAGGCGAGAGGGGAGGGTGGAGGGCCGAGCGGACGCTACAGGCGAGCTCCTGCACTCTCCGAGGGACGCAGAGAAAATGGCCCCCGTTGTGTCGCAGCCAGCTGCTTTCCTGTGCGGAGGTTCCTCCCACAGCCTCGTTTCCCGGGCGATCTTCGCGGGCATCCGGGCATTTTCCCCACAGGGAGCCGCTCGCAGTGCGATCCTGCAGCCTTCCTCTGCCCTGGCTGGCTGCCAGAGAGCTCCTCCCGGCGACAGGGCTGCCAGCGCACGAACAGTCCCTGTAACAATGTACTGAGGCGTGAGTTAAAATCAGATTGGTCCTTGTCACACGGGAACAGGCTCGCCAGGGAATGGGCACAGCACCGCGCCTAAGGGAGTTCAAGAAGTGTTTGGACAATGCTGTCAGGCACATGGTGGAATTCTTGGGCTGCCCTGTGCAGGGCCAGGAGTTGGACTCGATGATCATTGTGGGTCTCTTCCAACTCAGGATATTGAGTGATTCTATGATGCCTAGTGCTTTGGATAAACTCCACCAGCCCAGCCAGGCTGAGTTTGAACTCCCATTCCTGAGTGACATAAACACAGAGTATCAGGTAGAATAATGGAAACTGTCACTCACTTCAAGAGGTGAAAAAACAAAAACAACAACAACAACAACAACAACAAAACAACAAAAAACACAAAACAAAACAAAAACAAACAAACAAAAAACAAACAAAAAACCCCAAACAAACAAACAAAAAAATTAGTCCCAGAGTTGGACTTTCCATGGATGTACATGCCCACTGCTTTCAGACACATCTCACCTACTATGGGTTCTCTGCTGCATTTGCTCAGTCATTGCACTCTCCCAGATGTGAATCCAGGCTGCCTAATACTGAGGGTCCAAAACTCATTTGGATGATGGGGTACAAAACTCTAAATTTGAAAGAGCCTGTGTCAAATCTCCACTTCCTTCTCAGAAACAGGATTTAAACTTTTAATACTGTGGCACAAAATCTAGGGCTTCAGCAACCTGAGAGTGCCTAGATGACACTGCAGTCTGTCACTGTTTGTATTGAGGTGTATGCTTTCAAAGCCAGAGAGCCTTTGAGAGATTAATACAGCTGCAGCCAATTTCACATACAGAGGTCTGGGACTTCCCTTCACACGTTCAGTAAAACACAGAGCAAATGGAAACCTGAAACACCTACCAGCAGAGATTCATACATCTCGAAGGAGAATTGATCATAGCCCTCTGCAAGCATGACCTTCTGTTTAACACAGGCCATAGAATTTCACCTACCGTGGCGGAGGGAATTATTCTTTCTTTCTCCCTAACTGAACACTATCAAGCCCAATAACTTGCTGGTGTCTGAACTATAGTTTATCATTAAGTAAGACATCCAGTCTCGGTGTAAACGCTCCATTGTGAATTTACCACCTTCTTTGCCAAGCTTACAAAGTGCTTAAACACCTTGACTGAATTAATTCTTTTCCATTTGAATTTATTCGACCTAACCTTCCTGCTATCCAATTTTATTATGCTTTAGTGCACTGGACTGAATACTCCTTAATATCATTTCCCTGCTTAAGACTCTTAAACAAACTATCACACACCAGACACCAGGGACCAAAAATGGGCACTTCCAGTGTAGAAATCTGCTTTATCAACAGTCTGAGGTAGTTCAAAGGTTCTACTCCATGACAGGATAAGTTAAACTGGGACTGCCACAGAGAGATACCCTGTCCCACTTGCACCACCCCTGGTGTTCCTAGGCTTGCTGAGTAAATCAGTTCAGTGAGTTCAGCCACAGGAAATCCAATACTATAAAAGTGATGGATCAGGATTTTGTTGGCTTGCTGCCTGAACTCTGTAGGCACAGGCCTTACCCAGCGCTGGGACAGGGAAAGGCAGCTCTGACAGACTGAGTTAGGCTGTGAGGAATTTGCAGTTTTGGGGAATCGTGGTAGATTTGCACCATCTGTGCAGAATGGTCACAAAACACACAGTAGCCAGTAGGTTAAAGCTGATCTCAAGATCCGAAAATGCAATCCTGAACTTAACGTACGGCTTCCAAAAAAGCAAATCAAACTAAACCAAATTAACCCAAACCTACTTGATTCAACAAGTGATTCCTGAATTAATCTTCACTGTTGGTCAGGACATTCACCACCATGTGTGGACTTCTGGTAACAAAAGGGCATGGGAACAATTTATAAATAGAGTTTTAAAACCAAGATGGATGATCAATCCCAGAATGCATCCTCCAGACACTATATCTTGAACAAACACCAAAAAGAGCTGCTGTGTCTGAAGTGAACTAATGCAAGGCAGATTAATGAACTGACCTGAATAAAGGCAATCCATTTTTCATATTCTTTTAAAATATTATCTTTTCTCCTTTCTAAATAAGCGACTGGAATGTTAAATCAGTTAAGTGCATCAATTTGATAAAAACTATGCAAATCTGTAAATATATAAAGGCACCATCTATAACATTGACAGTTCAGATAAAAGGTTTAGTTTTCGTTGAAAATAAAAGTTCTCAGTATGGAATGTAAATGCAAACATTTGCTTTATTTATTTTTTTTTAAGTACTTTGTATTTTGTTCTCTGACAGTTACAAATTACGTGGATAATTTATTGAAGTTTTCTCTTGCCACAAACACAGTCCTCTCTTCATGAAAAGGCTTGCTGATATTGTAGGAGGCTGGATAGAAATGCAGAAGTTGAGGGACACTGGGAAGGAAGATAATAAACACAGAGAAATGACACAGATTAAAGTAAAACAAATAGCAGGCAGCAGTTAAAATTACAAAATGCTGGGGGTATTAAAAATAAATCTATCATATGTGCCAGGAAAATGCATGAACTACACAGCATTCCTGTGCTTCCTTCCTAACTTGGGGGTCACTATCCATCTTTTTTTCCCTTTGAAAAGCTCAAACCCTTGTCTATCAGGAAAGAAAAGAGCACAGCAAAAAAGGATGGAGGTACAGACACGCCTTCAGTTTCCTTCTCTAAAGGAAACTTCCCTTCCCCTTCCCCTTCCCGTTCCCCTTTCCCATTCCCTTTCCCTTTCCCTTTCCCTTTCCCCTTCCCTTTCTCCTTCCCCTTCCTCTTCCTCTTCCNTTCCCCCTTCCCCTTTCCCTTCCTTTTCCCCTTCTTTTCCCCCTTCCCCTTCCCTTCTTCTTCCCCTTCCTTTTCTCCCCTTTTCCTTCCCCCCTTCCCATTCCCTTTCCCCTTCCCCTTCCATCTGCTGTACCAGCACAACAGAATCTACAGTGATGTTGAACAAGGCAAAAACATAAAAATGATGCCATAAATAAGGTTTTGCTCCTTGTTTTAACCCAAATAATTTCACAGACCTTGTTTAAACCGCAGCTGTATCAACATGGCTGAAGGGATGGCAGGGAGCTTTGTGTGCTGCAGAAAAAAATGTAGGATGTAACTACTCCCGGGGGAACCATTCAGACAAATGGTTTGCTGTGCCCATTCTGCCTGGGGAGAACAAACTTTAGGACAGATTCAGCTCAATGTGATTGCATGGCAGTTAGGACCTTGCTCAGTGCCAAAGTGTTGTGTGGTGGTGTTTTATTTCCCTGAGTTAATGTACATAAATGGTCTTTTAAAACTAGAGTCTCTAATCTAATTTTGACTTCGCAGAATCTAAATCAGGATGAGAAGAAATTATACTGGCGAAGTGGAAACGCGAGGAGTCACCTAAAGACCCAAGACAAGGTGCCATGAAAATTACTGTGAATTAGATAAATGCTCAGTTTGTTAATGGAAACACTTTTGTGCCTCCCCAAACAACAAAGTAGAAGGCAGTCTAGAAATCCTACCCTCTGAAGTCCACTCCTATATAAAACAGTACAAAACCCACCTTTACAGGGTCTTCTATAAACTAAAAATACGGAGCCCAGAGCACTTCACAGGTCTGCAATCGAGCCAGCACCATCAGGGGCCTATGATGAATGAGAAGCTGAATGCATTTCTTGATATTTAGGTGTTAGAAATCATGTAAAAGGTCCAATTTAAAAAGACAGTGCCATCGTATCCTCCACAGAATTTTTTTTTTTTTTTTTCCAAGAAACTTCTGTTCAGAGAAATAAACCACTCCTCTCCCTGCCTTTTGGGTATGTTTTGTTTTGAACCTTCTCCTTTAAAGAAGATAACGAGTCATACAACACCCAGTGCACTGAGATCTACATCACTTAATTAGTTTTTTCTAGGGTGTTACAGAATAGTTATTACTGAGAAACACAGAATCATTAAGGTTGAAAAGACCTCCAAGACCATCAAATCCAACCATTAACCCACCACTGGCAGGCTCACCATGAAAACACCTCCCCAGGTGCCACATCTAAACAATTTTTGAACATTTCCCAAGACAGTGATTCCACTACTGCCCCAGAGCAGCCTGTTCCAGTGCCTGACCACCTTTTTGGAGAAGAATTTTTCCCTAATATACAATAAACCTCACCTGTCTCAACTTCATTTCTTTAGGGCTGACTCTCTGCTTCTAAGACAAGACTAGGATTCAACACACGTTTTCATCAGTCTGCCAGAAAAAAGCTGAACATCAGAAAGGTGGCTTGATAAACTATCTGTCTTTATCTCACAACCTACAGTTTTTAAAGTCAGTAATGCAGACAGATGGTGGCAAAACAAGCCAAATTCCATGGGAAACTCAGAACTGACACAGTTTTCACATCATTGTTATATTACATCAGAGAACAGAAGTAGTAAAACAGCTTAATATGCACAAAGCATTTGCTC
The DNA here is from genome assembly GCA_013397845.1 of Melanocharis versteri. Taxonomy (NCBI): domain Eukaryota; kingdom Metazoa; phylum Chordata; class Aves; order Passeriformes; family Melanocharitidae; genus Melanocharis; species Melanocharis versteri. The sequence goes on along the minus strand of VZTG01005544.1, from coordinate 1,972,979 downwards.
AGTCTGCAAACAGCTCAAAGATTATAGTGGGTAATTCCATGGGCCAAACAAACTCTCCAGGCAGATGTTGCAAGATGCTACAGCAACAGGAGCCTGATGCAGCAAAGCTTTTGTGTGGCTGAACTGACTTGATTAGAAACAGATACTACCCCTGGGTGGGATGTAGCTCATTTTAAGCTGGCACTGGGAGGTGGGAAGGGCCCAGCCCTGGTTGTGCCCAGCTCTCCACATTCTCCAATGGAGGACAGATCTGTTCTCCAGCAGCAGCTCAGAGCAGCCTTCGGACTGCCTCTGAAATGGAGGAAATGTTGAAATGCCTCAAAATGAGTGTGAAATGACTCTTTTAGACACCTGTCGCTATTGGAAAGGCAGGACTGATGCCCTGTCTGCTCAAGGAAGGTGTCAGCTCAGTGCTAGGTCAGTGTTTGGACTCGATGATCTAGAGGTCTTTTCCAAGTTCAGTGATTCAGCAATGGGGACTGTGGAGCACACACATCCCTGGAGCTCCCCGGTCCGTTCTTTCCCTCCCAGACTGCACGCCGGGCTCTCATGGAAGGAAGCAAACGCTGCTGCCGAGCACCTGCCAAAGCAGCACCATCATCAGAGGCAGGAGCAGCAGCAGCAGCAGGAGCCTGGGCGAGGAACAGCCCTCCCTATACATCATCAGGGCGTTTCCATCAAATCCCACTGACTGCTCTCCAAGCCCTGCAGTGAGCCACGCGCCGTGCATTAATTCTCAGCACTACCCCCCACGGCTTGCGGTACCAAACTCCTTAATCTAATAATTCTTTTCTTTTGTCTTTCCTCCCTCCCAAGCCTGCTGCCTCCCCTGTCAAAGCCTCATCTTGCCTTCGGTCCCTGATCCAATTTGCTTCCACTGCACACCTGAGTCCCGCATGCCGGGCTGGCGGTTCCTGCGACTCTCCGATATCCCGCTCAGTTGCCTCAATTAGCTCCCACTGTACACCTGGGTATGGCATTAATGTGACATCTATGCAGCTCACGGAATGCCTGCTCCATCATGGATGGAGTTTTCCGTCACTTCTAGGAGAGAAAGATTACTGTGCCCTTAACTGTATCACTGCCTTAGCCAGAGGGATCATCGTCTGCCTCCGTGTCTCACCTACAGCCACTCAAGCTGCTCTGCAGATGTTGAAACTTGGGAAAAATGGGTTCTCTGCGAGGGAGGTGAAATCACAGACCATCAAGGCTGTAGAAATAATAATTTATTGGAAAGTTTGAAGCCCGAATCAGAAAGCTGCACAAGGCTCTTATAACTGCTGTGCCTTGACTGAACTTTGTGTAATCCCAGCCAAGTGCAGCTCTTTACCCCGTTTGAGCTGTCTGTAAAGCTGAGGAGCTCCTCAGGCTCCAGAGCAGGACTTTAAAACCTTCATCAAGCTCAGACTGCTCAAGCTGCTTGCAATAAAATGTAGACGAGGATTATCTTGCAGGGGATAGGTCCAGACTTCATCATGGATATTTTCCATTTGAACACATGATAGTGCTGCCCAAATTTGCTTTATGGTCTTCAACAGGAGACTGAAGGACAGTGGGAAGGGCGTACGCAGAAGGTGAAACTACAGACAATGTGGATTGTTTTAAATTTAATAGTAACAACAATACAGTGTCTAAATGTAGTTTGTTCAGTACAGGTGATGAGAAGTGAGGACTAACGCTTTCTAACAAAGGTGATGGTTTTGCCCCTGGATCCAAGGTGATAAAACAGCATTTTTCAATAAGACAAGATATTGGGTTCTGAGACTGGCTTTTTATACAAAATCCAAGCTCCTAATATCCCTTATTCTGGGGATTGGTAGAGGAGAAATTAGCTAGCATAATTTTATTTGACAGACATCAAAGCTAAGGAGAACATTTTCAGTGCTGGAAGGTTTATGTTATCACTTTTCATCCATCTGAGCTTCCTCACACTATAACTGCTGAAGCTGCTGGCTGGTTTCAGCTCTATCTGGTGGACTGGGGAGGTCACAAAGAGATTTTATGAATTTATGTTTCATGGAAATGAATCTTTAATCAAGAAAGGAGGCCATATTAATTTCTCTGCTGATTAAAACAGCTGCAGTGTGAGAGCAAGAATCATTAAACAGAGAAGGCGTACCAGAAATTTCTATAATCCTGCTAGCTTCAGGAGACAAAAATCAAAAACTAAAACAAGAAAGAGTGTCACTATTTGCACTTTGGCAGGCACAAGAAAATTCAGCTGAGTGACCACTCTATAGAAGACGAGTCTCTTCCGTTCTTCAATACTTCCAATGTTCAAAGAACCGGTTGTTCCAGTGCAGTATTTTGGGTGTCCAAGAGATGCCTCCTTTGGTTCGATCTGTACCTAGAAGGAAGCAAAGCCAACATGGTCTTTTTTCTCCTTTTTTAACTGATTCTGATTTTGCATACTTCCCTTCACATGTGCACGTCTCCTAGAAGACAGCTTCAGTTCACCTAATTCAAACTCCACAGCAGTCTCCAATAACTTTCCTGGTGTGCCTGGGGCAAGTAAAGAAGCCTGATGACTTTTAATGGCTATTGAACCCCTTGTTTCCAAGAATTTTAATCCATCTCATTAAATGTCTGCCTGCCATTCATTTATCCCACTAGATTATTTGACTATTAAAAGACTAGACATCAAGATGAATGGGCACCAATCTTCTAAACCACCCTCAGTCCACAACAAAATTTTTTCAAAGCATTTCACAGAAAGCCCTTAGAAGGCAGTGCGATTGTGGAGACGGAACTGGACTTATTGTGGAAGCTCAGCTGCCTTTCCAAAATATAGAGATGCTCCCCAAGAGCTGGGAAAGATGGAGCTCTGGGGTCTCTGTTTCTTTCCATAGTACTGTTCAGCAGGTACGTGCATTCCTCAACATGTAAGGAGCTTTTTTCATTCTTATCACAGTTTTTGGAGGCTCTAAGCAGTGCACAGAAATCAATCTATCTTCACTTAAGTGTTAACAAGGCATATCTTCCTTTGAACTGGAAGTACTTTAACTACATTCGTCACTTCTCTTAAACTTTTTTCATCCAGTTTCTTCATTCAGGAGAACCCTGTATTTTTCACTGTGTTAATTCGTATGATTTCATCACACACAATCTCAGAATGTAACACAGAGGCAAGAATGAGGTGTGGGACAATAGAAAGAAAAGGCTGTCCTAAAGTGGGTTTGCTGCTAGAGAAAAATCTCCTGTGGAAACTCACTATGAGAAAGATCTGAAAGAGGTTTTCTGAGCCACAGCACAGGTGTTCTCATCCTTTAGGAAGAAACAAAAGTAAAGAAGCCCTTTTTCTAAGGGACCTGTGCTGAGCCAGTAAATCATTCCCCACGGAAGCAGCGCGTCATTTTTCATGTCTCTCAGACCGTGTGATCTGCAGGCAGTAATTCCCTTTTGATTGGGGTCTTTTTTACATACTGAGAGACCACAGCACATGATTAAAGTGGAATCCAAAAATGAGCTCTACCGCCTTCAGGGGAAAACTGTTTCTTCCAGAGCAGCCTCTCGTGTCCTGCTGTGTCACTCTGGGTCTTCTCTTGTGGGAGATATAATTTCCATATACTATAGTTAATTTCAGCTAATCAAACAGCTCCACCAGTTGAAAACATTGAGCTGAAAACAAACTGTAACAAAATGTACATGTAAAATATATATCTGTAGTTTTGACTTCTTTTGGGAAAGGGAGAGAACCCCAATACCCTCAGTTCTATCTGTCAGCAGGGCCAGGATTTGCTTTTATAGTGGGTCCCTCTGTGGAAAAGTGATTAAAGAGAAAAAAAATCACTGTGTGCTGAGTTTTAGAAAAGTCTGTCCAAATCATCTGAGAGACAACTGACTCACTGCAGTGTGGGCTTGTCTTGACTACTATGGACTAAAAGTGATTTTACAAAGCTCTTTGTGTTCATAAATGCTATCTATAACATCTTTCATGGTGCCTTTTCTGCAGGGTACAATGTGAGCTCACACAGAGTGAATAATTAACAGCCAATGGGCTAAGAATAGTGGATATGGAAGCAGTTTCCAAGAGGGATTTTTTCCTCTTTTTCTTACCTGACTTTTCAGAAGAGTATTTAAATAGTCAGACAGGAGGGATTATATCCTAGAGGTAATTAATATCAATCTGTCATCAAAACTAGCTGCTTTTGTGAGCTCTAATGAATGAGGAGTCCAACAGCTTGGGGGATTATGCCACACAGAGAGGTTCTGGCCATGTCCTTGCTCTAGTCCCTGGAGTGTGGTGGGACTTTCACTCAGTAGAGAGATTTCTGAGGAAAATCACAGAACAGCCCATGGAGAGAAGCAGTACTCAGGGAAATTATGTCAGTCTGGAGCCCAGGAAGGACACAGGCTTTGGCTCTCCTTCTTCTGGAGAACTTTCATCAGTAGCTGACAACTGTTGTAGCGTGGCTGGTGAAACTCTGTGTGATGTTTGATTCTCCTGGCGGGCACTTTCTTTCATATTTCTTTGGAGCAAACCCATCAGATTGAGGCTGCCACAAACTGAGAAGCTCACCTTCTCCCAGAGTCCTGATTTAAGTGTTGGTGATATTTAAACCCAGCAAAACAGGCATAATATCATGCTCAACCTGAGGCACAAACGTTAAGGTCAAAGAGAGTGACTGAGAGATTTGTCAAAGTGATCTGACTCAGTGGGTGGAGTCAGCACCACAGACACTCAAATTGTATTTAAAAGCTGTTTTAAGCACTTGGTTTCCTCCTTTTTCTTTCCCTGCGGTCTCAGTATTTAAATAAAGGCAATATTTATCCTGCTTCCAGTGCAGTTACATGTTTCTCTTGTGTACAATGCTTTAAATGTTCTTTAATTATCATCACACATAATTGAAGAATATTATCAAAGCAATCAAACTGCAGACAAAAGGACTTAGAACAGTTACAGCTGTGTTCAGCTCTTCAGATGAAGCTCACAACAGCTTCAAGACACAGCATGTATCAGGCTCAGGTGCTGGCCACAGATATCACCCTCACCCAGGGCAGATATTGGGAAAAAAAAAAGAAAAAAGAAAAGAAAGAAAACAAAACCAAACCCCCAAAACCCAAAGCTGGAATATTCTAAATGAAGGTGGAGGAAGGAAGAGATATGATATTCCATGGGATTCTTCCTACCCAAACAAAACTAACAGCCTTCCTGGGTTAGTAACCTGGAGTTTCTCCTTTTCTACCATCTCATTCCGAAGACTTGGAGTGAAGGCAACAGCAGGAAAAAAGGCAGCCTTAACCAATACCAAAGCATAATTGATCTGGTTCCTAATCAGTGGTCCACAGGGACCGGCAGCACCTTAAAGACAAGATGTATTTAATCACAGTGTCCCACTGACATCAGTTCAAAGGCAGCTTCAGCTGCTCTCATCTTCAAGAGAAAACTTGCTTGTCCAGACTTCAATTAATCCCCACACTGTCCAATTTCTCAACATTTTCAACCTTGTTCAGAATCCTTGCACAAAATCCTGTCACATCCACTTATTCTTCTCTGTTTGAGCACACAGGTCTTCAGCCAAAAAGGAAGTATGTAAACTCTTACCCAGACTTTTTCTTCCCTGAACTGCAAGCCAGTGGTGTAGCTGCTTATTAGCTTGTTTATTTGTCATAATCAAAGCTAAAGATAACCCCCAGGGCTCAATCTCCTCAATTTTAGTCCTTTAGAGAGATAGCCAGTCTTCTGGTTTATGCAAATCAAATTCTTCCCTCTTTTGCCTAAAAATTAATTATGATAAAACATTTCTTCAGCATATCCTTCAGATTTTCCTAAAACTGTAATATTTGCTTTTTTAAACAGGAAAGTCTTCAGTCTCCTAATATACTCTTGTGTTTTGCAAAAGTTACAGATTTCTTAATTCCCATTTGACATTAAGTCATTTAAGTAATTTTATTTATGCTTCTACACTTTAGAAGTACACCAAGCCTCTGAAAAGCATATTCACTTGTGCTTGAATAGTTTTCAGTATGGAATTTCCTGTATTATATATTAAATATCAAAATTTTTAAAAAGCCTTGGCACTCATCAAAAGCAGATATGAGAATGGAACTTTCTTGCTGAACAAACTTGACCTCTATGCAAATAATTTCTTTTTCTTAAGGCACATTTTCTTCTTCTAAGACAAACACTGATTTATCTCTTTTTTTTTTTTTTTTTACTGAGCACTTGCAGTGAAATGGATTACAAAGTGCACATGCATTGTACTTCTAAACATAGGACCAGCTATGCAAGGTCAGCTGTATCATGTCACGTCCTCAACTGTGACAAGTAACGAAAATCAAAAGAAGAGTGAGACTATGTTGGTAAAAATATATTAATACTTTTCTGTTTATTCTCTCAGTTTCCAATGACTTGTAGGTTCAGGAAATGCATGAATTGTGGGTAATACTGTATTTAACTGACCTTGATGAATGTTTCTTCCATGCATTTATCTAATTGCTATTTAGCATCCATGAACACTATAAAGAGCTCCATAGTTCAATTGTGCACTGTGTAAAAAGTTCTTTCTTTTCTTTGTTTCCAACCTTTGTCTTGTTAATTTCCTTTTGCTACCATCTGTTCACTAAGAAAAATACAGTAATTTCTTCTTCACTGCTTTTTTTCCTTACAATTTAGGATTTTCAGAATAGCTTAAGATAGAAGGACCCTCTCGAGACCAGCTGGTCCAACTCTTCTGCTCAAACAGGGCCACTTGGAGCAGGTGTTGTCCAGTTGGGTTTTGTGCATCAACACCGATGGAAATTTCAGTCCTTCTCTGGGCAACCTGTCCCCAAATTTGACCACCTTCACACCCCTTGTCCTGCCACTGGGCACTATGGAGAACAGTCTGGCCCTCCTCTCCATTCCCTCCCACTGGCTGTTTATACACATGGATAAGATACCCCTGAGCTTTCTCCAGGCTGAGCAGCCCCAGCTCTCTCAGCCTCTCCTTACAGTAAGTCCCCTTCCTCAGCAAGTTTTTATCTTTCTTGTACTGGGTAGCCCAGAACTGGACACGGCACCGCAGATTTTAAGGAAGTCGTTCACATCCTTCTTCATTCATTACTTTCCTAGAGTGAAGCTTCCTGGTCCAGCTATTGGTCCTGTGTTAGGAGGCATTTTCTTCCCTTGCTTATGCTTTGTACTCATCTCCTGATTCTCTAGGCCCAATCCATTTTGGAATGGGACAACCATAGTTTTACTTGCATTCAATGTGTAGATGCACATGCACTCATGCAGCAGGAGGAGGATGCTTTCTGAACATTCTCTAATTCTAATAAATCCTAATGTTCAACTGCTCTTTGACTGCTACTGAGCATGAAAAGATTTTTCCTTAAAATATTCTGGGTATTAGAACTCTGGAATCTCTTTCCTGAATAAGCATTTTAACAGTTGGAGCTGCATAGTGCCAGTTTTTCCTTACGGTGATGGTGGTGCTCCACTGAGCAGACTTTCAAAGCTTACAGAGTGCTTATAAGATGGGGACAGACATTTTAGTAGACTCCTAGCAATAGGAAAAGGGGTAGTGCTTTTGAGCTAAAAGAAGGTCAATTTAGACTAGATATTAGGAAGAAATTTTTTACAATGAGAGTGGTGAGGCCCTGGCAGAGGTCAGCCAGAGCAGCTGTGGCTGCCCCATCCCTGGGAGTGTCCCAGGCCAGGTTGGACGGGGCTCTGAGCAACCTGGGCTGCTAGAAGGTGTCCCTGTCTATGGCAGGGGGTTCGGAACTGGATGGTCTGTAAACGTCCATTTAAACTCAAATTATTCTATCATTCCATCATTTTGTCGCAGATAAGCCTTGGATAACTGTTTTTGCAATCCAGCACATGGCTTCGTGGTGTGGAATCAGTCACAGGAAGGCATTACTGCCCCCTTAACAATAATATTTTTCAGGTTCAGCTTTTGGACGTCTCTTTCCAGCTCTATCTTATGTAATGATAAGGTCTCTGAATATATTACCTGTTTTGTTCTCCACCAGAAGTCATTTGGCGCAGTGTAGCAAGCTGACTAAAAAGATTTTATTGTGTGCTTACACAGTTTGGTTTAAAACCAGTAGTTTACAGCTCTTCTCACTGTGAATTGGAAAACAAAACCTTAATTTCTGTCTTCTGGTATTTTCAGGATGACCAAAGAGAAAATGTGTGAGTACACATTTATGCAGCTATCCAGTGTCCCTTTTGATTTTACAGTTAATTTAACTATCAAGATCCAGCTATGTTATTTACAAATGCCTTGTCATTTGGGCTTGGATTGCTAGTTTCTTCCATAATTATTTATATTATAGGAACGCTTACTGATTCCAGACCTTTGGTAATAATCACTATGCAAATGTAATGATACGATCCTTGCTCAGAAAAGCTTGCAGATTTAAAAGGTCAAGAGAAGACAACACAGATGGATGCAACAGATGAAATAAGAACCTCTTGGATACCTGATACCTGATGCCAGATAAATGGTATTTAAAGGAGACTGGAAAAACTCTTCATACATGTGAAAGGGAAAACAGTTGGCATGATATCCACGGAGCACTGTGATGAAGTCTGTCCTTTATTGTGCCAGCAGGAATTCACCGTAATTATTTCAAATTCAAGTAAAACTAATTTCTTCAATTATTCAAATAAATATTAATAAGGAAAAAATCCTCCTCCTCACCCTCTGTCATGCTGGATTTTATAGAATTAAACAAAATATGAAGGGAATAACCAATAAAATCCTCAAGAGACATTTGAAAACTGCAGTATGAGTAGAAATTCATGTTTAACTTCACATAATTCATGCAAATCTCTGCCTCAGAAAAGTTAATAATTTATGCCTCATCTGGCATCTTTCCACTACCAGGAACGGAACACATTTGCTATTTTAAGCTTCACAGAACACCTGAAAACAGGTAAATATGAGAGATCAGAGAAAGCACATCTGAAGCTTAGCTGTCGTGGCAACTGGATGCTATGGGAAGATTCAGAGCCCAAGCTGGGCATAACAACAGCTACTTGATTTCCTGCGGCCATGTAATTATCTCCTCCGTGATTTAAGCTTGGTTGATGTGCCCAGCTGTGTGAAATACACTTGACTCTGCTCCAGCTTCTGAGAAGTTGTCATTTCTAGAATGTGGTGCTCTCTGCTGCAACATCATCCATTAATAAATTTAGGGAAAAACAGTCTGTCTTCTTGAGACACCACCATCTCCCATGGTTCTGGGGGGAGACTGCTCATTATAGCTATCACAGAATCACAGATTTACTTGGTTTGGAAGGAGCCTTGAAGACCATCTCATTCCAACCCCCTGCCATGGGCAGGGACATCTTTCACTAGCCCAGGTTGCTCGAAGCCCTGTCTATGGGCATTTGAGTGCAGGGAAAGTATCACAGTGCTCAGCGATGGGGCTTGTCCTCCTTATACTTCATTGTATGTGAAGGTCTCAACGTCTGGTGAAGATAGGCACATGTAAACAAAGATCTTCTGGGCTCATGGAAACAAAGGTAACACGCTGGATGAAAATGTGACAGCATTAACCCTTCTCCTGAACATTCCTGTACCTATGACTCCTCTTGGAAAGCAACTGTGTGACTATAGAGTCAAACAAATCCTAAACGTGAGCTGGAGGCACACCTAATCCACACTTCAGAGTGAATTCCACTGCTCAGAGTCTGCATGCCCATGGCCATGACCTCATCTTAGAGATGGCCCAGTCCCTTGAACCTCTCTGCTGACAACTAGGAGGACCCAACTCTCTTGAAATGGCCCAAACATCCCATGGCTGGGACATCCAGTTAGGGATCCTCTCTGTTTGGTCCTTGCAAGGAACATGCCAGTACTGGAAAACAGAACTGTCACATAAGTATTTCAGCTTCATAGAAATACCAGGACCAAGTTCCCAGCATGGTCCATGGAAATCTATTCAGTATGGTCAGTGGAATTTAATAATTTCAGAGTCAGCTCATACTAAAGCAGGCACAGGGGCCTTGATCCAATTTGGCTAAAAACAAAGCACACAATGCCATTTGAAATGGCCTGAGGTAGCCAAGACTGCCATGGCAGGGTGACAAAGACAACATGGAAAACATGGGTAATCCTTGCTGCTGTAAAGCAATACCTAGAGTCCAGGAGGGGTAGTGGTTAAATTGAGGACCTACCTTGAACAAATCTCCTTTGGAAATCCTAATCTGTGATCCAAATAAAAAGCTAATGTTGGTGATCCTTACCTGCTTGCCTGGCAAGGCAAATGGGAAGGAAGAGATTCTTGAGCAGCTATCCAAGGGTAGTGAAGTGCAGCGTCGCCTGCCTTCTCGGGCCCGGTGAGCAGGTTAGCTGCGGATGCGAGTGTTGTGGCACCACTTTCGCTAGCTGCCATGAGTCCACGGAAAGCTGGTGTATATTGATGACAAGGTGCAGAGAAAAGAGCAGGGAAGGACTCTTAAGAGGCAGTTCCTGGATCCTTTATTCTCCGCGGGGGAAGAACGCAGGGTCAGAAGGGGTGCCAACAGAGAGCAACTGAAGGGGGTGACACGGGGTTTTATACGGGAGGAGGAAGGGGAGGAGTGAAGGAAAAAGCCAATAGGGGTCTCAGAGGGTGTCAACAAGCAACCAATGGGGACGCTTCAAGGGAGGGGTTAAACACAGCAACCAACTGGGGGTCGAATTCGGTAGAACCTTCTTGTCGCCTTCCAGGAGCTCAGCCTGTTCGAGGGTTGGTTTTCCAGAGTCCAACCCTGACCCTCGGGGACAAGGGGTCTCAGCTTTCTCTTCGTCTGAGCCCCTGACACCCGCGATGCACGGCTTGCTCGTGCGGAGCGGGTTTCGCTGCTGGGGAAGGCACATCGAAAACGAGGCGGTGTAATGATGAGTCAAGGAGCAAAGGGTTGCAGGAGTGGGGGGCTCCCAAAGTCCTCTTTATTAAGGAGAACAGGAATGGGGGTCCAGGCAAGAGGATGGGTAGGGAAAATCCCCCCTGAGCACTGGCTGTGCTCGGGCTTATAAGGAAGGGGAAACCTGGGAGGGGCAAGGGGTTACAGCCAATCACAGGGGATTAGGAGGGAGGGCTCACAGACACAACAACCAACCAGAATGTCTGAGGGGTGGGTACAAACATATAGAACCAATAATACACCGTGGAACAAAGAACTTTCTAGCAGGGCAGGCAGGCTAGAGTTCCAAGCCCTGCCTACTGGGCATGCCTTTTTAGACATCTCCTCCTCTGCTCTGCCTCTGAAGGAGGAGTCAGAGAAGGAGGAGGAGTCAGGGGCGGAGGCGGCAGCCACCCAAGGGGATCCACCCTCCACGCCTTCTAAAACTAATGCATATTTATAAACTTAGGGGCAGAACACAGGGAGTAACTGATGACATCAGGGGGCAGCTTCTTCCCCAGCCTCACCTTCGCTATCGCTTCCCTTGTCGGGGAAGTCTACCCAATTAATATCGGTCACCTTGAAGGTGAAGATGGGCTGGGTCACCACAACAGTGAAGAACTGAACAGGATCCTGTACTTACTGAAATATACAGTATCAGAACATGCATACAGCTGGCAGCTTCAATCTAGCATAATTAAAATAGGGGTAATTGCCCCAAAACTCTGTCAATGTGGCAGCAACTACAATGGTCCCAGATTCCATCTTCATGCTCCTGTGTTACAGTATCTTGTGCAAACTGAATTCAAGCATTAACCAGTGACTGCATCTTCAGAGAGTCTAATCCAAGACTGACACTGCAGTCACAAAGCCCAGGACAGCTGGTAACCTGACCACCACAGCTGTGCCTGCCTTTGCCCTGGTACCAACACCAGGGGCTGAAAAATGACAATAGCTACAACAGAACTCAGTATGAGTAACAAAACCAACCTTTATGACTGAAATGAAATAGTGGAAAAGCATATGCTAAGCAAGCCTTTGGTCTACACACATAATAGAGATGTAAGACTGAGCTGTAGGCATCCTGATTTATGCTGATTTCCAAGTTTTAAATGAGTTGTTCTTGCTCATTTATACGTCTCAAACTGTAAACAAGAATATAATCCTTCGGACGCGTAATTCTCAGTTGTTCTTGCACAGCCCCATTTGCATTCCATGCAGTGATAAACTAGAAAAAAATCATACAGCTTTTAGCTGTCCTTCTGGCTGGATCTCTTCACTGCATGAAACAATTTATCTTTTACAACATATTGAATCAGGATCAGGTACACGCTAAGCTGGACAATAGGAATGCAGGAAACATGGACACTGATAAAAAGGCCTGACAATGTGTCTTGTGGCTATTGCTTGCTTAAGCTGAACAACTGCTGTATTTCAGTTCTGCTTTACTTGTGCATGTACAGAACTGTAGGATTAATTAATTAATGAAAGCACAGAAACATACTCATTTTCCCTATTTTTACTAGAGCTTTCTAAGACAGAAGGGTGGAGAGAACTGCAAGAACACTGACAGGAACAGGGGGTTCCAGCAAATACATTTCTTCAGGCACCTGTGAGCTCTAAGGTATGGAACAAACAAAAGCCAATGAACCAAGTCTGAACATAAAGTGCAATCAAAACACACTGCTTTTTGGCAAGTTACAATGACACTTCCCAGATCCATCTCAAATTAAAGCCTCAAGCTGTGGTACTTTTTGTGTGAGACATGTTAAAAATGGGTTCTGCACCACCGAGTTTACAGAGCTGGGAGGGAAATGGAAGTTCAAGAAGCGAAAATCTTCAAGGCCAATGGACAACATGCCATGATTGTAGCACAGAGCCTCTCAGTTCTCATTTCAAAAGTAGCATCTGTCAAGTTAGAGGCAGAACAGGAGCTGAGACCCGTCATCTCGTTTGCAGAGTAAGATGCCACATGGCACCTTGTTACTGGCATGCTGCAACTCTGAAAAGGTAAGTGCAATATGGCCCAATATCCTTGAAAACACACCACCTACAGGTTTCAGCAAATTTCATGGATTAACTACACAAAACACCTCTGAACTATATAACCACATCTTTTCCCATAATCAGGATTTCAAGAAGTACAGGTGTTACAGGTCTCCGTAGCCAGGTCTCTGCCATGTAGTTTGCTTTTAAGACAACCTCATTCTCTGCCCCAAGATTTGCAGCTGTCCTTTCTCTTGGAAAAGCAGAACCTGACCAGAGACCTCAGCTGAACCACTCCTTTAAAGAAAGAGCTTCCCGCCATGCCAGCGCTGTCCTCATCCCCGAGGTTGGTGAATGACTCAGACAACCATCACTGTACCAGCCATCTCCCCTTCACCTCCCTGGGGTCAGAAAATTCAGCATCTGAGTCTGTCACTTCACGGATCAGGAGAGTTATCTACATAAGAATGGCTCCCAGCAGGGACAAATAAAGGGAGGAAAACTCCAAGTTTAAGCTGAAATGGAAGCTGCCTACTTCAGAGAATAGGCACTGCTACTACACCAGCTGTGCTTTCATCAGAAATCTCTCACTTGTATGTCAGTTAATGAAAATACAGCATTAGAAAAATGACAGGACAGTTGAACGCACTGAATGAGTACAACTGACATCACCAGATAAGGGAAAAAAAAAAAAATCCAGTATTTACTGGAAAAGAAAAAAAAAACACTCAGTCCCTGCCCTGAGGGCACAATGTCCCACCATAAGATGCTACACCACCAGGCAGGCAAGATGCACAGACATCTCTCTACACATCCACCCAGACATGGAACTTAGGTTACCCTACCTACAGTTCAAAAGGAAGAAATACATATGTGACAGTTTGTGGATGGTTTGTTAAAAGCAGAGATTCCACCTAATTACATCTCATCTTCTCAGCTAGAAAACTGTTCATGTATGTCTGTGCAACGAAATAAACTTACTTTAAAAAAAAAATGTTTCTTTTGTAATGTGAGTTTTCCAGTCTGTAATCAGCGAGAGATGTTAAATTAGACATGAGAGGGAAACCCCTTTGGTTACAATTACCTTTATATTCTGCCCAGTGAAAGATGCCCAGTGAAAGAAAATACACCAAAAAAAGGACTGTGGCAAATTATCTTCCCACTTTACAGATGAAGTAGAGAAAAAGCAGTATGTTTGGCACTGTGGGATATGCATCTGTATGATCTACCTGTTACATAATCCAATCAATATCTAACCTGGACCAAAGTGAATTGCCTCACCATGGAAGAAAGGATTCCAGAGCTATCCAGAGTGCCTGCACTGGTTCAGCCACACCTTCAGATCACTTTTCCTACACTGCCGATTGTGAACATTGACCCTTGTAAACTGCCCCCATCTGATCTCTCATCGCTGATGAAGAGGACACTCTTCTTTTAAGGGAAGGAATTTGAAACGGTTCTGTTAAATTTTGCATAGCTTCTAATTGCAGAGAGGTTTTATTTGGAATTTAAGTACCTCCCTGGGGTTCAGCTTAATTCCCTTTGGAAATGACTGTCCCACACACAGCTGTAGTGGTTAATGCCTGTGTGCAGATGAGCTGTGAATTCTTCCCCAAGCAGTGTTCTTGCTGTTTCAGGTTTGAACCCAGGCAGGTGAACCACTTCACTGTTAATACTCAGGAAGCAACTGGGGTTGGGCATTTTATCCTCCAAAATGAAATTTCTTTCCCTCTGGCAGCGTCCAATCTAAATGATAGAAGGACAGGAGGACACCAGTATCACACTTCAAGTAGCCCCACTATTACAAAGAATCATCACATCAGCTGAAGAGGTAACAAAAATCTATTTTAACACAATCCACCTGCAATCTGTTTTCAGTGACTCCCTTAAGACTCCTTAAATGTAGGCGCTTCAGATACTTCATAATAACCACAGTATTTTACCATCTGCTGATGATATCAGGTCTTGTGAGTAAAACCTCTCCTGACTACAAAAGGCAGGCCATTTAGACTACCTCTCTTTCTGTTATCCCCACTCTGCAAGGAGGTGTTAAGATTCCCATTCACCGTTCCTCCTTCGCTTTTCCAAAGTCATTATTCCTGTAAAGCCTTGCAAAAGCACTTTTTATTTTAAATTGCACACAAAGACAACAAAACCAGGTAACTGTCTATAAGAACAGGGATGATTCTTGCCAAAAGGATAGAGGCCTTTTGTATTAAAAGCATAGAGCACATTCACATCTTTCTCATTCCCCTACCCTGTCTTCCCCAAAAATACTACTTAGGCAATTATTGCTTCTTCACCCCTAAAAGAAAAGCCTGCTGTGGCACTTTCTGCTCCTGATGCACTGGCAGTTGAAAACAACCAATGACAGTCTACAGTAGGGAAGGAAAAATGAAATTATTTCATTTGCTTCTCCCACTCTCAATCCCAAGGAACCACTACAGATTCTCTAAGAAAATAAAATCAGGATGAGACCAAGATGAATGCTAAAAGGCAAATAAAGCACCCACGAGGTAGTTTTATTGTACTTTGTTTCTCTAGTTACATAAAATACAACTACTGGTCAAAATAAGCCCATGGCAACATTACTGACTGTTCTGTTTCTTTTGCTCTGTAATGCTTCCTGGAGAGACTTAACAGGGTGGCTTTTGACAAGCTACTCTGTGACATAACTGGTACAGCCTGGTTCCCTACCACACACACTGCACCATGCTCTGACACACATGATGGAGCTCACTGCCTCACTCCATGCAGAGCTGTGAGTGTGTGTGTGTGTTTACCCCCTGCTTATGCACTCATCCCCCTGGGGACTGTCACCTGACCAGGCTTCTACCTTTGTGAAACATACAAGGATTTCACCTTTAAGAACTGTACTCCTAAAGACAGAATTTTATGTAGTTATTCAAGGGATTCAGAATTTATTAGAGACAACAGACACACAAAACACTCATACAGTAATGTCAAGCCATGATAGATAACACATTACACATCTTAACTCCAGTAAGTCAAAGATTTAGATAACATACCAAAAAAAAGGAAAATCTTTCATTTAAAACAAAATAACTTATTCCTCCTCAGCACCCCAGCTTTTCTTTTCTTTTCAACTCTGTTTTACTTTAGATAAATGATGCCACATGAAGTGCTAAGAGCCATCAGATTTTACAAAACAAAGTCAGAACTTTGTGTAAGACTATTAAAAAAAATAAACTTATTAAAGTTTTCCAATTTTCAACAATACTTGATATTTAGAAGACAAGGCTTAAAGTATAAATTTACTTACATCTAGGATGTTGTAGCAGCCTCAGTGCTGCCCTGTTCTTCATTCCTAAGGGTTCCTAAGAGCTAGGAACAGAATATGCACATCAGCATAAAAAAAGCCACAAGCTGCATGAGAGGCATATCCAGTTAGTTTGTCAGTGCTCACTATTTTACAAAATTCTTTGGAAAATACACTGAAAATATATGCAGGGTCACTCATCATACAGAAACACCAATGAACACACTGGTTGGACTATTTCCCACTGATTCAGGCAAGCTTTTCTGGTTTTGTGCCTGATACTCTCAATTTAAAAAGTGGACAGTGAACTACAGAGAGGTCAGGCTCTTTCTAAGCCTTACCTACCGAAATCACATTCCATTTGAGTTCACATGCTGACATTTATAACTTCAGAGTACAGTTTTATTAGGCTGTTGCATAGCCCAGCATATGAACAAGTTAATTTTAAAACACAAGACATAGTGAACAACCATGCATTAATTCGTAATGTGTTTATAAAGGTCAATATTTAACAGTTTATAAACATCTCTACAAAGTGAAATGTGCTGTAGGATCGAGTTGATGATGTCTTTTGGATTTTAATGAGGAGACAACCTTGGCCTGTCTGGTCAGCTGGTACACAGTGGGTCATGCCCATATCCTTCATAATTAGACTTGAGCAGGAGGAACAGGAAGTTTTCTTCAAAAGAAACAGAGGAAAAATCCTACAATATATACAGTTGAAAGGGCTGGGGGGTCGGAGACAAGAACTCAAGTCAGATAAAGTGTGGCAGCTTCATAAAGATCAGAAGTTGTCTGAGCACGTAGGATGCACATTCGAAACATATTACAAAAAGGAAAAAGACCCTTTTTTTTTTTTAGAATTCTCTCTGAACATCTGAGAAGTCCATGCTCTCAGAATTATACTTGGAAGATACCACAAAGTACTGTAAGTAGAACAAGTTCATGCGAAACAGAGGCAGTAGAGAAATATGTAAGACTGACAGAAAAAAAAAAACAAACCACAAGAAAATGGTAATTACTACTTCTCCAAAGAAGACTGAGCTAAAGATAAGAGGGGTACTACTATGGCTGCTCCGTGGCACTGTGCATTCCCAGACAACACAAGTGCTAAGCAACTAGAGTAATACAGTTGTTAAGTCACAGATACAGGGGGAAAAAAGGGAGAAAAGCACAAAGCAAGATTGACTCACAATTACCAGTCAGATTCACATTCAAATCAGTCCCTCTTATCTTTATAATTGGGAAGGATTTCTTCCTGACTTAAAATGTTATTTAAAAAAAATACAGGAGTATTAGAGCACCCTTTGAAGAGAGCCACACATTTATGAAGAGCTAATTACATTATTGATCATACAAACCAGATTCATTATGAACTCAACATGTGGCACAAAAGTCATTTCACGAGTAGCCTTATTCCAGCATCAAGTAAACTGAGAAGTGAAAATCCTTGCAAAAAGCCAGTAGTTATAAACATAATCCTCTAGTGTGCCATGTCTCAGCAGGTAAGATTAAAAAGACAAAACAATACACTTCAAGACTGCAACAACAAAGGTTTTATTAGAGTGAAGAATATATAATCACTGTACAGAAAACATTTAGAGTTAAAGCATGAAATACTGAACTGTTCACTGTGCATTCCCATTGCTGTTAGTGATCATTTAATTGGCTGCGTACAGCTGGGGTAACTTACCAGCACTTAAAAACACTTTTGTAAGCAGGCAAGAAATGATTGTCTGTTCTAAAAGACAACATTGCCCAAGGCAGGAAATAAAGGATCATATGAATTACATTTGAAACTTACTCAAGGAACAAAGTGGGTGGGGAGGGATGAGAGGGGATTGCCATAGTTTTGTGAGGGGTTTTTCTGCACCGAGGAACTGTAGCCTCCCTGCTTTAGCTTTGTATCTACTTCTACTTTTAAATAAGAAAATATATTAACAGGTACAAGAATTCACCATTAAATCCAACCTCTTCCAGTTATCTTTGGCTTGAGAAGACGTTGCTTACTTCAACCTTTGAGGCTCCCAAGGATGGTACAAAAAATCATCTTCCTTTAAAAAATGGTTCGTTTTAAACCTTTAATGAACAGATACTCAAAAAGCTTCTCTACTTTCTGAGTTCTCAGTTCTTCATGCTACTAAATCTGCAGCTTTTGCCTTCCAAAACTGTTCGGTGAAGTCCACAAGGGCTGGAGAAAGTGTCTGTTTTGAGAATTTGCTTGTTTCCACCATGAGCAGGCAAAAAGTTTATTTTCTCCAATACTAAAAGAAAAGAAACACAACAGCACAGAGATTACTCAACCTGATTTACTCTCAAAGAACAAATGTTATGCGCAAATTGAACCCTGTGTTTAAAAACATGGTGAAATGCCTAAGGGTAAATGATTTTCACAACCATTTAAGGGAAGCAGCAGCATGGAAGCCAAGCCTATATGCCCCTTGACAAATTATTTCATCCAATACACACAATCCTGCTGATAGACATTCCCTGTCTTGTTTTGGAATCCAGTAGGAAGAAAAACAGAAGCCCTGTGCTGAGGTGCCTGCATTCTGTGATGCAGAAGCACTGGGATTACAGCCTGGAGATATTCTAAATCCATGCAATTTCTACAGTTGAAACTGAGTTTGCTCCTAAACAGGTATCAGCTGAGCATTAATAAACCCCCAGAACTGTTGAGTTACACGTTAGGTGAGACACCCCACATCCCACAAGCTTTCACTTTTCTAATCACTGCTTAGCATTTCAGCCCTGAATGCAACTGAGTTGATTTGTAAATTTACAAGGGAAATAAAATGTGAAATTAGACACTTCAACTGTAGATTGTTTCCTTCCTCAGATGAAATAAATAATGCTGCTAAAATGAAAATTACTCTCCAGGGAGAAATGGCTATCCAGTCTTCATTAGTATCAGCTAAAATTAGTATGCACTTTTTCCTCCTCTTGAGAATTACTATACAACACCATTAGCTTATTCTAAATGCTGAATTTATTTACATTTGAGACCTTTTTTTTGATAACCATTAAGGAGGAGACAGGCAGTGCAAGAAAAGGTCTGTAAAATATCTGATAAAATAACAGATTAGAGACACATTAGAAACTAAACCAAAGGCTTCATAACACAGCTGTAAACTGAACTCAATTTAGAAAATTATTATAAAAGAACAATACTGAGCTGATTCCAAAACATCCAAGAGCTTTACTTACTGTAGAGTGACATATAGAATACTGAAACACCATGGTTACTATAATAACCAACCTTGTTAAAAAGCTCTTAAGTGCTGCAGTAGACTGCACAGATTCCTCACAGGCCTATTTTGGAGGCAGTGAAAGAATAAATATCTATTGATAAACAAGAAATGTGTTGAACAGCATTTTAAATGAAATACTGTGTGGCATTAGGCCAAATCTGCTGCTTACACTTGTGTCATATCGCCTGTGTAGCACAGTAGTTTTTTCCAGACAACTTATATACTATCAAGAGCAAAGCCACTGGCAATTCAATGCAGAGTTATAGATGAACAAATTGAAAGCTTCAATTGGCCACTGAGTAATATGACCCCTTTATGGCAAATTTATGACCCATTAATTGTTCATTTATTTAATGATTTGCAGACTCTATGAAGACTACAGCAGCAAATTCTCAAGACTGCCTCACACAAAAAGATAATGATTTTGACTGATAAAGTAATAAATATCGCTAAGAAGTATCCTATTTCACCCATAATATAAAGAGACTAGACATTAACTATACTTACTTTTGATTGTTTTTTTTAAGTATTTTTTAAAATACATTCATAGAGCACAGATTATTAAGACTTGTCAACTGCTGAATTATCTGTGTCTATTCTTTTTGCATCCTCCTCACACTTGCAATCCAGCATCTTTGCAGGAGAAAGCCTGCAAGCCTAAATTTTTTGAGTATGAATAAAGGCAATAACTGGAACTCCAAAACTAGCATCACATAGAGTCAAGAGATGCCTTTAGCACTCACAAATCAAAACACTTGTTTTTCATTGTAGGCACCAGATGCCCAAAGCAGAAAGGCTAAAAGCACATAGGTTGCACACTCTGCAGAGGTGCACAGAGATTGCTCAGAGCCACAGGAAAACGTCTCTGTGATGAAATTCAGCATAGGCCAGCTGGAGAGGCAAAAACCCCCAAATAAGATAATTGTATCAGGCCTACATTAGTGTCTGTCACATCTGCTTATTTGGCATCCAAAGTGTAATACACCAGTGGGCGTGCATATTAACTCCCAAAAATATGAATGGAAGATGCAATCAGTGCCTGTTGGAATGTGAATCAGCTTTTTCCTTAGAACGCCATATCTGGGAGCCAGAATCACAGAATGGTTTGGTTGGAAGGGACTTTAAAAATCAACTAATCCCAATCCCTCTGCCAGTGGGACACCCTCCACTAGACCAGGTTGCTCAGAGCCCCATCCCACAGAAACCTGGAATAACATTCTTGGGTACTTTTAAATATTCTGAACAAATCTATCCTGTGATTTTAAAAGCAGTGTTAAGAACTATAGAAAGATCAAGCAAAACCAAGCCTGAATGGAAAAAGAAAAGGTCACTTGAATCAAACCTGTAAACTCTGACTTACTAATACATTTTCACAAATGCAGTAACAACTATCTGGGAGAGTGGGGCAGTCACCTAAGGCCAATGAAGTACAAAGACGTCTTAAAAAAGGTGACTGTCAGTATGTGATGAAAAGAAAGGTCTACACACATAGTAGACACACTTAAAACTTCAATCTTGAATATTTCTAATAGCTTTTTTTTCTTTTTTATTTGAACCCTAAGGTAGATGCTGGGCATTTTTCACTTTGTCTTATGAAATTACCATCCTCCATCTGAAGTTCAAAATAATCCACAGTGAATGACAACAAATTTTGATTATTTCCATATAATTACACTTCTTTTTTTCACATCTCATGAAACATCACCGTTATTAAATATACACGTAGATGGAAATGACATTATTTCTTCTCACCCTGCACTACAGTGCAATTCTTCAAAATAAAAACTAAGTTTGAAGAAAAGAACAGATGCTTTTTAGCACAATGGATAGCCACAAAAATAGTTCTCCTCAAGTCATATCAAAATTTGATCAGCCTTTTGAAGAAAGAATCAATAAAAAAACCAGGATAATGACTGGCTTTTTAGAGCAGTTTAATTCTTCCTCTTAATTCCTTGTCATGAGTCTAATACTTAAGGCAAACAGTGTAATATCTTAAATCCCTGATAAACACAAACCAAATGTCAGATGGTTTTAAGAAAAAAAAAAAGGTTGGAAATTCAAAGCAGAAATGCTTTTGTGAACACAGTTTTATTTAACATGGGAATTAAGTATTTTATTTTCTTACTGTGGACTGTAGTAAGACAGCACAGAGTAAGATGTTGGGTTAAACACTTCATTCTTCATACAGGGTATATTGCAATAACAAAAATAACAGAGGCAATAATCTATTGTCAACCCAGATCATCAGCAAGAAGGCTGCTGAAAGGTGTTCCTGGAGCCTTCTCTTCTGCAGGCTGAACAATCCCAGCTCTCTCAGACTGTCTCTCTAGCAGAGGTGCTCCAGGCCTCTGATCATTTCTGTAGCCCTCTGGACTCACTCCAGCAGGTCCCTGTCCTTCCTGTGCTGGGGCCCCAGAGCTGGATGCAGGGCTCCAGGTGGGTCTCACCAGAGCGGAGCAGAGGGGCAGAATCCCCTCCCTCCCCTGCTGCCCACGGGGCTCTGGATGCAGCCCAGGACACGTTTGGCTCTCTGGGCTGTCACTGCCAAGGCTGGGGCATGTCCAGCCTCTCACCCACCAGCACCCCCACGTCCTTCTGGGCACAGCTGCTCTCAGTCTGTTCATTCCCCAGCCTGGATTGGCACCAGAAATGGCCAGATCTTGCATGATTGCTAAAGTGCTTCAAAAAATTTTATAGGACCTCTGCAAGATTGTTCTCCAGTCCTTACAACTTAAATACAGTTTTATCTTGCAGTAAAATGACTAAAACATCACACAGTGAAGTTATGCCTTAAACCTACCACTCACAACCTCTCACCTTACTCAGCTACCACAGAGACCAGCAACTGAGAAGAAAATACCTCACCTGTGCAAACTTGTGTATCTGCTCCACGACAGCTGCAAAGAGGGCATGGACACTTTCATCAATTAGACTCTGCATATAGTGGACAGCTTCTTCATCAGACAGGTCCAAACGAAACTTGTCCTGCACCTGGAATGGGAGTGGAAATGGCTACAATTAATTCAACAGTTAAAAACATGCATTATTCTATCCAGGTATACAGAAGCAGACACAGTGATTTTGGCTGTTTAGTGGAGAATCTCCCTCTTACTTCTAAGCTACAGCAGATTGCTGGAAATGTACAATGCTATTTAAAACACGTATTTCAAATCCTTTAATAAAAAATAGTGTTTAAATAAGCTAGAAACAGTCCCCTCATTCAAACCAGTAATTGCAAAGCTCAAGGTCAAAAAGTTAAGAGAAGCACTTGCAAATACAAGTTTAAGCAGGACTGAAACGCTATGAGAAGAAGAGAAAACATCCAACATTCACTAGAGAATGAAATGCCACTTGAGAAAAAAACATACAACTCTGCATATTAAATACAAATTTGGAAGAGTTTGGATGATCCTAATAATTTCTGAAAGGATGTAACACTTCCTTACTCTAAACCTACTTTCGGGTAACGTTTGTCTTTCAGGAACTGTAAGGCAGTTAAGAATTCAGAATGGGAGGAAAGTGTGAGCAAATCAAACTCTGTCAAAACTGACCTTTGTGGGGCAAGTGTGAATTTCATTAACTTCGATTGTATCCACCATCCATGAGCAGTTGGTTGGAGACACTGCTACCCCTTACATGTTTTTTTCTTTTGACAGCAACACTGTACAGCAACACTGACAGCAACACTAAGTTGCTTAGTACTTGCAACTTGTACATGAGTTACAAGCTGAATGCACAACAATTAAGAACACAGCAACACCTATTTCCATCTTGGCAATGCCAAGAACATTTATGACGGGGAAGTAGATGCCTTTCTGTGACTTCCAACTAATTCCAAGAAAATCGTTCAGAACTGATCCAGATGGCAACTTTCCCTAACAGACAGGGCTACGCAGCCCTAACTCCACTGAGCCTGGTTTTATCCCTTTCCCCCTTCAAATCTCTTCTGATGAGCCTAGATCCTAGCACTGCCTAGGCAATACTATGCCCATCATTTAAAGTACTAGTTACCTTGCAAAGTAGTGCTGGTAACAGTATGTGAATTGACCAGCAAATTCACAATAGCTGTAGAAGATTTCTTTTTGCCATGTAGTCTCATGCTTTATTCTCATGAAGGTAAATCTCAAACAATGCAAGCTCTTGTGGACATCATCATATTCAAGTACTTCCCCCTCCTGCATAATGAACTAGGTAAAATGGTATCAAACAATCTCTTTTACCCTATCTTTATGCCAAGTCAGAATGTTTCACATCCTAAGTAAATTGTTTCAATGATTAATTGTCCTGTTTAACAACGGTGACTTATTTGCTATCTGAATTTGTCCAATTTCCATCTCAAACAGTTGGGCTCATTAAAACTTTTTATATTAAAGAGCTGTCTATCAGAAATCTCTCTCATGTAGGCAAATATCAAATTATTTAAGTTGTTTCTTAACCTTCTCGTGGCTGTGACTGTAGGACAGAATCAAGTCCTTCCTGAACATTTTCCATTAATTCACTATTTTTTAGCCATTGACAAAAATGTAAGCCAAGTTATTTCAATAATTTCCATAATAAGGCTGAATTTGTGAGGTGATACTAACTACCTCCATGTCCTATTTTGTATGTTTCCTATGCACCAAGGATACCACATACTCAACCACCCTCTTTATGACAGCAAAAATGCTCCAAGATTTCAGTTTAGCGTAAACTGATTTCAGTTTAGTATAACTGTGTTCCTTTCAAATGTAACATATTCCAAAATAGTGCCCTTCAGCACTGTAATAAAAAGCCTAAGCTAGCCAGCACAGTATGGAAAGATTACAGAAATCCAGAATCCTTTAGGTCCAAAAAAGCTCTATAATCATAAAGTTTCTTCACTCAAAATATCATTATAACTCTGTTGCTGATATGTTTGAAGTAAGCACAAAGTGAGTTTTTCCTCAACTTCCTCCCAAAAAGACGTTTGATCAGTATGAAAGAATGGATTAAGCCAAAGCAGTTCAAACTTTCAATGAAGCATGTTACCAGTGAGAGATTCAGAAGATATTCCAAGAAGTTCTTGTTATGAAGAACTTTTATCTTCATAACAAACAGGATGAGAAGGAAGTTTATTAACTCCCACATCAGAAGTTTTAGACAGTGAATGACGCACACAGTAGAATCCTACAGCATTTAATGGACTACTCACATGCTGGCAATTACGCAAAAGCTTAAACACATCCCCAAATTACAGCACAGATTTCTTTCAGATCTATTTTAGTGCTCACAGAAGAGGTGAGTTAATGAGAATTCAGCAAAATCACTAACTCTGGTTTCAAAAAGAGAAAAATATCACCGTAACAGCCTTTTACACAACTTCAGCAATCAAACACTTTGGCAATCTTCTCATTTGTTCATGGAAGACCTTCTCAGAATTTTTGCAGTTAAGTTATATTAAGATGCAGCTTCATTCTATGGAATTAATGACTAATTAAACCCACTTCCCACAAAACACACTGGCACACTGATATATGTGCAAAGAAATTCACCCATAGTTAGATCTTGCAATCAGTTTGCAATTACCAGGAAGATCAAATGATGCCCAGTATTGGATCTTTGCATGAAAGTTTTTCAGCCCTGCATTAAAACTGATTGCTAAAACCTAGATGAGAATAAACAAGGCAAAATTACAAACTACCTCTTGAGCTGCAGCAGCAGCAACAAGATTAATACACACTGACTTGTAGTTCCTGTAGGAAAGCAACAGTAATTCTTATTTGAAATCTCTTGAGTTCCAATGTGGAATGAGTTCTAAAAACTGATAGTTTCTCACATAGGAGGTCAACAGAAGAGATTTTTGCATGGTGTTAAAAATAAAGGTGAATTTGGGGGGTGAAATTCTGATGAGATCTCATTCTACACACTTACAAATGATGACCCACCGTGAAGGCACCAAAGAAGTCCCACCGGAAGACTTAGAGCTCCCACTTTGATACTTAAATCAAGTGCATTGCTATAGTTCAGGAATCGTAAAACAGAGAAGAAATAAGCTTGATGAATCTAGCTGAACTTTTGTTTTGTTTCCAAAAAAGGAAACATTAAACCCCACTCAATATACAAATACTCTTTTGAAACATTAAGTCTCAACAGCAGAACTTGCATGTTCCAAGGACGAAGAGGTTGAATAAGTAAGTATAGCCTATCAAGATACTGACATTCAACCGGAAACTAAATTAAAGTGGTCCACTTCCTATCCCCCTGAACAGAGGATAGTACCAAAGCGTACAACAAGAGGATTGAAGAGTTACATGAAACTGTTTGTCTAGAAATTTTGGTATACTTCAGTTAAATTTGAAGCACTTTGTAAGGAAGTTCTGTCAGTTACCCTGATACTGCTTCTATTTGTCAAAAGACAAAAATTAAAAGGGGTAAAGAACATCAAGGACAGTTCAGAAGAAAATATGGGGGAGTGAGGGTGAGGGGAGAAGCATTAAAGTGTAATTTACTCGTGGCTTAACTGTTGATGATGAAAAAAGAAGCTGATCATCAGTTGCTGCAGAATCACACAGAAGATGGGAACTTAGCAAGGTAATAAGTCAAAGAAGAGGAAAAAAATATTTTACAGGAACAAAAAGAAAGAAACACTACTTCACACCATGATTATCCCAAAAAGCTAACTCAGAGGGGAAGAACACAACATCTACCATAATAACAGGCAATGTTAACTGACGGTAAACTCAGACTCTATTTTTTTCCTTGAAGTGTCTTCAAGGAGAACTAAAATGAGTATTGTTTGGAAAGTGGCATCAAAGATGTCCTGTGAAGCTGGTTTCACAGAAAACTCAGAAAACTCCCAGTAAGACCCACAGAGCTATGTTAACTACAAAAAAAGAATGACAAAAAGAGGAGATGAAATATTCAATAAAACACTAATCATCTTATTAAAAACAGTAGTTAAAGGTCTGAGAAAATGGCAGGCCAGTGTCTTCATTCAGTTGAATGAATCTCCAAGTTCAGCCTTCTGTCTTTGGCTATTTTGTATTTTTGGAAGTGTGACAGGCTTAGGATTGAGAAACCACATGAAAATACAGTTGGGAGTACTACTACTGGGGGCAAGTGCACTTCCCTGCAGAGTTCAAGATTTTTACTACGGCCTTTTGTTCTCTAAGCACAAGACTGCCCTCTCCCTTCCACCAAAGAACAGATTTGTATGGACCTTTTTTGTCCTCAGATCTGACCTACCATACAATATGGACAACAGTTACTGTATTAAACTCAGGAATTTTTCACTAGCAAGCATCTTCTCACTCGTAAAACATTACCTGAAATGGATTAGGTACTTAAGGCTCAAGGTTATGACAAACTTTGGAAATTCTGTGGAAGCGTTTATTATCTTCAGGGCAGCGTCCAAATCCATATTTCATCGATAGTTGTAGCTCAGTTTTTCAGAATTACTGAAGGCAGTAACACATTTTGAGGTGACATGCAAGATGTATATATGAGAATTCTTTGTCAATCCTGTTTAGTTTTCAGAGGAAAACTAAACTAGTTTTAGTTTTTGTTTTAGTTTTCAAATTGTGAGTCAGACATACTGAAAACTGGTGGCTGCTTTAGTATTTATTCTTCCAGCAACATTAAGCAACACTGCTTGTGTTTAATACAATTTTATCACACTAGTATGGGATTGCTCATTGCAACTTCAGCTGCTTTAAAGAGAAACTTCAGTGTCCTTTTCCTGTGGGACACAACATACACTGGATGTAAGCACTACTAAAGCCAGACAATTAACAGCAAAAAAAGAAAAAACAATAGTTTTTTTCTGATTATTTTTACTGTTTTGCCTTGTAATTATTACAGTAGCCAGCATCCAGTATTCATGTGGCAGAAGCTGGCATTAAGTGCTTGGCTTAATCCTTATCACATTTCACCTTTTTCAGTAAATACTTTCCTGCTATCCCTGTTGCTTGCAGTCGAAACAACTCACACCACAAACTATTCAGATGCTTTATTTGCATGAACAACTTCATTTGAAAGACTATTCTGACAACAGTCTTTGTTTCCAAGGGTTCAACTTGAACAAACTGCAGTTTCTAAACAAGCCCATGTAGGCTTCTCTATTTTTTTTCCTTTTTTTTGACAGAAGACAGCAAAGATGTTAGTGAACATCTACAAATCGAACTTCTGTGAGAATCGGGGTTTCAGCCACTATGGTATTCGAAAATGACACTGTTCCAGCTCAGAATTTCATCATACTGGCCAAAAATTTACAATCAACTAGAGACTGATATAAAGCAACAGGAGCAGAAGAGTGCTCTCACACTTGGTTCATATTTTGGTGTTTACTCCAACTTCTGTATTTTTTCAGTACTTTGAAATGAATTAATATGCATGAAAAATCAACAGCCTAGAAACAAAAAAGCTGGGTGTGCAGCTGCAGCGTCATTACCCAAATGGACAGAGAGATGAACGCCTGCTGAAGCAAAATAAGCTTCGTGGCAATGTGACACTTTTACAAAGCATAAACCTCCCTGGAGCAGCAAGAAAATATGACTACTGAAACAAACAGACTCTAATCAAGAAAAAAGTGACTTTACTTCTCCTGTAAATTTCCTACTGGCATTAATTAATCTCAGGAAGATTTCCTACCACCACCTTTTAACAAATACTGCTGTTTTTGGTCAGGTGAAAAGGGACAGATATCCACTGCCTAAAAAGGCTCATCCAGCTCCAACTTAAAAAGTCCTTTCAATTTCACTAACTTGGGAACTCAACTCTCAATTATCCTTTGGCTGACTGGGGAGCACAAGGAAGGGGGAAACCAGTGTGAGTTTCACTACAATCCAGATGAAAAAAAAACTGGAAAAATTAGCTCAGGTTTAGAAACAAGTTAGCTCAGCTTTCTCTACCTCCAGTCACATCTCTGCTTCAGCTTTTATACCTGTAGAATAACAATTTTACTTTTACATATTTAATGCTTAAAGAACAAAACATGTCTGCTCCCTCTTTTTGCTAGTTTCCTAACAATTACACTGATCATTTTCTTATCAAGGGGGGTGAGCCCCCAACAGTGTTAACACAGCCTTGGAAACACAGAGGGTGACCTCACAGAGAGGTGACCTTCCTCTCTCCTGGACAGTTTGATTTTAGCATTTTCTGTGTCTATCCAAAAGTGCTACCAAAATGAACGGGGCTACCTTCACAAACAGCAGTTAAGCTCCTACTTACGGAGCCAGGCATTTGTGCTGTCTGTGCTCACAATATCCTCGCCTGTAATGCAGCAACTTTGCCGCACCTTCTTTAATCAATGGACATCTGAAACAGAGCTCAGTCAATTAGGACACTGTCCTTTAATGCCTGCTGAGTCCTTTGTTTGCCAATGAATCACTGGTCCCTGATGATTTCTCATTTAAAGGTCAAATCTGCTATGAAGGACAGATAGAAACCATCTGGCTTTCCTGTAGAAAAATAAAAAGCTTTTTTTGTTAGGAGGTGACAATGCTGAATCCATTAGCCACATCTGAAGAGTGATGGTGCACCTCTTCCTTACGCAAAACTGGCTACATAATTGACTCCAGATTTTAGTCATTACTACTTAGAATTTATAGCGCTGGCTAATTTTAAAAAGCCCAACAAGTAGCAATTAGCACTGCAGCTGTGCTGGAAATGGAAAAGCAAGGAGCAATGGCAGGAAAAAAGTGAGTGTGGCGATATCTTCATTGTATTATCAGTTATGCATTGACAAGTTGATACAAAGATTTCAGCCCAGTCTTTTTCTTGAAATCTGAGAAATGGAAAAACATATGTAAAGAGTGGAAGATTTAAAGGCAATTTATCTCAGAGGCCACAGAAAGGGAGATGTAAACGGAGGAGAATCCTCTGCTACTTTTCAATTTAATTTCATTTTGTGACATTTTTGAGCCAGGTTTTCAGAAAAGCCTAAATCAGAGAGCGGCAGTAGGAGATGGTGTCATGAACCATGAGATGAAGCACACTATACTGACAGCTTTCTTTATAAGTAGTATGGAGAGGACAAAAGGAGATGAAAAGATCAAAAAGACAACTAATTTTAAGCTTTGCAGTTACTCTTTCTTGGTCAAAAATTGACAAGCCTTTTACTATAAAACTAAACATCAAGAAAAGGGTTTCTCCAGGTTTGAGGATGGAGACAATTTTGTGCAGTGTGTAATCCCTGTTTTCTGCGTTTTCCTGTGAGGAAAGTAGTGATCAAAACTGGAGTGAGGGAAGCGAGTCAGTACAACAAGCTTTTCTTGCAGCTGGAAGGTACTAGGCTGTTTTTCCATAAACACTGGGTATACTCAGTGAGTGATATTGTGTATGCCCACTGCAAGCAGACAACTGGTTCAGAAACCAGTTTTCCATACGCTCTTCAAGAATAGCTGTGAAACTTCAAACAGAGCCTTTGTTTGTTTTCAGGTCAATGCTGACTCACTCATTTTCAGTCCCATTTTAGCTGTGAGAATGCACTGTTAAGGTCAGCACTGTTTTAATTTCTGTAAAACAAATGCTATGCAAAACAAGTAAGACAGTACTGCCAAATTCTGATGTGTTCTAAATCTGTATCTTCAGGTGAAGCCACCGGGAGTTTCTGTTTCTCTTCATGCTGGCAGGAAAAAATTATCCCCATTGCCATCTTTCTCTGGTAAGTGAAATCAGTTTGTGTAGTTTGCTCTCTTTTGAACAAGAAGAATGTGGAAGCTCCTTCAGGGAAGACAGGAACAGAGCACCCAGATGTGCTTACACCACTCTGCCAATAAAACATGTCCAAGAGGTGCAATCTATACTTATTTTATAAAATGTTGTACATGACATAAGCTGCTGTTCCAATTTTGCCTTCACTCAATCTGTGTTTCTCCCAAGACACTTCACAACTTTTGGACAGAAACAACAGTTGGACAATATGCCCTCTGTTAGATTTTAAGCTTGATTATACAATTGCATTCTGTCAGTGAGTTCCCCCGGATGTCACACTGTTATTAGATGGTAAAGGATAATTTGGCCAAAAAAGAAAAAAAGTCTGCTTTTTTCTTCAGGTTAGTAGTTATAGTCTTTAATAGTATTTTCCACACTCAGATTTTTCTGAAACGTCTTATTTAACATATCAGTACGAAATACTTAAAAAAAATGTAGTCACAACTCAAATCATTCAAGGCCTCACAGAAGAGGACATGTTTCACTGAAGTTTCCTGATGACCTTACTTGGTTTCCTTCTTTGACTGAATGTAATAAAGTCCAAGGATGCTGACTTCCAACATCTTCTCTTAACTACTCTAACTAGTGAGCATCCCATTATCAAACACCTATACACTACAGGAAATTACAAGAGACAATCCAAGAAATCAAAACATGGAAAATCAAAGTAGTGTTCTTTATTTTATTTCAACTTATTTTATTCTAGCCATCACTACCATATGGTAGATGGATTTTTTTTATTTAGAATATGAATATGATTACTAAAATCAAACCTTCATTCTGGCTCTAAGACCACAGTAGATTATTTACTGAAAGTTTAGAAAAGGGGAACACAAAAATTATTTCTGAATGCAGTTTTTACACCTTACTGTAACCAGCAGGCAGATACTTCCTGCAAAGCGCCTTCCTGCCTACTGGTGGCACAGGATATCTCTTTCTGAAGACAAAGATTAGACTGGGAGTTCAGCCACCATCTAACATTAAAATGCTTTCACTTCGAGGAAGCAAAATTGTGGCCATTCAAGAAAAGTCTTTCTTTAGCAATAACCTTTAGAGTACTTTACACCTACTTCCTAACAGCAGTACAGCTACACCTAATGAAAAGTTCCAGTATCAAAGATCTTTATGCCAAACAAACTGTTTGACAAAATAATTGCAGCGTAATATTTCAACAGGCATTATAATATACATCTAGTACTTCAGTAAGCATTCATTTATTTTACAAAAAAGGAAATTACTCTCCTTGCAGTTTAATCGTCAAACTAGTATTCTGATTAATCTCTAAATTGAGATAAATGTAACGTATCTTGTCGCCTGTGAGCCCAGAGCCTCACTGGCTCCAGACCCTAAAGCAATACAAAGGCTCTACACAAAAATGAGCATGAGTGCTGCCACTACAGCACCAATGAGGAAAATGCTGGCAACGAACTTCACCTCCACTCTTCACCAGGACACCTTCTTAGGTATAGAAACATTTGTAAATCTTCACCTTTGTCTTCTGTGAAAGTGATACCACGGTTGAAATGGCTATTGACTTGTCTTACACATCAAAGGTAATTTAATTTTGCAGGTCAGTCCAAAATGGATCTTTACCTTAATTTGAGTCTGTTGAAATATATATGGATTTTTTGTTAAAGCTTTAAGGAAAAAAAATAAAAATCAATTGAGATGCTGAAAGCATTTATTCAATTTTTCTACAACAAGGTACAGTATTACCTTGTTAAATGACTGAATCAACTTGCCACTCACCCCAAGAGAGGCAAGGCACCTTGTTCCTTTCCTTTTATTAGTTCTAACAAACCTTGTAACTGATTTCAGATGGGCTAATGGGTACTTAATACCCAAAACAAGTTTTCTAGCACATTATTTAAAAAAAAAAAACCCGACCTATTCACTGTTACATAACAAGTTAAGATGATTCTGATCCTAGCCTGTTTACACCTATTTTCTGTTTCTTTTTTTTGAAGTAAAATAGTAAAATGAAAACTTGAGAACTAAAGAAAACAATTACTTTCACAGGAGCTTTGAACATTGCCATATGCATCCAGTAGATCACAATATCAACAACTGCTTTATGGAAGGCTCCTCTGCTCAGCCACTCTTCAGAGATCCCAGGATGATGTATTAATTTTGCACAAATTTAAGGAGTATATTTAAAGGATAATTTTGAACCAAAAAGACCAAACCTGAACTGTCAACAGGGGTCAGAAACAGCTGAGCTGCCAAAAAAAACCAAGTTTACATAAAATAACAAAACTTAAGAGAGCTGAACAATTTGGCTATCTTCCTGTCAATACCTTACTGTGCAGGTTTTGTTTTGTTTTGTTTTCTAAAGAACAAGCACACTGTAAATTAACTTAAGAGAAGCTGGGGAAGTAGGATCTTTCCCTCTCAAAGTCATTTGCATTCCTTATCAGAAACACTTGCCTTACTGCTTCAGTTCTATCTGATTGCACATTTTAAAGCCCCTGTGAATGGACAGCCTGGAATCTCCCATGTAGATAAAAGTCACAGTTCACCAAGCTGCAGCACTGTCAAAGCTCAGGATCCCAATAACTAATTGCTGCATCTGATCTAACAGTGATCTGTCATGTGACAACTACACTTGTTTTCTTTTCATGCAAAGAAAGCACTGTTATTTCTACTTCGCAATGGAATTTAGAAGTATCCACATGGATCTAATTCAGAGTTCAGGTGGTCAGAGAGTGAGCTGGTAATGCCACAGTTGTGGGTTTGATCCCACATGGACCACTCACCTAAGAACTGGACTTGATGATCCTTCCAACTTAGAATGTTCTGTGATTCTGAATTTCCTTTCAGATTTAGCTGCCTTCCGTGATCTCCAAATGCAGGCAATACTGTCATGCTTTACATAATCTTGATTTTTAACTATTGTACATAAGTGAACTGTAACTTTCTACTTCTCAGCTGTATAAAAGACTTTCTGACTTTCAATTCTGTATCTTGATTTGTTAAGTCAATAAAATTACACTGGAAATTTACAGAGAGTAAAAGAGTTTTGGAAGTGCCTGAAATACTCAACTATTGCTATATTAAAACCATCCTTTATAAGTATTTTACAGAACCCAACAGCCTATTATCATTAATTACTGAAAGCATATACCCTTGGACAGCATTTCTAGAGAGTTTTCCAATACAAAATGCAATGCCAAGATACTAATAAGAAACAAGGATATTGCATGTTAATTAGCAGCAAGAACTGGAAGACTCTTGGTAAAAAATATCAGAGCTCACAAGAACACATTCAAGGCAAGGATGAACAACACTGTCACATGAGCAACCTAGCCTAGTGGAAGTGGCCCATGGCAGGGGGATGGAATGAGATCATCTTTAAAACCCCTTCCAGCCCAAGCCATTCTGGGATTCTGTGATCAAATGGCAGGCAACTCTGGACCAATAATGAGTAAGATTAAAATATGTCTTAAGTCTCAAACTTATTGCTGCAAATATTAAAGAACCAGCACTTCTAAAGTTCAATGAAACCACTAGTTTGAGCTTCTGATGACTGTTTCAGTCAACCACAAACTTGCCCCAGATTAGGCCCTGCTCTACCTTTTGATGCATACTTCAAATTTTACTAGGATTTATGGTGCTTCTATTTGTAGACTTTGCAACCTAAAAGATGTTCCCCTCCTTACTGTATCACGCATGTTTCCAATGGGTAGGCAGAGCCAAATACGTCTTCTTTATAAAGATGAAATTTGTAAGATAGGTCTTGCATACTGTTGGGAAAGTCTCTTCCTTGAAAAGAAGACATCTCTACAAAAGTGTAGTTACTTCCAGAACTTGGCAGGTATTGAACCATTTCAGTTGTCTGCTTTAGGCTCTTATCTCCCGTGTTCTATGTAAGTAACCTGCTCAATCTGTAGAGCATTTAAGGACAGAGGTGAGGTTCCAGTATTGATAAGAAGAAATAATTTGCTGTCATTTTCTCAGGAAAACAGTCGAGTGGAGGGAAGATTGTCATCTTTACCACAAAACACAGCACTTGTGACTAGCTCAACTTCCTGGAAATGAAACTGAACAGCTACAAGAACTCTTAGTATTGATTTGAAACCAAGAAACTCTAAACAGAAATGCGTGGATCCTTGAAGAGAAAAGGAAAAATCGGTGCAAGTCACAATTTAGTTTTCTTTAAGGAAATTATATTAGAACATGAAATATTTATTTGAAGATTCTGAATCTCTGCTATCATAGCTTATTGAAAACAGTGAAGAACAGCCTATCTGAGAGACAATCCACCGCTTGAATAAAAATTACTCTGAACTAATTTCCATTGGATACACAGGCTCCACAAAGTCTTTTGGGGAATTAAAACAGATAGCCCTTCACTATAAATCAGATTACAAAAACCCCAACATTTGTCTAAAATGTAAGTGTAATGAAATCTAGATGGAGATGTATCCAGTATTTTTCATGTCAACTACTGCTCAAACACCAAATGGAGAAGAATGACTTAAGCTGGTGTAAAGGACAAAGTTAGAATTATGGGACACAAGTCTGTCTTCACAATAAACAAAAATTTCTTGTTGATGAAGATATACCAGCCTACTGGTTTTCAATCTTCAGTAGACTGGTTTTGTAACTAGAAGAAGACTGGTTTTATAGAACTATCCATGACTTACAGGTTTCTAGACTAGATGGAACAATCTTTCATGATACAGTCAGTGTTGACTGCTTCACTTCTCCTACGTTTGATAAGCTGGGAACACTTCAGCTAAAATACCCATTGGAACAGAGTGCTAGAGCAGAGTATGCAGCATTGCATGGATGATAAAAAACCATTCTATATTCAAGGGCATATGAGCTAAGACCTCTCCAAGTACACACTTCTATCTTTAACTTCAATTATTCTAGAAATTGCTCAAAGCTTATAAAACAGGAGCAAGTATTTTCAGGTGAGACACAAATAAGTTATCACAAGTGACTGAAAATTTCATAATGAGATGACCTGGGTTACTGAAAGACAATGAAAGCTTCACAGTTACCTTTTTTACAGTCTTGTCAGGTTCAAGAGCAATATCTGGAATGTTTGCATCCACCATGAGGGAAAATAAATTCAAGATCAAGTTGGAATACCTAAGCAGAAGAGCAAATTAGGTAAAACACTTTGTAAACTGTACAAAAGACATTTTGTAAACAACTTAATTTAAGAACTCATCATCATCTTAAAATGAACTGTTAATGCTTCAGAGATCCACCTGTAATACTAATTGAAAGTATTTATGTTAAAGAACACAAGATACTGACATTAACTATCAAAGTTTAACCTTCAAAATCTCTCAAACTGCTAGAACTGAATAAAGTGCTCTGATTTTGTTACAATTTTCTAAAATTGTCAGAACACTTACCTTGGCGACATGTAAAATATAAACTATGATTTAATGTATTTTAAGTTTTAATGCCATTTTCTACCTCTGGTAGGACAAACATATGCTAGAATACTGATTCAAAGGTTATTTTTTATTAAGACGTGATACAGCAGGCATGATATATATCCAAAGAGATGAAGTCTTCACAATTACAAAAAATTATTTTTCCAATCACTGCAAGGGCTTTTGACATAATGAGTTAACAGATCCAAGTCTTCAGTTGCTCAGTTAAGCTGCAGTAATAGTGGTAGCGCAGTACACTCAGGAAGTACAAATGTCATCTATAACCATTAAAAGAGACAAATCAGAGAACAGTTTTCAGCTTTAAAATGGTGTTGGAAGCACTCATGACTATTTTTTTTTTTTTAAAGAACACCATTTTGCCCTTGCAGAAAATTAGCTGTCAGTTTCTTTTTCAAAGGATAATTTTAAAGATGTTCAACACAAACTGAAACTCCACTTCCTCTGCAAAAAGATCTAGTTCCCTTTAAGACACAAAATACGTAACTAACTTCATCATTTGAAATATTGCTTTGCTAAGAGAACCAAGAGCTTCACAGATGACAGAAAATGAATTCTTAGCAGCAAAACTCGTTTATTAGGAAGCTGCTGAATATATATCAGCTGACAATTGCAAGGAGTGTTTCAACTAAACAAAAGGTCTGCTTCATAGCTGTATTTTACAAAGCAAATATTGCTCAAAAAGACATCTCTCTAGAAAAGCTTAATTCCAACAAAAACTCTTGTCACTTAATTATTAGCTGGAACTAACACTACCTAACACACTCCAATATAAGTTTTAAGACATTATAAGAAAAGCAGTAAAATCAACTGTTTGGCTAGGAATCTTCAGTGCCTTATTTCTTTCAGCAGCTTTGCTTCAGCTCCCCAGGGGCAGGGGGCTGGAGTCAGGAAAATTACTTTTATGACAAATTGAAAGAAAAGAGGAAAAGTTTACTATGTTGTTTCAGGTCTGGCTATGAAATCTGGCAATCAGGTCGCTCTGCTGCTAGAACAGACATCACAGATTTTAATGAATGTTTCTTCTACTTGCCTGAAACTAGCAAATCTCTTTTCAAACATGCTTAAATGTTACAGGTACATACTCTCAAGTCTCTTCCTAGATTACTGGTACCTTCTGTCAGTAGTTTTCCCTTCAAACTGACACAGAACCCAAAGTCTCAGAGTCCCTTATGCTCTTCAACTGTATAGAGGGTAAAAGCTTATAAGCACCACAGGTTATTGGAGCTATTTATGTGATGGAGATTTGTAAAAAAAGACTTTAAAGGTCTAGGCATCATTGTTAGATGCCAGTTAAGAGATGGTTCTGTTCCACACAATGAAGTCTTCTGATTCCTGAAGAGTAAGATCATCTGAAAAAACTCCTTTGAAAAAAAAAAAGGAAATTTGGAGGGGGAGTATGGAGTGGAAAAAACCCTAAAAATTAAGGAAGAACTGCTCACTATACCATCTGCAGGTCTGTCCTCTGCGCCTCACCCCGACATTTATGTAACTCAATAATCAACTGCCATCCTTCTTACTGGCAACATCTTTGGCAAATATGCCATGAGGTTCACAGCTGGGGAATTGACAGCCCAGACTCATCTAAGAGGAGAGATTGTGCTGAATCACCTGAGTTAGGAGTCTGAGCTGTAAAAAACAAACACCTTTGTCAAGCAAGGGATATCACTCATCTTTGACATCTACATTACAAAGGCCTCTGGAATGGCTGACATCGATCTACAGCCAGAACAAACTCTGAGCCAGGTTTTTCTAGTTTTAAGGAGGTTTAAAATGAAGTACCCAAACCCAAACCTAAATCCTTGTCCAATAATTCTTTGCTTTCTTCAAACTCAGTACAAATTAATTCACAAAATAAATGAGGACTCGGCTGCACTGAAGGTTGATTAACTTCTGGTTTGAACATGAAGTACTGTTAAAGAAATTCAACAAAAAAACTCTACTTCTACATAGAACAGGTCTCATATATCAAGAAAGAAACCCACATCAGACAAAAGGTCAGATTCTCATTGCTATGTTTTCTGAGAACAGCAACTTTTGTTTTCAAGCAGTTAATATCTCAAATACCTGCTTGATCCTAAGTGTTCCTTTATTTTTTTTTTCAATATTTACCAGCCCTTTTGCATATAGACGTCCTAAACCAATCAAATATTTAGGCTGTTGACTCTGCAATACTCTACCAAATTTGAAGCTACAAACATCCATTATAAAGACAATGACAGGAATGTATACAGTTATCTGCAGTCCCAAACTAAGGCCCTGCTTATCTGGTGGAACTCAAAAATTCCTGAGTTTAAAATGCCTTATGGATATTACCTTTCTTTCAGTGGAACATGGGATCTCCTAGGACCCATTTCTCTTCTCAAAGGCATGTATACTCCCTAATCATTGTCATGTAAGTTAGCTAAAATAAATTAAGGCATTTATTCTTCCTCGTGGAAGTATTTCCTTGCAGTCCAAACTCAGTGAATATGGACCTGATCCCACCCAGCTTCACTTTTGCTCTTCCCTCTTCACCATCTAATCCCAGCTTTTAGAACACTATCCAGACCCTGCACTGCCTAGCTACAACCTTTCCAAAGGAGCAGCACTTCCCAAGGCCCATCACAGCTTTCCACTTGTTGCCTGCAGTGTTTCCAGTCAGATCTGGACAGCACCCTCAGTCCACTAAACTGAGAACAGACTGGGGAAAAACTCTGCTCCAGCCAGCTGGTCAACCCTATCCACACAGAGAAAAAGAATTTCAGCCCGCACTACAGCTTGTCCTGAGGTACCTCCTACTCCTTTGGTCTTACCAATGCCCACTAACTCAAATGGAACAGCAAGCTTCTCACAGGACTTATTGCAGGGGAAACCCTTACGTGGAAGGAACAATACGATCTAGAGCCTCACTCTGGGGAAAAAAAAAAACAAAAAACCTTAGAAATGCTGTGACTGGATTCTCTGCTGCCACAGATTGCTCAAAGAGAGTGTAGAATCTCCCTCAGTGGAGATATTCCAGAACCTTCTGAACATAACCCTGTGCCATGTGCTCTGGGATGACCCTGCTTGAGTAGGGAGGTGGGACAAACGATCCATTTTGTGATACTATGGAACCTGCTGAAGATGTGTAAGCAGGGAATTCTTGGTGGAAAGGAAATGCTGACATGTAGCAGGATTTAAACATCTTTAAACAGGCTCAATGTGTATAAAGAAATCATAAAAGGCTGCTACAGCCCAAGTGAAGATGCAACTCCTGCTGACAGCCACAATTTGCCCTGCAACACATTCAGAACGCAGCAGCTGCTCCTTCACAACAGCACTGCTGACAAACACACACGCTCGATTACTGTTGCTCATAAAAGTAGAAAGCATCTCCTTAGCCCCTACATCCCTAGAAAATCCCCCAAAATAACTAAAAAAACATACAATAATGATCATAAGCCAAACTGCTTACAACCAGAAAAAACAAACAAAACTATTCTTTCAGTTGTAACTTTAAAATTCCTTACATTTTTTTTCACTGTGCAACATCCACTCCACCAGGAATCCTGACACACTGAGATACAGTACTTGAAATACATAGAGAACTGGTTATTCCCCAGGGAAATAAAGAACTAAAATAAAGTACAGTCTGATGGAGATGAGAGTTTGCATTTTGTCTTAGCTATCAGAGGTTACGATTTCACACTATTTGGCCAGAAGATGTGTCTGTGAGTGGGTTTCTGTCAATATGCAGAACTGTTAGAACTAAACTGTTCCACATCCAATTATTCTTTTTTTTCAGCAAGTAATCTTAATTATTTTTAGTTCTACTTGCTTAAAGTAATAGTTACAGTAATGCTAATATTATCATACATTATCATTGTTGAAAGCCTTAAGGATATTTATCCAGAACCATTTAAAAATACCTTCCTATTAAAGTGAGCAAATATTGGAGATACTATAATTACAACTACAATTCCAGACATTAAAAATGAAACCATCTTGATTTACAGTGTAGTTGTATACCCAAATCACCACTATACTACACAGTCAATGATGATCTTTGTAGCAAATCCTTACATGAATTAATTCTGTGAATAATCTTTCACAGACACAACAGACCTTTCCACTCAAACAGCTAGGTTTAAACAATAGAAACAACTCAAATACATGACAAATAAGAAACACAGCATTAGAAAACAGCATTAAGCAAAGTTCAGAAGTTGGATTGTTCTCTGAAGCCATGAATATTGCTTGCTGATAACATGCCACTGTTTTTTCAAATTGTTGAATGGCTTTTTAACTCATGAATAATGTCAGTTCCTAGACCAACTCCTTCATCTTCCTCCTTTTATCAAGTGGAGAACTACATGCAGCGTTTTATTTCGTATCACTGGCTACTTTCAATATTACAGGTGCTTGTCACATATGCTTACCATATTACCAATTTCTTACACATATTTGAAGGTTTCCATTATGTAATATTTGATATTAAAGTGAAAATCTTTCTTCTTCATTGAAGACATGCTAAATCAAATTCCTGGACAGACCAGGAGTGCTTACCTGTGCTCTGTTCAAACAGAACAAAAATGAGCTACTTGGCTCAGAAAGTTGATGGGTAAGTAATACAGTCACTGCAAAAGAATGAAGCTGATTCCAAATTTAAAAGAGAGACCTGTTGGTCCATAGACACAGAGTCTGAAGAGTTTTTAGCTGCCACAATTCTGGGTATTTAAAGAAATTTCTAACATGCTTGATTGCCACTACAAGTTGTTAATTTTTGTCCCACAGGAGCTCAACTGAACTAAGCATATGTGTGTGTCATCTTCAAGCCAAAGAATTTGATCACCACTAATTTAAACTGGAGAAGGATAAAGCAGCAAATGAGCAATGACTTAAATTAAAATGACAGTTCCTTGATCATCAATAATCAGAGAAGAAGAAGCTTAAGGGCAAAAACATACCCAAAAAGAAACATAATTTAATATCCCACATGAGCTTTGAAATGAAGCTATTTAAGTTATTAAACAAGAAAAACTGGGGGCTTTAACTTAAACAATTACATTCACTCTCCACATTACACCAACACAGTGATGTTTTCATTCCTTTGTTTCATACAAATTCTTGTGTTCACGTATAAACAAGCTTTGAATTTTCAACAGAAACATTTCAGCAATTCATTTACTCGTCTCCTCTCATGCTTTAGGGTGGCTCTAATGAGTTTTGGCATAAACCCAGTGCTGTTACCTGCGGAGGTGGAGAAAAGCTGTGTAGCACTGCTTACGAAACTCCTGGTACTGCTCACTCTGGGTGCCTCCCATGCCTTCCACCATCTCCTTGTTCAGCTTCATCGGGGGAGGAAGAGGCTTGGGGTCCCGGCCCAAAATATAACCGAAGTCTATGTGAAACAGTTTACCTGTAGAAGGAGGCGAGGCAAACACTACACATAATACCAATTCTTGGTGCACAACTTAGAAAAATAGAATCATTAAGAAGATAGTAAGCAGCTCTCAGAAACTCCTCTGTAAGGTTTGTAACAGTGTATTTTTTTTCTTCAGCTGTTAACTGGAAATGATGGTTTTAAAGAAGCAAAGCTGATTTCAAATTCATTAACAGTACTAACAAGATCAGTTTTCCTGCTTTTTTGATTTTTAAATGTGTGGAGTATATTCACAAAGACTGAACCACTACTGAAACTGGTCAGTAGATATTAAATGCACAGTTTACATTATAGATACTACTAATTCTTTGCACCTTCTTTATAATTTGTTAGCAAATTTAAATACTAATACTTAAAACAATGCAATGTGTGCTTCATATTCGGTTGCTGAGGCATGAAATACGGCAAATTTAGCATACAACTATTATAACAAAGAGAAAGTAAGACTCATCATAATCCTATAAATAACCTTTCAAAGCCACTGAACACCATAGAAGAGTTCAATGCTGTTTCAAAAGTCTTTCGAGTTGTTCAAGTAGGGTCAAAAATTATCAGTGCTTTTGAAATGTACTGAAGAAACATCACTAGAACTTCAAATCTGAAACTGGATTTGAAATCCACCAAAAAGTTTGTCACGCCCTTTTTCAGCATTAAAATGAATTGTATCACTTGATCACTCCTCTTCCCTTCTCAATTCAACTGACCGCATTTAGAACACTTCTGCAGCGTTAACTCGACAAAAACTTGTACATGCCTCCTGTCTTCAAATGCACAAGGCAATTGCCCTTCCTATCAAGAGCCTGCCCTGCTGCTCACCATAATGCTCACACATTAACTGAGGGGAATTCAGAGTGATCCCTTCCAATATTACTGAACTATGCATGAGATGTTATAGGTGGCAAATTGAACAACTGAGCCTCTCTTAGTAAACTTCAGTTTACCGGCAACTTCAAAAAACCTAAAATATTTGGATTAACTGAAGAATAAATATTTTATAGACACACAAAAAATTATGTTAATACAAATAGAAGTAAAGCAATTAATAATTCTTAGATAGCCATTTTTTTAGGAATAATCTTGACTCAATTAAATACTGTGCATATTAAGCAAAAAAAAGTCTCTGTGTTCTGCAAATGTATTTTCTGTTTGGAATGTGCAATTTAAGCAATGACTTGAGCCATACCACAGCTACATAACAGAAAGACGGTGACATTGCAGATAGGCATGCAGATACAAGACAGACGATCTTTTAAACAAGAAGGTAGAAAATTATTAGCATGATTGTTATCTAGACAAACACAGACAGCACAGAAGATAGAATGTTGTTTCAGAATTATGGAACTGAGCATCATTACAGACATGGGTGTATTTGCTATGGGGTATTTTAACCTCCAGCATCTGTATTCATTTTAAGATTTCATAAAATTAGGTTCTCAGTGTTCTTGGAAAAAAAATGGAGCGGTCATATTTTTCAGTTAATCACCCCTCTTTGACTGATTCATTGAATAATAATGTAGTATCAATAGAAAAGGCTGTTTGAGACCTGTCATAAGCATTCTTCTTCAATCCAATAATCAAATTCCATGACAGTCCAATTTCAAAGAGAGACCACAAGTATCCTGAACAAGAGGTAAAGTATTTGCTGACTGATAAATGCCACAATCATTACATTTTGCATAACTAATTGTGCTATTAAAAAATACAAAAAACCCCCTTCCTTCAATATTCTTTCTGGGCTGGTACAGGAGATTCTTTCAGAGCTTATTTTTGTGCACCAAATTTTTGAAGCAACCACATACAAAACCCTTCTACCATTATGCTAGAAAAGATTTTTAACTAAAAAGTTTTGGGGACCTGCTTTCTATTCACTGATTCAAACCTGTCACCTCGAAGAGTCAAGAGAGAACATTTTGAATAAAACAGTGACTCTTGTAGCAGTAAATATTTTTTTTTCAGTTTGCTCTGGAGATAGGGAATAAAAGATGATAATTAATAATTTACATTGGTAACAAAGACATCTAAAACATTCAAAAATATTTCAATAATTGAGTGATATACACTTAGAAAAGTGTGATGAGACCATCCTGCATTAACATTATAGGTTTCCTAGCTGTATTTCAAAATTCAGCTGATTTTTAGGCTGACTCAAAATGTATGCACAGGCTTACATTTAAATAAATATATTTAAAACCTTTCAAACCTGTGTACTAAACACAGGCTTGACTAATTTTAATTCAGCTCCTGCAAGATTAATTACACCAGCACACCATGTTACAGAACACAGACTAAAGGCTCTCCCTGGTGCCTGCCCAGAGCTGCTACACCGGGAGCAGCCTGAAGGAGCACTGAAGGTCTGGAGATTTCTACAATGAAACCTGACTCATGTTACCCTCGAGGACTTAACAACTGAACAAATGAAGAACAAGCCTGCTTTGAATAAATTAAATTGGCTGTGAATTTAATACAGAAAATTAGGTGATGTTTATATTCTTACTTATGTTAATAAGTAATAAATTTATCAAGTTAATAAACTCAATGATTATAAATCTTTTAACACCAAGATAAAAAGGTTGCAGCTATCTCAATTGATCATCCCAAGTGCCATTTGTATCAGGGTGTAATACTGAATATTCCATTTTCATTATACTAATGAATAGCTAAAACTAAGTATCTAAATATCAATATAATGGTATTTATATACAGTAATCACCTATCCTCCCAGCAATCCAGGCTTCATGTGAACTTTGTGCAACACTACTTTTTCTAAAGGCTTTGAACTACCATGTTTTACAAAGCAGTTATGTGTCATTTCTTCAATACATAGCGTGTCATAACACATACACTTCTATCTCTTAGACCATCATGTTTTACCACGATCCAACTTCTTCAGATTTATTACATCTTAGTTTAAAGGGCTCCTAATCTTTAGACATGCCTATAAATTACAGACAAAACTGGACCTCTGCTTTGGTTTACTACTGTTCCCAAATGACTGCTAAATCATAAAGGTGAGGGGTGTTTTTTATTTGTTTGTTTGTTCCAGTCATGACTTAAACTAAAACCAGGAGTTACTTAAGACAAAAGGTGAAACAGATCTCATCTTTAAAAATCGTGCACTAGAAATCACCCTGCACTCCCCATTTATTTTACTGCAGAAAAAGCAAGGCACAAGGCATTTACTGACTGGAAGAGGATGAAAAGCTTCCAGGAGTAAGTAGCATGCACACATAAAAT
The DNA here is from genome assembly GCA_013397845.1 of Melanocharis versteri. NCBI lineage: Eukaryota > Metazoa > Chordata > Aves > Passeriformes > Melanocharitidae > Melanocharis > Melanocharis versteri. Next base: position 1,928,914 of record VZTG01005544.1, on the reverse strand, counting down.
TATTTAATTCAAAATCTAAAAGATGATACTGTTGGGTACTTTCGAGCTTTTTTTTTTTAAATTCTTTTATTCTGAGAGTTTGACTACTGTTTTCCACTCAACACCTGGTTTTCTAACATAAAGAATAAAGAGGACAGGCTACTGGAGACTTCAAGGAAATGCCACAAAACACGGAAGTTACCCTGACTACCAGCCAGGGCATCGGGGATTTCAAAGTCCATCTGACTTCCTTTCAGCCTTGAAAAGTGATCTTTGATTAAGCGAAGCATGGATCTGTAGAGACTAAAAATTGATACCTGGTGCTTGCAATAGCCAGTAACACCTGACTGCAGCTAGAGAGGGTGATCTGTCCATCACTTTCACTGCTAATACCTAGATTTTAATTCAGGAGAAAGTTCCTATACAGTAGCACAGAAATTGTTTCATTTTGATAAGAAAAACTGCTGAAAACCAGACAGAACTCTGAAAACCTTAAACAAAATGCAGGCAACAAAGCAAATTAGATGCATTTACTGAAATAAAGAGAGTCTGATGGCAATTGTCTCTCAAAGTAACGAAGCAAATTATTTCAAACTACTCTGTTCTCATTGCTGGGGAAGAACAAAAAAAAACAACCAACCAAAACACAAAAACCCCCAAGATTTCACTATTTTTTCTGCAACCCTCAAGCACCACTATTATTTTAACTTAGCCCATATCAATAATGTACAATTTAGTAATTATCTTAACTGAATTCTTATTTTAAATTTGAAGCAATCGGACAAAAACTCCTCTGATGAAAATGACTGGATGGATGGGGTGTTTTTCTAGGTTTCCTAGCAAATTCTGATGCTATTGTCAAAATTTCTCTTTTGCTAACAGAGCGCTGCCATGATGAAAAAATCAGAATGCCTAATTTGTTGTGATAATTGTCATCAGCAGCATCTTCCAACCTTTCCAAGACTATATAACAATGAAAGTAATATGAATTTTTAAGAACTTATTCAAGATACAGGTTTTGAAGTCAGTATGCAGCAACAGATGGAGGTAAAGTTTATCACTGTTACCCATGTAACAGGTAAGAGCCCAGCTTGTTTTAAGCATTATAAACTCGCTTCGCTCCCTCAAGCTGTCCATTCTCAAAATACATTGCATTCAGGCATATTGTAAGAAAAAAACTGGTCTGATACATATAACTAGATGACAAATGCTGTTCAACGTACCTAGAAGAGGAAGTATTCTAGCAGATCAAAAGCTAAAAGGTTATGTTATTTTTGCATTAGTTTTTATTTTTTAAAAATAAGAATGCCCCTCTATTAAGACGAGTAGCATTTTAAAAAAATATTTTAAAATTGTGTTTTACAGACTATAACATTTTGCAACATTAATAAATGTATTTAACAATGCACTTGTCTGAATAGTGACATAGAGTGAATCTTTGAATCCTGCAGGTTTTTCATTTCTACCATCTTCAAACCTGCTCTGGGATAGATTTCTTTGACTGAAAAACACAGGAAGTATAAACACATGGTGTCATTTCATATATGAATCTGTTCAGGTCTTCGCTGTCTTACCTGGCAACCCTTTCTAACCAAGACTAAAGAATAAATGTGGTGTCAATTGGTGCACTGCACACTGAAGACCACAGTTCTACCTCTAAGCATTAAATGAGAAGACAGCCCAGTTCTTTCATCTATTTACACATGATGCCAAAAAGCAAATGTGGCTTTCAAGTTCTGAGCACCCCGTCTTTGACCTGCTCTTAGATATTAATAACTTAATTTTATCCTCGTAGTGATTTTCCCTCCTGCTACAGAGCAATTTCAACTGTATGGCTCAGGTCAAAGCCCCTGTACTTTGGGAACTCATGCTGGGAACTTGAATTTTCATGCAGGTGACCAAAGGTTACTGAAAGATAAGCTGGCCATCACTAGGGTGAGAGTAAGTTGGTCAGACACATATATAAGAAGTGCTATCAAGAAAGTAATTTGAATGTCTAGGATATTCTACAATATCTACACGTAGCCTGGACCTCTGTGAAACCTTTGCATGTCTATAAAGCAAGCTGAAACTACTAAGATACCTCTAATGGGACAGGAGACTTCACTTGTCCATGAAAGCTGAAATACTTTCCAACTCTCCTTATGACTGTACTGACTGCCTTGCATTCATAAAAGCCTTAGCAAATATGAAGACATCCATATCTGGGTATTTTATTAGTATCTAGATCCTGACTCTCCAATCAAATCAGAGAGTGTAAGAACTGCAGAACCAAGTGTTCGCAGGGGAAGGCATGGTGTAATTGCAATATACTACCCTAGTGCATATTCCATGGAAGTTAACTGAACATGCTTCACCTCACATATCACAATCCAGTTTCACAACCACCCAGATCTTCCTTCCAAGACAATGAAAGGAACATTAGCTGTTAAATCAGATGCCAGCTTCAATATATAAATCAGTCTGTAATCCTAGAAGAAGGCACTGATATTGCCTCAACCTGGGCACACAGTTGAAAAACTGTGGTTTATTTACAAATCACAGTAATATCTGCTACAGATTTAGAAACAAGATGTTATAACACAGATGTTGAAACATAGAGCAACTGAAAATGCATTTTATCTCCATAAGAAGTAGAAAGTTCAAAGTTTTCAGAGAAAATAAATATCCCTGTCATGCAATACTGACTATATAATGCAACCTTTGGGTTGCCAGCCAAGGTACATTTATGAAACTGATGCAAATAGTTTTGTAATTTTAACATTAATGACAGATAAGGATGTTTTGACTGAAGGTTCCCCACATCTCCTTCCAAACAAACTTCTACAGCTGTCCTTGAAGTATAATAATACAGCACTTAAAAACCTGAAAATCCAGATGTTTTTTTCAAGACTACTACTACAGAAGTCACTCTGTTTCTAGAACTATAGGCATAAAAGAGTCATGAAAGACAACAGAAATTATTTCATTAGATAACTGATATCTCGTGCAAAAAAATACATTTCTAATATGTAGGAAACAGTATGATTTTTATGTACTTCAGTATCTAGTGCTTAATATTAAAATTATACTGTATTTATTACAAGCATAGACATCTGTATGTTACAAGATGATGCACAAACTCTATTGGAAGGAGTCTAACAGAAGTGACTACATGCACCAAACTGAAAGGTTGAGCCGAAAAAAAGGTAATGATACATAAGGAATATGGGAACCCACAGCTGGTACCCAACATTCTTTACTGCAGCATTACCTCACTGGAAACCTTCAATTAATTAAATAAACGTAATCAAGAAAGGATGCATATGGAGTCATATGAGTTTGAAGGAGGTACTTGAAGCATGCATTCTTCAAGAGAAGAATGAAATTAACTTTTTCCAACTTAAGGCTAAGGGATTCTCAGTAGCAAGAAACAAGGCTTGGTAGCAAGTCTTTGTTGTACTTGGGACACACGGAACATAAGGATTTCTCTTGATAGCTCACAAAAGCTCTCAGCATGGGTTTTCAGATTTGGAATGTGCGATGGATGCGCACTGCCCTCTGCTGTACTCCCCAAATTCTTCCAGTAAAGCCACTGTGCTGTACTTCTTGACACAGACAGGTAAGATGCACTTTTCCCAAAATCAAAACACTAAACTATTACTACTCTCAGCATGCAAGCAGAACCTGCTATAGAAAGATTTATACCCACCACCACAGATAAATGAGAGACGTCTCAACAGATCTTTAAATGACTGTTTGTACATTTTCAAACAGATAAGGTAAAATACCCTTGCTTTAGTTGTTCCCCCATGAGCTTAGAGCAAGACCTTTCACCCTAATCAAGGCCAATTGTTAATTTTCTACTGTTTCAGAAAGACTATCGTGCTTAAAAGCAGTATATGCTTCAGCCTTACCTGTAACTAACAAGCCTTCCACGTGGATGGGTCTCTTTTTCCAAATAACATTTTTTACTTAAACGTTTCTCATTCAATAAATGTTTCACTTCATAATAAACACTTAACCACAACTCTTAATTCTCCACCACTATGTAATGAAGGTATTCAAGCAATCAGAAATCCTAGAGAAGCTGTAGTTCAAAAGTAAGCAAGTAAAAATAAGCCAAACAAAAATTCAAAAAGACGTTCCCTTATAAGAAATATTTTTCGTCAAAACTTTGTGAAGCTCATGCAGCTACACATGAACTCATTTTCAATGAAAACAACTGAAATTCCCTCTGTCCCAAAGCAGTGATTATAACAGTTGAAGTAGCTTTATTATCAAATCCTTCATTTCCTCTAGTTAAGAAATCATCTTCTTATTACATACTGGAGCAAATATTACCTTAAATGAGACGATATAACGTACATTTAAAAATATAATCTAGTCTGAAATACTCAGTGGGTTATATTCACAAGGAAAATGCAATGAAAATGTACCAACGCATTAGAAATTAAACAACTGTTACTATAAAATTACACTGCTAAAAAGAATTACCTGTTTTTGTTAGCAACAGATTATCCAGATGTCTATCTCCAACTCCAAGGATGTAAGTAATCACACAATAACCAGCTGTAACAAGTAAATTGTAAACATCAGTATGAGTACCTTTCCTGGAGAGCAACAAGTTCCACACAATTAACAACAGCATATTACATTATCTTAGCTCTAGTTCACTAGCAATAAATAGACCACAGAGACTTGGAGCAGGAGTGGTGCTGGTGAAGAATAATCAAGATTATCAGCACTATGAAGAACATTTGAAGTACTAAAACTCTGAAACTTTTTCAGTACTGTCGAGATTTTAATTTCTCACTAACAATTACATGCCTAACCCTAAAAGACTAAATTAGTTCAATATTGGGATAAAGGTATTTCAAAAGAAGCTGAAATATTTTGAGCAAAGTGAATGTACACGTTTTGAACTGAAGCTATTTTAAGGCCACTGTAAACAAGTATTAGGCATTGATATGAGCCTGGATATCCATGTCAGCAGCATTCACAAGACTAGCAGTGATAAAGAGTAAACTGTTTTAATTGCTGCTTTCACCCACTAACCAGAACAGTTTGAGGCAGTTCTAAACACCACATCATCAGAAAGAGAAGGGCAAAGGAGAAGATACTGTGGAGTCACACCTGAATGCTCTTTTTTTCTTCTTTTGTTAGAATGAAGGGGGTTTTTTTAATTTTATGGACAGCAATGTGATATTTCAACATGTCCATCAGTTTACTGAACATGAACTACACTACCAATTTTCTTGTCATACAAATGTAACCACAGCCCCCAAAACGCCTAATCTTTTGAAAACCAATTAGAATTTTGATACAGATGATTTATCACTATATAAATGCTTTACATGTCCCTGCATTATGAAGACCCCAACTCACAATGCAGAGGGGGCAGAGATAAGATTATTGCTGGCAAGCAAAGAGTATTTAATTCATACTCTCCTTTAAGAACCACCACGAGCGGACTTGTGTGTGACATGCCAGGCTCAAAATTATTCTTTTCACCGCATTTCTGACAGCAAGTACATGCACAGTGCCCTGTTTGCAGCCACCTAAACTGAAATATCTTAATACCTCATCCACCACACCCTTCAGTCTTCACCTAAGAAGTTACCAGCTGTTAGACTCACCACAGCTCTTAACATAGGTGTCCATCACTTCTGCGCTGATTCCATGAGGGCCAGTCTCACTAGGGGCATGTTTTCTGAAGAAGTTCTGGAGAGAATGCCATGAAGATACTTAAGTTATTCCACATGATATGACACTGGGTCTTCAGGAAGAAAAATATTTAAATCAAGACCACACATGGCCATTATTACTATCTGTTAAACTAACAACCACCCCCAAAACACCTAGTAAGATCTAATTTAATATTGCTTTATTTATATTCTGTCTCAATCATCACATTCTTATACTCGACACAGAAATTGAAATGCAGTTTCCTTTCCTGCAGAAAATTAACAATGCACTCAGAAGTTACTAATCAGTAACTATGAGTGACAATACTTCCAGAGCAAACTGTTTAGGTCATATCAACAAAAACTAAAACAGGATTAACAGTCCTGCTTTATAAGTACATTTGGGGAACACGCTCTCACAGGATTTATTATCCTTATATGTTTCCCTAGTCCTCAATAAAACCAACTGCTGCTATTGAGTTTAAAAAGAAAATAAGCCTAAGTCATCAAATGGAAAATTCAAATTTCCTGTGAAATGTGGACAGGGCCAAACAATCCTCCCATTAGCCAGAAGAAAATCTTCTTGAGTAAGAGAAAACTCAAGAAGTTTTATCCAAGCCTAAGCAAAGTTTCTTCCAGTAAGCAAAATCTAAGGAGGCACTGTAAGAGAAGCGTGGTAGTCCCCCGGATGGCATGTAAGTGACTAACACCATAATGAAAAACTAAGACACTTATATCAACGAGTTTCTAAAACATGAACTGTAATTTTAAGGCTGTTGATAGAAGGTGAGTAACACTAAAACATCAAAACACCTTTTCTTTCCTGCAGATCTGCGCTTCTGGCAGTACTGGTTTACTTGCTTTAGATCTTTTCAGTAGTTAATGTATATATACGGTGTTCATTTTTATTAGAACAGCTGTGAAATCCAAAATGAACATTTACAAAAAGAGTGAACCGAACTTCCACAACACCTAAAAGTGTTCAATTACTCTTAATTTCCTTGGCCTACAATGCCTAGCTATTTTATCATGCCTCAGCACAGGAAATCTCATTCTTTTGGTGCACTGTCTATTCAGATTAATAATTCTTCACTGGAATAATTGTTCTTTATGTCTGCACGCCAACAGAAACAATAGGGCACCTATTTCCAGTCACAATATGATGTCGTAAGTAATTGAAAAATAACAGTTTCACAGGCATTTCTAAGCATATTTATAAAAAACATGTAATGGCCTAAATTATGAATAGTACACTTCCAAGATTATAAAGGATTGTCAAGAAAACACTTTATAATCTGTAAGATTATTGACTGTGTAGATGCACCTTATCACAACCTCTATGGAAGGGAAAGCTGAAAAAAACAACTTATGCAACTCGATGCTGCTCACTGATTAGGGATAAGCATTTTGTGTATGTGATAAGTATTTGGTAAGCTTATTTGTTAAGCAAATGATAATGAAAAATGATAAACAATTTAAGTTTTCATATTTTTAACATATGTAGTTTACAGGAGCTGACAGCTAGTTTGCTTTAGCTCACAGTTACTGAGCCACAAACAAACGCAAACTTCAGTATCAACTACAAAAAAGAAAAAAGCTACCGTGACAAATCAAATACAAATAAATATGCTCTATTTTCATTAAAAAACCTTTTAGCTATTCACCTCATATAGCAATTCAGTATGTTTTTATCCAGCTATGTCTATCTCAACCAGCTGAGCTCTGCTAGCTAGCTTGTGTGCTGTGCTTGAAACCAGTATGAGTTTTGTGTGCCAGTATTCAGTTGTGTGTCCCCACTCAAACCCACGAGAATTAAGAAAATCTGCTTACAAAACCAATTTACAGCACCTCTACATCCACTATTGAGGGGAAACAGGCTTCAGAAATCAAATGAACAGGTTATTTCATCGAAAAAAGAAAAATAATCAAAACTTATTTTGACAAGGTCAAAACTAACGAATGAAAGACAAACATTCTGAAACAAAACATGCAGAAAAAAGTGTCAGGTATCTTCCATTAATCATTATGGCAAAGCCGGGATTTCAATATCATAATTAAACTCCACTGTACTTTATTTAAATAGTGTTACTTTTAGAACATGAGATACTCAAGTGGTCATTTATGTATACCTTTTTAAACATCTGCTGTAATAACCCCAAATGTTTCCAGCTCTAATTCGTCTTCTAACAGATCAAAAAATCAGCTGAGAGACTAAAAGAATTTTGCACAAGATCTAAGCCTTCAGCTTACACTGTTTGATCAGCAGACAATTCACAACTCCCCCACCATGTACCTGTATAGTTTCCTCAGTAGCAAGAACTTCTGCAACTGGTACTGATGGAATAAACTGCATGAAGCCTGTGACAGAACACAGCCAAAAGAGAAAATAAAATCTCCAATGCACAGAACTTTCAAGTTACTCTGTAATAGATGTTTACGAATGAACAGAACTAATACACAGTCATTCAACTGCTTCTCATAGGAAAAAAAAAACCACACTTTTTTTGTCCCATTTTCCAATGTCCTGCCTTCAATACTTTTAAAACAACTTGTCATTAACACCAAATAATCTTGTAAAAGGTGTGTTTTTACAAGTTTTTAAGACAAGCGAAAATACGTTGATGGCTTTCTAAATATTTATCCAGAATGTATCTAAAAGCAGCCAAATTTGATTTTTTGTTCTTCTCCTCCATTTCATGCAAAGATCTCTAAATAGGAGCGTTAAGTTATTTGTTCATGATCACACTGCAAGCCAGCAGCAAAGATTGGTAACTGCTGATTGTCACATACTCCTAAATCCAGACCAGGCTTCTTTAACGAAGATATTTGAGTCACCTATGGAATACTGTGGTGACTCAGATTACTTCCATGGCTTACACGCTAACAAGACTTTCTTACACAAACATAGGGAGAAGATTCTCCTCCATACTGTTTTTTAGGAAATAAACATATCCATACCATGTTTTGTACTAGTTGCCAGCACTTTATAGGGTGTCAGCTTCAAATCCAGATTCTCTTTTCTTAACAGCTGGAAAAAAACAATATACAAAAGCAAAGATGAATGCAACAGAAAGGCAGACTCTATTACTAAAAGGATGTGTATTGGACAATGATGTCCACTGTTCTTCACTGAAACTGATAATGAGTGAAAGCCTGTTTGGCAATTCTTTTTTTTTTTTTCCCTTAATCTACACAGGGTAATTGCATGTCTATATAGAAAAGAAAAAAGGCCATCTAGAGATCTGAGAACTCTGGAATTATTAGCAATATAGGCTGCATTAGCAGTGTTTAACACTCTTGCTTTTGACAAGGAAAATCAAGAAAATAGAAAGACAAGGATGTAGGTTAATAATTCTCACCTTATCCATGAGTGAAATAATCTGAAGAATAAGCTGATCTTGACGTAAATCATCACCATGCTTAAAAATTACAGGATATTTGCCTCCATCTTCTGTCTTGAAGAATAACTGAGCAGGCATTAAGGCACTCTGGAAAAGGAAATATTCTACTAAGCTGGTTCACAGTGGTGCTCATGTTAACACATTGCTACAATGGAGCTCAGAAATACAAGTCTTTGCATTGTATCTGCATTGTCTCAATGGTTTAGAGCATACCACTTCCAATTACCAAAAGTGTAACTGTATTTTAAAAAGAAAAATATCTTAATGTTTTCCTTCTTTTTTTATCAAGGATACATTCTCCCTCCCTGCACCCCCACAGCAGCCGAAGAGGAAAGGACAGAAGCATTCAATTTTTTTCTGTGTACATTTAATTCCACTCAAAGAAGCACTATGCAAAAGGTTACAACAAAACAAATTTAAACTGATCAGATCAAAAAGAGACACAATTATAGGATAAGCAACAAAGAATTCCTAGGGGCAAGTCATCTTAAACAATTAATTGCATCCTTAATCTATTTAGCAAAAGCAAAAATGCCTTTTTACATTATTGTTTGAGAAAGCCCATTTAATTGTTTGCAATTTTTCTACATCAAATGGGTCAAAGGGGATCAATTACCTACATGAATAATATAATCTACTGCAACTGACCAAGTCACTTCCCTCTACAGCAAACCAAACAAAAATAATTGACCATACAGAGTTTGATATTGAGCAGTTAGATTAAATTTCCCAATTAATATTCCAAAATTATTAAGTTCCACAAGTAAAGGCAAAATTATCCTTTACGTAGTCCTACAAAAGCTAATGTGATGTCCAAGGGCACCAAAAATTGGTAATTCTTCCCTTTTTAAGTCTGTTTTGTTTTTTATCCTATAGCCCATAATGAGATATTAAATGGAATATGTAAGCTGTCAGAATTAGGAGAAGAAAAAAAATCTCTGATTTTGAAACAAGTTACATCTAATATTTTTGGTCCTACATTTTTTGCATAGCTACCGAAGACCAATATGCAAAAGACTGCCTTGAGTTTGTCGTGAAGAAATTCACCTATTCTTATTGATAGGAAACATTTGGTTGCTGTTCCAGCAATCTTTTTGTCCACATTTCTTCCCCAACTCTTAAATCATACTCACACAAAATGATGAGTCAAGTTTGCAAAAGTTTGCTTTCCCGACAAAATCTTTTCAACGTTGCCTCCAACCAAAGGTGCAAGAGCACGCAACTGAGGAAGCCTATCCTCCAAAGGAACTAACTTGGTATAGAAAGAAGCAAGCTAAAACTGGTAGAAAACTATGCAAGAAGTATTCATCTCTGATTTTAGGTAAACTCAAATTACAACACAGCCAACAGGCAGCCTGATGAAACTACTGCGCATAATAAATCTATAGGACCTATCAGAGATGACAGATTTACACTGGCTGTCACAGCAGCCTGTATGAATTTTTTAACTGGCAGACAAAGGCCTCCTGGACACAGGCGCAACTTGTACAGCAAATTTTGGTTATCCTAAAATTAGATTGTAGTCACTTATAGGAATTGAATGCAAATTTATAAAAAGGTCCAACACCACTGAGCACAGGTTATAACTCACACTGCAAGCATTAACTTGCATTGCAAGCAGTAAAATAAACAAAATAACCCCAGCCCTTTCAACAGTACATCAGCTTTTTATGGTCACAAGCAGCTGCTACAGTTCGGCTTAAGGAATTACCAACCATGGAGATACAAGATTTACCTGTCAGCTGACTGCAACTGCATGAAATGGACCACCACAGTGCTTTCCACTCTCTATGGACTTAAGCTTTATTAAGGTTTATTAAGTAATGGAACAGACCTACAGATCTAAACGAGACACAGCACATTCGCCTAGATTGGCATGATTTTGATATTAAAGTGGTGCTCCTGTTGAACACAGGAACAAAATTCTGGGAAATTCTGAACTTCAAAATCTGTATCACTCTTATGAAAGCTGCTTTATAGTTTAAAAATTTAAATTGAAAAACAAAAGAAAATAAGGAGCTGTTTAACCACTTTAAGAGCATGACACAGTTGTATTTTGCCTTGACTATGTCTGTCCCTTTAAATCTTTCAACTGATGTTTCCAAACTTAGTGCTCACACGACTTGTTTGTATTCCAGCTATTCAGAAGATCTCATTTACCTTGAAGAGTGTGGCTTTTTCAGGGATTATTCCTTTAATTTTCACCTGAGGTTCCAGAGGAAGTGGTATAAGTTCCATATCTGCTAAATTCATCTTTTCATTATCAGCTAACAATGCCTGAAGCCTCTCATTCTAGAAGAATGAAAATTTCTTTAAGAAGAAAACCCACAAAACATAAAACACATACTAGGTATATATGAAGCCCATAAACAAAGGATGCATTACTAACAAATATTCAATATATTCAATTCTTTATACGTACAAAGGATCAAGGTTTTACTCATATAATCCAGGAAAATAATAACTCTCTATTTGCAGTAATTTGAATAAGAAAGAAGATATTCCATCCAGTGTTAGTATAGTCAAGCAATTTTCCAAGTTCCAGATATAACAGTCTTACAAAAATTAATTTTTAAATTGCCTGCACAAAGCACAGGATGATTTGTTTTCCATACCAAAATTAAATGTTAGTTATGTTTCAGAAATTGATTCAAGTCTAACTAAGAAACTTTATATCCCTCAATTCCGCCAAGGAATTCTCTGACACCAAGGAACCAAATAGCCAATAGCTTGCACTGATCTGATTTCCAGGCTTGATTTACATTCCTACATCTGTAATTATCAGAAACACAACACTCATCAATTTTTGAGTACTTTACACTTGGTGTCCTACATAGTAAAGGTCAAATACATTAAAGTCTCTAGCCTTTTCCCTTACTGAGCATAACAGACACAAGCAGACACCAAGGAGGCCTACAGCTGTTAGGAATAGTTGTAGTGGTTAATTGCTGCTAGCTAGATTGCAGTCTAAAAGTAAAAGCCATGTGTTTCTTATTTTTACAGAAATTTCCTAAAAGAATATACAACTGAACACTACTAATGCACAAGCAGGAAACAGAATCTTGCAAACTGAAAAATCCTTCTCCTCTTTTAGCCTTTGTTACTGATACACAGAACAAGTTGCTTCACTTTTTGTTAATAAGTGTTTTATTCTTCTGCAGAAATATACCCCATACCTTTAAAGAACTCATCACACTGAAAAATCCATGTTTAAAAATACTGATGTGTGTCAAAGGAAAAGGTTCAGAAATCCCTCTGCTATTTCCGCTTTCTTCCCATACCTGCCCGCCCAGTTCACTTAAAACACTTTCGCTAAGAAGGACAAAGCTTCTTAAAATGTATGTATTATAGAAAACCTTCTCCTCAAGACCCAACAGAAGGCAGAGTTCTGATAAACACATACCTTACAGAAAAACAGTTTTGTTGCTCTTGGAACAAATGAAACCTTGGTGCTAACTGATTTTCACTATCTGTCCTGACATATTACTCACATCACAATAACCTGATACTTTCCCACATCCCCCACAACATGTTCCACTATATCATCAACTATTTAATTATTCTCGTATCTTTCTTTTGCCAAAATACCCCCAGAGTGTTCTCAAGAGCCTCTTCTGTTTTCTATCTACAAACTTTGCAAACTCCAAAGTTTTGAACTCCAAACTTTGAACCATCAAAATTTCACCAAAGTTTCACAGTTATCCAAAATTATTACAGAAGGATGGACATCTGTTTTAAATCTCAGTGCTAAGGGACTTTAATGAAAGGCTAACATTCCCACTCATTGTCAAATTCAAGCCATAGACACGCTTTCCAACCCTTTAGTTACCTTTTTCTTACGATTCCCACTTTCACGCTGCACTGCCTTCATCACATGAACCAACCGATCTACAAATGTCTGCTGGGCTGCCAATAGCGAGCGCATAACTCTGACAGACTTATCACCCTAAGAGAATGAAAAGAAACAGAATTAGTTCCTTGTTCCGTAATTTTTTTTACCTAGAAATCATTCCTTTGTCCTTAGATCTTTGGGCTTTTAAGAGGTTAAGTGAATAATGATCAATTTCCCGTCAATTCAAAAGGTATTTTCTGTAAAACACAATCACAGTCACTGTAGCTGGCAATCAATTATCTGATCTAACAGTGCACTCCAATTTGCTTCAACAATTTTAGTGGTGAACAGTCATGCATTACAAACCCATTCACACAGCCAAAGCAAGTTAGTAAGGATAAAGGTGAAATATTCTTATGAGGTGCAAGATTCAAGTAACCCCTCCCCCCCCTTAAATTTGAAATAATATGAAGTGTTAGATACATGAAAATCACGAAAGACTGCATATCTGCTACAAAGTAAAACCTCTAAGCCACCGAAGCTTTTTCGGCTTTGTTCTGGCTTTTTTTCCCCGCTGCTCCAGCACCCTCTGCTGCCTACAGACAGAACAGCAAGGGCTGCTTCTGAATTCTAGATTAGTCTCTCAACTTGCACTTCAACGACAAGAGTTTCCAATATATAAACAGTAAATACACCACACTGATTGCACAAGGCTTTTCGAAGGTTTTAGACCCAGTGTAAGGCAGAAGATTTTAGAACCAGTATGTTACTAACAGGAAGAAGCAACAAAAGAGAAGAAAGAGTTCTCAATATTTGTTCTTTTCCTTTTTGGTAGTTTCTTCAGCTTACTACAAATTCAAAATTCAAGCAGAAGTGGGAGCTTTTATAACATTTCAATGCATGTGACATACATACACAAAAAACTCCAACTCATCTTCTAAAGACACCTGCACCTTTTAAAGGAAGGACTATCCCAAACCATTATGTACTTCCTTACACAGAGGCATTACCTTCAACAAAGCCTGACTGAATCTTCTCATCACGTTTAAGTACATTTCGTGAGTCTTTGGGTCCCTCTGCTGAGTATCTTGGTCTTCACACTCCACTATTACATACCTGCAGCATAAAAACAACGGAAATTATACCATACTCTTAGAGCTACACAACGTGAGTGAAACACAGTAGCCCTGTATTACAGACCTGAAACTAAAAATAAAGACGATCTTTGAATGAGATCTTTAGCTCAACTAACAGCTGAACTATTCCAAATTCCATAGTCCCCAATTCCATTTGGATCAGGAGAGTCTATCAAAGTTTCTGTGGTTTTTCATTTATAGTGAAGTGTCCTCACTCAAACAGGACATGCCTGAAGCCCAAATCTAGCCAACAAGTACAACTGAGTACAATAGAGCATGTTTTCCACTGTGGTACTACTATTACTATTACATAATGAAGTGGCTGCAAACTCGCTATTCAAGACTACCTGCAATATAGGGAGAATCTCACTCTACCTGTTCCCTATTTTACCATTAGAAACAACGGAAGGATAGGTACTATTCCTAAAGAAGCTCCACAGAGTCTACATGCTAGAGTTTCCATTTCTACAATTTTGAATCAGATACAAAACTTAATAGTACAGTCTGGAACACTTATACTGAAAATTTATTTTGATGTTAAGTAGTCACTTGGAATGTTTTTGTGTAAATTTCTACTTGCAGCACTGACAAGCAAAAAGTAGCTATGTATTGAAGGTCTTCTTTCTGTTGGTCAATATATCTCCTAATACTACCCAGCAAAAACATGCCAGAAACATAATGAAGTAAAAACATGTAATAAACAGTATTAAAAAAAGGAAGAAATTAGCATGTTAGTCAATTTTCAAACACTGCATTTGGAGTCAAAAGTGACAAATTCAAGAGATTCTTTTGGACGCTACACTGTCAGCAAGAATTACACCTTCCTTATGTACTTGTGCAGAATCTCTTTGTGACAGAAAAACTGTGAAACAAGACTAGAGGTCTGTCAGATGCTGCTGATCAGATTTGAGCAGTCTTGTTTATAAATACACAATATATTACATCCATTAGAATAAAGCATATGTAACTTACTTCGTGTGTACAACTCCAATGAAATCTGTAACTAGATTCCTTCTAGGGCCTTGCTAATGCACTGTTATAGACTGTTCTCTCACTAATATCTACATAAAAGTAAGTCCATATCTACAAAGTCTGTGCACCTAAACTTCAAGGAAAAGGGGAAGTTATGAATTGAAACATGCCATTTTCATCTTCATTTGTTAAAAAGCCCTGGACAGTTTCTCAAAGCTATCTTGAAACAAGGAGTAAGAGCAATGTTTCATCCTTGGGTAGGTGTCTCGTATGTCCAAACAGGAGACAAAAAAAGCAGTAGCACTGACTTCCGAGGCCACTGTCAAGGGATAGGATAGCTTTACAATGACAAGTGACTGAGCAGAAGGTTTCATTTTCAAGGGTTATTGTACTTTTTCCATTGATTATTTTAGGTGCACGCTGTGTCTGGATAGTTGAAACATACAATTGATCAGCAGCCATGAGGATTTATGGCTACGTCAGCTCAAACAGTGGCTGCAACATTTGTATTTTGTCACTGAGAAATTGAGATGTCTGGAAAGAAAACAAAGAATAAATTGACTACGGTTTTTGGCTTGGTGGACTTTTGTTGCTTGTTTTGTTGAATTCATGTTTTTTTTCTTTAAGTCATAAGTCAAAAACTTCACAGAGCTATGGACGTTTGAACTTTCTGTAGACTGAGCATCTGAGATGTTGCTGAAATGTGAGAGAACAGTTTCTATCAACCTGATAGAAATAAGCTAAGCTACCAACACTTATCTTAATGAAGAATATTTGATTAGGTCAAGCACTTGGTTTCTGCTCACACCAATTCAGCCTGCAATTACTTTAATCATTTATATTTAATAGCAATTTTTAATGAAGCCAAACATTATCTTTGGACACTGCAACAGAAGTAACTACTGCTTGCAAATGTACGTAAGTTATGCACTTAAATACCTTAAAATTTAAGCTACTAAAAATAATTACACAATAAAACTTAGAAAATTATAAATGGAATCTCTCAGCACAGTTTATAGGTTTCTTGCAAGAATTTTACTGAAACAGTTTGCTAAGTTTACATCACATATCGCACTTAGTTCCCAATCCACAACTTATCTGTGGTTAATGCTTTTAGCACAGTAAAATGCAATCATATGCATTAGTGCTTTTCGTTATTTGATGCTGCTACTAAGGTTACAAACGTGAATCGTATGACTTAGGTTTAGCCATGTAAAATGCACATAAGCTCTTGCTTTTAAAATACATGTGTATATACACATATATTAGTATGTAGCTGTGAGTGTTGTGCACATGCGGATATCTGTACATTAATACACACACAAACACACACTTTCACACAGTACAGCTCTACTCATCTCAGTTTGCTTCAAATGAGAAAACTCCTACCTGAAAATGCTTGTTCAGAAGACTTGCAGATTACTAGTTCAGGCATCTAATTTAATTCTTAAACCACCGAGCTGAGACAAGATCCTAAGTTAAGCAATCCTACCTCTCCACTAATAGTCTAGATGAACTAACATTTACAATTAAAGTTCCCCCTTAAGAATGCATGTATCTGCAATGACATTTTGTTTGTGCTCATAACCACGAATGGGAAAAAAAATAAATTAGGTTACAACAAAAAAATCAGTGCTTTATGAAGCCTCATAAAATACACCTTTGATTAATATTTAAGTGCATAACTCCAATATTCTAGCCAACACTGTCAAAAATTGTAAGCACAAAAATTACAAGCACACAGACAGCAAAGCAGAGCAAAGGTGAACTTAATCTCCTCCCTGACACCATACACAACTTGAATGACAACTTTTAATACTGTTAGGCTTTTTGCAACCCTTTACCTCATGTCCTGGACATCACCTTCTTTTTTCTAACGGTACAGCATACTTCTGCATTCTAAAAGCCTCCTTTTATAAATTACTATGTTCAAATGCACATTGTTTTAAATCTGCTACTTCATCCTGAGAAAAACTGAGATTCTGAAGCTCTCAAGACAGGTGATCTTTTGCTGAGCATCCTTCTGGGCATTTATAACTTTGATTTCAGTTACACGTTGATACAGTATAAACAAATGGTTTCTAACATACCAGTACAAGTAGTTTGCCAACGTAGAATTTTTGCATGCCCGTGATATCAAGAAAGTGCAAAGGTCTTGCTGGAAGGGATTTAAAAAGAGGAAAAAAAAAAGTTATAAAAAACCTAAGCATCTGAGAGATAAAGTTAAGGAAAAACACCAAGTAAATATAAGAGTTGTGAGAAATATATTCCCTTCTAAAATCTGAATCCAATCCAACCTAATATTTAAATCACATCAATTTAAATATTCCTTTAAATCCAGAAACACCGCTATAAGCAAAAGGTCTGCTACTCCAATAATGTATTTACAAACAAAAAAAAAGCATATGATGTTCTCCAAAAAGAAGTCTTTCATGTAATTTTTATTTCTAATACTCTTTCCTCCTATGCAATTACGTCTTACTGTAATGCTGTAAAATTCAAACCCCAAAGAGATTTCCCGCTCTGTTTTGTATCCAGAGCATCTGACAATCTTGAAGACGTTCCACAATTTAAGAAAACAAATTTGTAGAGTATATACAGAATTTAGCTACTTCTTTCAGGTTTAATAGTCCAGATAGCAAGAAATCTGTGTCTCTTTACTGATATGCTCAATTTAAGGCTTGTTTTCTATGCAGTATTAAGACTCAAATAGGACAATTTGCAACAGGGAATGGATCTTGAGTTCAAAGACCAATTAATCTGCATATCAGATTCAAGTCAGATTCCCTCAAAATGTCTTTACCTTCTACCTTTCCCTTCCTCTAGCACCATTCCTATTACTCGTCTACTTCTGGCATAAACTGAATATAGTCCTTGGCAGAAGTAAATCAACACAGTGTCTCACTTAGGTTCAAAAAAGATGACATGCCAAAGAATATGGCTACAGAAAGAACAGATTGCAGAGACGGAAATGTTTGGATAACTGTTTTCTATTAAAAGACTGTTTTAGAACACCTTCAACACATGCAGTTGTCAGTATCTAATCAGTATGTGATAGCCTTTGCCATAATTTTCTCCTTTACAGAAGAGTACTTTATTTCATGAAGAATGCAATTTCCAGTCCCCCAATTTTGGATACTATGATCATGTACATAAATAGATGCCCTGTAAAAAAAATTCAGTTAAGCTATTGCTCTTTTCTTAGCATTTACTTTAAATTTATATTCTTTGAGCACTTTAAATATTCAGTAAGATACACCCAAAGGATCCGAATATTCACAAACAAAAGCAAGAAGAAATACCAGGCCACTAGAAAAATATGATAAATACAAGGTAAATCGTCTGACTTACATCAAGGTTTTCATTTTCTGCAAGATCTTTTGTCTTAGAAGTAAGAGGTGGAGAGGAAACAGGTGGAATAGGACTCATAATCTGGGAACTACACAAAGGAAAGCACACAATTGGCATGATTCAAAGTTCTTGCTTAGAGGCCAGGGAGCATGCATGGAAATCGCAATGAATTTCACTTCCACAGCATAATAAATTCAGAAAACTGGAAGAGAAATATCTTTGAAGGTAGCATCCCAACCCTGTTTCAGAACAAACTGCACGAACAGCAACTTTGACAGCTGCAGTTCCTGAAAACAGCAAAAATCTGTGCCTGGAGAGCTATACAGTTTATGCCTGTGAAGGACATTCACTTAAACAAACTTTGCATTTTATTTCATCTTCCATACAAAATAAGCAGACACAGATAGGAATTCAACAAATCTGCATTTTCAGGAGCTTTTTAAAATGTTCTAAGATGAAACTGCTAATACACAACACCTGCAAGCACTAGTCTTTCGAATGCAGCTACACATAACAGAGCAGAAAAACACTTATTTGCAAGGCAAAGTTTTCAGATGGTAAATTTACCTGAAAGGAAGTAATTAAATAGCTCTCCTAATATCTAAATATTATTGCAGCCTCAAAATACACCACCCTTCCCACCACACCCACTTTTACAGCTTTGAAGAAAGATCAATGAAAAGCTGTAGAACTGTAACATAAAAAATACACCTTTGTATTACAAGTCATTAGAAGATTAAGACTGAAAATCCTGAAAATCTGTAACAAATATTCACAGAAGACTTTGGTTACCAAGTTCATTTGCGCTTTGCTTAATACTTTATTAGGTATCTCAGTCTTTCTTTTGGATTCCTGCAAGTACAAGAAGTATGCTTCCGCAAGTCTCCCCCTACACCTTCTTTTGCAGGAGCAGGACGAAATTTCTTTCCACTTCAAACTGTTTGGGCCTTTAGACCCACATCCTCTGATGAAAGTGGGAAGTGGAACCTCATATAACTTCAGTGAGGACATTTTAACTTTTGCAAGTACAGAAGGAAGCAATGACAGTGTTTTTCCTGCTCTACAGAAGTTTTCTTCCTTCTGTGTAGTAAGATCAAAGGCCACAACTTTAACATTGTTTGCTCTATAAACTATGTGTAATCGGGAAACAAATTTCATGAATGCTCAGGATTTATTGGGTTTGCTTTTATTCTTATTTTTTTTATATTCGGATTATAAAATAACATGCTGAATATGCAATGCTCCCCTATAAAGAAGAAACAATTTGACAGCTTAGAATGTTGCACGTTTCTGGCTTTCTGCTTGAAGTCTAAGCTTCTTACCTGTCTATCTCTGGAGCATTAGACACAGATGTTGCCATCGTTTCTGACATGGAACCTTGACTGTCCCTCTTGCTAGGCTCCAGGCCATTCTTTATGTCATCAAAGTTTTCATATTTCAGTGCTTGGACTAACTGTAGCAGGTACATCAGCAAATCCTTATGGAGGAAGAAAAATCCAAGTGAAATAAGGGTGTCAGTCAAAGCAAACTAGAACTCCTTCTGTTTACAAAATTCTAATTTACAGATAAACTTAGTCAGGATTTAGTGACCTCTAACAACACAGAAACTGAGGTCTCCCTAACAATATACCACAGCAAAACTGGTGTTGGATGCAGTTTGACTCCCAAAAGATACTGAATTATCATTCTACTATTCTTTGTTACTCAAAGACAGTAAGTGCTAATTCTGTGAATATTCAAGTACAATTACAACTTTAAAATTCTCTTTAGTTAAGCTGCCCTAACTGCTTCCAGCATCCACAGAATAAAGCTTCCAATTTGTATCTCACAAGAAGAAAACTGAAAATTCAAGCATAAAATCTGGACTACAGTATCAAGAATGGATATTCTCTCTTCTCTTATGGGCTATTTTTTTTTAATAATAGCTACAGATCCAAGAGAAAAATCACATATCTAATCTATTTTAGATTGAAGAACAGAATTTTAACCACTTGCTGTTTAAAATCAACTTGTTGCCTTTACTGTTCAACTTTTTCTGTTTAGTTACCTTCCAGTACTTTGTAAAAGGTACATTTTTAAATTCAAAGCAGTATGACATTGGCTATTGAAGTAGGCTTGAAAAAATATGATATATTTATGTTCCCTGTTTTAAACTCTATTGATTGCCAAAGATTCAAGAGTTATGGTAATACATTCAAACGCGGGTTTGCTTTTTTTTTTTTTCAACTGTCAAAATAAAATAAAATATACAAATCACTGAAATTTAACAGATTAGATTCTATTAAGTGGGCTCTATTCATAATCATAGCTCATCACATTCTAATCAGTATACAGTTAGAAAGACATTACTTTCACAGATACTCTTCTACCCATTTTCTTTAGTAAAAGAGTATGATGATATACTGCTTCAACTCACCAGATGGATCTGCTGAAAATCCTTCAGTTGACTATTTAAGTTCAGAGCACTTCTGCAGGTTAACACTCAAAATTTATCACTGGTTTTTGCTGAGAGTATACCATTGTTTTACTTTGTTTAACAAAACCAGCTACCACTGGCTGTTCACGCTAAGACAATTACAAATGTGTGACACTTAGTAATGTGAAGACTGGTTCCCAAAAAGCTTACAATAAATAGCAACACAGTGAATTATTTTTTGTTTTCCTTCACTATTACTCATTTAAATGTCTTAGGAAGCAGCAAACATTTCAAGGATTCAATGAGACTAAAAATCCTGAGACCAGCTGACTTTTCCATGTACCCACAGACCAGTGAATACCTCATCATCAGCCTGCTGAAGCCTGGCAACAGCATAGCGCCGCACCGTCGGGTTGGTGAAGTGAGATGACAGAAGTTCCAGAGAGTCTTCCACGTCCATGGGCTTCCACTTGCCCAGCAGCTCCAGTGCTTGCTTTGCCTCTTGTGGTAGATCCCAGTTGACACACTTCAGGAATTTTGTCAAGGCCTAAACAGGAGATTGGACAACGCATTGGTAAAAAGCCAGCCAAAAGAAATTATTTCAAAATTTAATGTCTCACACAAAGGTAGAACTAGATTCAGATTGTATTTACATAAGCACAGACCTGGAAAAGCTTACTGATATAAGTGACAAGGTCCCTTCCAGCCCAAACCATTCAATAACTCAACTTACCTTTTCCTGATGAGTAAGGTAATATCTGAATTTCCACACCAAATCCTGTTCCTCATACGTTAGTTGCTTTGTCGGTGGATAACTCACTATGATCTATTTGATACATGGTCAGAAAGTGAGTTCAGAAAGGTGAACAGGCATAGTCAACAAGTTAATAAAGTATACTGGGAGAAATCACAACACTGACAACACACAAAAACAGCTGGGAAAAAAAAGCTTTCCAAAATCACGAAGTTATGCTACGATGGTGATGCTCCTCAGTTATATAGTTGATTGAACTGACAGTGCAGGCAAATACAGTTGCTTTAAGTGTACCATTCACACCTACATGACATGCACAAAATACACATTCTTAACCTCCCAAAACGGTTTAAAAGAAAAAAAAAAATGAACAAGCACCTGTGTTCCTTTCTGAATTGGGCCCTTCTAACTAAGAACTCTTAAGAGACACCAAAACATTTCATTCATGATTTTCTATAAACTGAAATTAACTGTATTTTCCTTAAACTGCTACCATATATTATTACCAACCTATCTAATAAAATTGAACTTAGCCATCATGTGACTGACTTACATTAAGCTGATCTCGTGTAGTTGCATTAGGCTTCAGGTCATGATCAGAAGGTCCACTTCTTAAACTTCGAGCAAGTTTGTGATGTTTGCTTTCTACTAAGTTCTCCTAAATGCAGAGGGTAAGTCAGTATTTAAAAGTACTAAATTTCAGAGAAAATTAGTATTGAAATGAAACCATCTAGCGAAGACTCACCAATCTCTTGAAAAATGCATGGCAATGAAAATTCAAATCTGAAAGTACAGCATCTTCTGGCTTTTGTTTGTTTGTTTATTTTACAAAAAAACTCCTTTAATAATATGTGGAGGGTTGTTGGGAGTTCTGAGGGTCTGTTTCAGTTTATGACTTAACATTAACAAATCCTACCTTGCCTTTCAGTGAATTGCTGCAAAATGTAAGCGTTTCAGTCAACACAACCATGATTGACAGCACCCAAACGTGCTAGACACTTCATAAACATTTTCTTTAGGATGATGTCTGCAGCATAAAGCTTTGTATGCAAGAAAAACATCTCAAAAACTTGTCCCACTGTTAATACCATGTTAGCAACAGTAGGAGCCACACTAGGAGCCACAGTGCCAACGAGTTTTCAGCAGCCAAGGCAGTTTCCAGCATTGTCAGACTTGCTCTTGCAGTGTTAGATTACACGGTGCTCAAACAGTGTTGCCAGTACAAGCCCACTTACATTAAGGTTCCCAAAGCTGCCAATACCAGTCCCACTGAATTGGCATCCACAATAATGGAAATCTTTTTTAGAACTGTACTTAGGCACTGTCTACATGAAAGACAACATACAAGAGAGTGTAGGGAGAAAATATTTTAACAGAGGAAGTGACCAAGAGTTACTGCACCAGTCTCCAAATTCTACATTCCTCTTCTTCATGTCCCTCTTAGGTTCCCACCCTCTGACCTCTTTTGCCACCAATCCCCCTTCTCTGCTTTCTTACAACCCAGAAGCAAGCACCTTAGGTATGCAAAGGAGGAGGTGAACATAAGCATTAAATCAATTCTTGTATTTTCATTTAGCAGCAGAAAAAGAAAAAAAAATAAATATAAAATTCAAACCCACTGATATTTCTCAACTGGTCAAATATATCTCTCCCCTGGCATTTTAAACTATTTAAGATGGCAAGATTTCATCCACCTTTACGAAAAGTTCAACAGTAACTCTGTAATACAGATGGCATTACATGGAGCATGCTTACCATAGACATCTGGGGATCTGGAATCTTAACAATTTCAGGACTTGTTAAAACTGGAGATGACTCATCACCATCCTAAATGACAAAAAGTTGAACGCATATTAAACATCTCAAGTTTTAGGGAAAAAACATATCATACTAATGCATTGTGAACTCCAGCGCAGTGAAAGAACGATACAACTGCTGACAGTTTTAAGGAGAAAAAAGAAAATAATGAACAGAGTATTTTTCTTGTTTGTCTTTTTCCCAGATGATAAACAATGTGACAAGACAGATGGAAGTTCACCAGTGGAGACATAGCTTGACAACTGATGACTATGCTGCCACACAGGTGAGTGGAGAAATTTGCCACTATTATCACGTGTCCTCTGGAAGCACAAAGAGAAACAAAACCAGGCTCTGTACTTCCACCAAACCCAAACAACTTCCTAGAAAAAAACACTACATTGCAGAAAATATCTCCTAAAAGTTCGATACAGACAAATATAACAAGATATATGAGACCCTATCTATCAGATGTTCTACATGCTTAGAGTCTCATGTATAGTGCCTAAATAAGGAAGGGAGAAGCTGAAAGATTCCTGTTTGAACCAGAAACAAGGAAAAAAATTAAAAAGCCTGTCACTACATGACAAAACTAGCAACTCTGTCTTCTAGCCACACAGTAGTGTGGTTTTGTGCTTTGTAATCTTAGGAGGTTAACTAAGCATTAATAAAAGCTATGAAAGAACATTTATTTTAAAATACAGAATAAAACAGTCAAACTCAGAACAAAACAAGATCAGCATAAATGTGCTCTGCTATATTTATACTTAGTCTGTTTTCATTTATTTTGCCGTAAATTTCAGATCAGAATAAATTTTTTTTTTGACCTACCAACATTTCCCCCAGTAACTAAGTTTTGAGGTAACTTGCTCAGGTTTCTTTCTGCCCCCATCCTCTTTTTTTCCTGCTCAGGTTTCTTTCTGCCTCCATCCTCTTTTCTTCCTGCTTTTCTAATCACATATGCCTCTTGGGACAGCTTAACTTCTATACTTTTCAAAGGTAATTTTCAAAGAAGAAGTTGTTTCAAGGGAGTGAAACATTCATCACTAACAAGATACACGAGTTAAAATTGCCATTAACCTCCCAGCAGAAACATCTTCTTTCCAACTACATAAATTTTGCGTTGCTGACTACAGTAAAGTATCTCTTATTATTAAAATGCTTCTTCAGAAAAACACTTTTAATTGCATTTACTAGTGTCCTATGCCTTTCTGAAGAAACAATTTTAACAAAAGTCGAAGTAAAAGCAGTGAGAACACACGTCCTTCCCAGTTAAGGGAAATAAACATACAGTCTGCCTGCGGCTAGTGATGGTCCCAGAACATGAGCAGGTTGCTTTTCTCATTAGTCTTTTAAAAAAAGCATGCACGCAAACATTGAAAAGGCAAAGATGACATTTGCTTACAGTATCTCTGCTCTAAAAGCATATTGCCTAAATAATGAACTTAGCTCTGACCTCACAGCATAGAAATAACAGCATCGAAGTATTTCCATAATAACAAAATATGCTGCACCACTAACGGCAGGCTGAACTGGGCTGGAGTCACAGTGACAGATCAGCCTTCACACTGTACTAAGCCTCTGCTATCTCACCAGGCAGAATGCTCAAGTCATGCTACTGTAGTTTCACAAAGTCAAATTTTATAAAAACCAATGGAATTGTTGCAGGTGGGGGGAATCCTTGTTTTCATAAACACATATGATGACAGACAGATTTCTATCTACCAATACTTTATCTTCCAATTCAAAACTATAATAGGCTGCAATTGCCTTTATGAAAACAACAAAGGATTCCAATATCTCAGTGACAAGTCTCCACTTCATTTGGAACCTTCACAGGAAAACCCAGTACGAAAAACTTGACACAGGAGGGGATTCAGTAGCAACAAGCTAGTAACTTGCTACTAACAAGCATTCAAACTCTACTGAGGCATTTATAGCATCCAGGTCAATGAGGATTCTCTAGGGATAAGCAGTAGTAACACCCATTGCTGTATCTTCCCCTCAGTGGGGAAAAAAAAAAAATCAGATACATTAACTGTAAAAGGAAAGGTTTCAGACTGGTAAAAGTGGAGCATCTAACCCACAATTAGAAGTCTGTGGCAGACATTAAAAATTCAAAACTCACTAGGATGAGAATGACAAAAGCACTATTGTCTAAAGTTTGCTTACTTACAAAGCTAAAAAAAGGAGCAAAGCCCTCCAGAGTGTCGTGTCAAAATGTTTATAAATGATGATTAAGGAGTTTTTTTACCAAGACTAATGTTAAAAGAATGATTTGTACACTCATTGCTGGCAACTCTTTCTGGAACTTCTCAAAAGAATCATGATAACGACTGTTTATTTTAAACTCTTTGAATGCAGTCAGATCATGCTGAAGAGTGAAGCTGACAAGTTCTAGCTATTCAGTTCAAGCACCAGGAAAACCATTCCCAGTGTTTCACTGCATGAAACCCTTAAGCTCAACCAAAACCTGTCATGAAACCAAGTTTTTCCAAGAGTTCATGGGACAAGTTACTGTGTCAGGGGCGAACATTCTGAAACAGACTGTTAATGAAATACTCAAAAAGTCACAATGGCATTAGCTGTCCTGTGAAGGATGTCAGCTCTTTAACTATCCTTCTGTAACTCTCCATTATACCTTGAGAGCATGACGTACAGCACCACAGCCCTGACCATACAAACTTACTAAACAAAACCAGTGCCTAAATTAGCACTTGAATTTGGCCAAGGGCATCCTTTTGAAGTATCTTTCCTGATCATGCCCATGTAGACAGCTTTAGTTCATGTCATGGAAATCTCAGAAATCCCTGACATTCTCCAACTGCCAACAGCCATGTGAGATGTGATGAAAGACAGACCTGAGCACAAGAACATGGTGCAGACTGGGCCTTCAGCAGCCTCTTCCCTCAGTGAATCTGCTTCCCTTATCTGCAACACTTCCCGGCACAGGCAGAACCTGAGATGACTGGCTATTTTGTCACCAGGAAACAAAAGCTACATCAATACTAAACAGCACTCACTTGCTTTAAACTGCTGTGCTCAAGTTTCTGGAGATATTTCAGTACAATAAGGTCAGTGTGTGTGGCTTTATATAAATATTAGAGTCCATTTAAGACAGTCCACAGAAATTTTCAGAATTTTCCAAACCAGCAACATTCTTCTGTACTTGCCTGAAAATCAGTTTCAGAGCATAAATAAACAAGAAGGCTCTATTTATCTTATTCATTAACCAAAACACCATCTAAAGTAACACTGATGTGGACCAACATGCCCCCCCAAAAAACAGAAGGATGGACAACCAGTGGTGTAGACACTATTTCTTCATCCTTTAAATCCATGAAAAGGTTTCTGATAATCAAATTTATCCTTTTTAATAAACTGGATGCAGCAATGCAATAATTTACCCAAAGACATTTTTCACTTGGAACCTGCACAAAAATACATTAGTGATAAATGCTGGTGTTGTTTGCACTTGGTAAGTCACATGGAATTTCTGCCTAAATGGAGAATCAGAAGTGATGCTGTCATTACAGACCCTATCCTTCACATCTTGAACACTGTATTAAAATGAAGTTAACAAAGAACATGGAAAGAGACACTGCCACCTCACTTCACTTGTAATTGAATGTCGAGTCGAAGAACCTCAAATTCTATCAGTCGCCGTTTAACAGGCTAGTTCTTCCTAAACACTTGAAAACAAATACATCAACAAAACTGTGACAAGTAATCTCCACTTTGACTATCGGTCACAGGCAGGTGACAACAGAACCTTCTTTCATTATGCTTGGTGCACTGGATTGGTGATGCCCGATACATAGACTGCAGACTGTAATTGGAAGCATGACAAAACTGAGAAAACAGGCACTAATTTATGTACCATTTCCTACTGCTGTCAGAAAAGGGTCAAAGACTCGTTGGAAAGCTACATCATAACAACAAATCCCTCAAAATGCAGTTAGTTATAGCTCTAGTATGTACTATTACACATTCAATTACTTTATTTCTGCAAGAGCAGCCAATCCATAGTTATTCTGTTCCACGCACTTTTAATATGCTTCAGAAACATCTGTTAAAAGAAAGATGCATGCTTGGAGTCTGAATCTTTTTTCCTGTATCGTGCACATCTATAAAACCACAATGATGGAAAAAAAAGAAGTCATGTGTGTAAATCAGGAATAATTCATCTATAATGGCAGGTTGCTGGAGGTAAGGGAGAGAAATAATTTCTAGGAATGTCATGTTCATTTTTAAAAAGAAAAGAGCCAAGAGGACACAAAGCCACATGCTCATATGTTTGCACCTGTGAAAGGTATAGCATGTTCTCATGTAAAGAGCTAGCTGTCAGTAAAAAGTTTCAGTATTTTCACCATATTCTGTTATGCTCTCCAGACAAGTATTTCCTTTATTTCCACAGAAGTAAATAACTTTATTTTATTCATGGGGAGATCTGACATATCGTAGGTTTCACTGTGATTTGTAACACAAAATAGTTTTGCAGGAGCACAGTCCTCTACAATTTCTGGTTCTAGGATAAGTGTACAGAAGCACGGTGAAAAAAGCTATTCTAAAGGCAAAAAGATTTTGAAATGTGTGGAGAGGTCTCACTGTCAACTACAGCCCCCAAAAAGAAATGCCTAACAGTTGACCTAGACAGCTCCCTAACTTTCACTCAAATTACCAAAATTCAACGAGAAACTAAACTAAAAGAAAAACAAAGTACCAAAGGAAAATCAAAACAAATGTCGCCTGCCACAAAACCCACAAAAAAGCTCCAACCAACCAATGCCCTCATAAAACACTCCTGAAAGTCAAAAAACCCCAAGTCTTAACTTGCAACATATCAAATAGTTGAAGCAGATTCTGATCAGTCCTCTCAGACTTTTTTTTTTTTGTAATCCTGCTTTTTGCTATTTATTACTGTATTTTTCACTGCTTTCTTCAAGAATTTTAAGTTAGATCACAGCTCTTTCGGTCCAGGTCAACTGGTAATATTGTCACATACACGAAAATACTTGTAATCCATTTTCCGTTATCTTAACATCTTGTATACAGAATTAAGCTTTTTAAAATTCTCAGAATAAATGCTGCTTAAATTTAGTGCCTCTGATCTCAAGAGCACTCCAGTTTGTTTTTTTTTTCCTAGCTTCTTCCTTTTTCCCATAAAGCTCCATTATTCAGTAACTTTCTGATTTCTTATGAATCTAAACACACCGAAAATTTTAAGAAAAAATTTTATTTGAAACCAGATTATAGATACACTGCTTTTTCCATCTCAGTGGGCCTTTCCACAATACACAGGTCCTTAAGAGTGATAATGCCTTCCAACACCACACTGGATGTCTGCTAAGATCACTGCTAATCCTTCACTCCATTAAATTTTAACTTAAGAAAAATACCGAAGGCATTGCTTTGCAGATCTGTTTCATAAACAGCAAGAAAAAATGCAAGACATTCCAATCCAGAAGTCTTTTACTTAATTACTCCACAACATTTTCAGTATGAAAGACTGAACTTCTACATTTGTTCATTTTACAGAAAATATTCACCAGCAGAGCTCCTGTGCAAAGTTTTAATAACTCATCTTTTATAAAGTTACCACTCAATACAGGTACATTTCTTCCGCATCTAAGTCATAATTTTACATACAGCTACTCTGAAAGTACTGCTGGATGACTGAAGAACTATAAATCAGAAAGTTTTTAATCACTCACACTTGTTAAATTCTGTAATCTTGAGCTCTATTACCCAAATGACTGACATCTGCAATCTTGTTCCATCTATACTATTTGATTTGTACGTACATAAACAGTTGCCACTGACAGCTGTCTGCTGCTCTACTGCAGCAGAATATTTCATCTCAGCAGAAAAACCCATTCATTTTAGGTGCATATGCTGCTTTTTAAAGACAAACATAAAGCCTGCAGGGCACATACCTTTTCGTAGTAAACTATTCCATATTCTTTATCATCGCACTTGACGCAACGGAATTCAATCATCAGGTACATAAAATTGGAGCTTCGTTTTTCCCTCTGAGGAAAGAGCCACCACAGATGTGTATCATTTATTGCAGTGCATCAATCTTCAGCATTCTCAGTACAGCAATTACCCTACTTCCTCTGTGCTGTAACTGATTAATTAGGTTATCAGCTGTTGTAGCAATTATTTAGTTAATAATTTCATAGAACTACTTGAGACCATTATCACCTCCTTCCTGACATCTGTACTACCTCAATTCCCACTTCAAGATACACATTCACACTTAACAGATGAAAACCTGTTTTCAGCAGCAGCTTCCAGCTGCAGGCTAAAGGTATAAAAAAATGCAATGCAGAATAATCAGATGACCACTGGGTAGCTGGTGTTTGCTTTTTTTTCCTAAATCATTACCTATAATTGTGCACATCAAAGAAAAAAAACAAGATATGGAAAAAAGCAAATTTTTTCAAACCAACACATTAAAGAGACAAAATAAATTTTGACTACATGATTAGATTTCCATCTTATTCACCTTCAGAGGAAGATTTGCTTATGTATGCATTTTTTAAATGCTTTACCTAGAAAAAGTGCTTAGAACTTTAAAATCTAGGTGGGAAACAAGAAAAAGGTTTAACAACGAGTAATTTCAGTTCATTTAATGCATTCATAATGGCTTGATTTACACCATAGGCAAAGTGGTTCTCTACTCAAAGCACAGGTCTAGGAACTTTTATTTCACTGTACTCTTACTGTCAGTGAAAAGGGAAAAAAAAAAGGAAAAAAAACGAAAAAAAAGGGATAAGAAAGAGGGTAGGCTTATTTCTAAAAGACATCAAAATATTTATAGAGGTTTATAAAAACACAGATTTCAGTTAAAAAAAGAATCTGATTTCCAAAGCTCTAATTACATACAAGACAACAAAAATCTCAGGGCACAACACAGGAAAAAACAGAGCTCTTTGGCGCAAGACGAGTATAACAAATTAAACAATTTGAGGTGACTTTGGTCAGTGAGGGTTAAAATCTCATTCAGGCATTAAACTACCAGATTATTCTCTTTTTTTTCAATATTCATTCAAATCTTACAAATGTCTTTTCTCAGCACACAAAGTCAAAAAAATAAAGTTGAACAGGTCTGAAGCCAAGGAACAGGCTGTATGTCTAAAAGCTTCCCATCACAATCTAAATCCTAGAACTAAGTTAGTCATGCCGAACAGTGTTCGTTCCAAGCTGTTCCAAATTATTAATAAAGTCTGTCTTCCATGATCAAGTTCACTTGAACCTGAAAACAGCTAAGACAGCTGTGTGCTGTGGTGGATGAAACGCTGTACATAACCTGGCCATGAGCACTGGCTGCCCCCAAACCAACTCTGTGCTGAGCTGCTCCTCAGCAGGGTGAGCAGCCCGCCACGGGAGGGGACGCTGCCCCTCTGCGCTGTGAGACCCCACCTGCAGAGCTGCACCCACCTCTGGGACCTCAACACGAAAAAGATGTGGACTTGACGGAGGGAGTCCAGGAGGCCACTAAGATGCCCCGAGGGCTGGAATACCTCTGCTCTGGAGACAGGCTGGGAGAACTGGGGTTGTCCAGCCTGGACAACAAGAGGCTCCAGGGCCTTTAAAGGCCCTTCCAGTGCCTAGATGGGACCGGCAGGAGAGCTGGAGAGGCACTTTAGACAAGGGCCTGATGTGAGAGGACTTTACTGTGGGTGCCAAGGCACTGGCACAGGATGTCCAGAGAGACAGCAGAAATCCGATCCCTAAAAACATTCAAGGTCAGCCTGGACAGGGTCCAGAGCATCCTGATCCAATTGAAGATGTCCTTGTTCATTGCAGAGGGGTTGGACCGGATGGCCTTTAAAGGTCCCTTCCAAACCAATCTATTCTGTGATTCTCATCATTGCTAAAGTAAAATCCAATTTAAGCTTTCAAAGAATTACTTTTTTTTTTTTTACCATATGCACTGGCAGTTGAAGAAAAAAAAAACCAAGCAGTTAAGGGTTAAGTCTCCTAAACAAGTGAAAGTTCATATTAGCATAATAAAACCCCCCAAAATTCCAAACCTGATGTACAATGACTTACCTCATTGATCATTTCTATTTCTCTAAAGGTGAGTCTGTCCAGCCAGTCCACTTTCACCATGTGACCTTGCCGATGTGACTTGGTGAGCTGCACGAAAAAACCAAAATTGTAACAATTTAAATTGCTCAGAGTAAGAAAAAGAACACCAAAGTTATAACAGAGATACTAACATGAAATCAGAGGAAAAAAATAAAGGAACTGAAAAAAACCTCGCTTGAACAGCATACACACAGTAACACAGTACACACCTTGTAAACAGCCAAACCATGCCATAAAAAAAAGTCTACTATCTAAAATATCAGTCCCAGAAAGACCATAATAATTATCCAAGCACATCAACTTTGCTTCTTTAACACAGCAAAGTTATTTCTTAACTAAAGTCACACAAGAAAGACATTCCATTTTTCGTATTACTATGTGTTATACAGTAAAACTCACCAAGCCAAATAAAAATAAAGTATTTCAAAAACTATCCATATTGAATAATTATGCCTGTGTCAGCCTTACCTAAACAGGTTTCCAGACTGGGACTGCAACTGATCAACTGAAGATCTTAGAGCAAGTCATAGACAGCTTGCTCTCTCTTTTAGTCATCTGATAAGTAGCTTAAGTTTTATTCCTATGTTTACAAATTGTAGTAGCAATAGCAAGGAAGTTGAGTAAAGGACTCATTAAGAATGGAGGATAAGATGAGAGCATACTACTTGTAGTTTCAGATACACTAACACAATTGTTTATGAAACATCCAGCAGTAGAACACACAAATATAAATATCGTCTTTTTGGCTGCTAAGGAATGATAATTGTTTCTTCAAAAAAAACCCAGTAATTATTGCAGAATGCAAGAGATGAAGAGGGACTAGAAGACATGAACTTCCTTCACTTCTCAAAGAAATCAGGATCTGTCTAGAAAATGGCTAGCAAAGAGACCCCTCAAAATTATTCTCATTAGGGGAAAGGTTACAACGATTATTTCGTTAATGTAGTTCTGTGGTCAGCCTGCCGACCCATGAGCATCTAAATGTGAACAGGCCATAAAGTCACACCAGCTGTCACTTCTTGCCCAGCTAAGGGACAGGCAACATACAGAGACCTAGGAGTAGGAATGGAAGGTATTGGATGCAGGAGAACACAGCAGCAGCCTGCTGCTTCCACATAGAACTGGAGATGGTATTAGCACAAAAGAACAACACAGAAGATTTAAGACTTGGAATACACTGGGAGATGTCCAGGTTGCACAGTCTGTCAGATATGTGCACTAGACCTTCCATAGCTCAACACTAGAGGTACACTAAAAATAAAATTGACTGTGAAGACAGAGAAGTGAAGAGTTTGCACCAATTGTACCTTTTCATTATTCTCTCTCAAATCCCCACTAAACTGACGTCTTAACAGTATAGGCACAAGTATGCTGGGCTAAAGTTTATCTAATCAAAGTCTTGGGAAAAAAACTTGGTCACAAATTCTTAGTTCATTTTCTTGTTCACTGCACTAGAGAATAAAGAAAATAAAAGCAATTTTGTATGCTTCAGAAGAAAATTATTAATACTTAAATCTTTAAACCTCCCTTATAGAAGAAAAAAGTCATAATACACCAATTAATTAGGCCTGCATACAAGGGCTGGGAGATCTGTGGGCATATAGGTACACATGAAGAACTGTTGTCTTGAATTAATATTTAAAGCTTAAAATAAGTGAGAAGCTGGTGTATCCCCTTCAGGGAAAGAAGCATTCATCATCTGCTACTAAGTAAGATGCATCCCTTTAGATAGTATCTCAACATTATTATTATCTAATTTCATTCAGCCAGCGGAAGGTGTGAGGGAAATGAACGGATCAAAAAGAACTTAAGAGTCCTTCAGGTTTAAGTAGAATAAATTAACACACCACTCATGGGAGAAACATCTTAATGTCATTCATATTTGAGCATGCTAAAATATTCCATGCTCTTCCCATTAATATTCCTCAGTAAACAAACAATCTGCATTCACAATGCCTCCAGAATGTAAAGCCATGGCTTTTTCATCAGTAGCACTTTTACTAGCAACATTCATGTGTTTTGTGAGAGCACAACCATATGGCACCTCAAAATGAAAGGCGAGACTTGCCACAGTATCAATTATTTAAAGTAAAAGGATGCAACTCCTTGACCACCCAGTCACTGGTTTTACACAAATTCCATGTAATACTAAGAAGCACATACAGACATAAACTCAGAAGCATGTCAAGAAAAGAGTTATCTTTTAGATGGAGAAAAGATCCTTCACCAGCTCTTCTCTAAAGTTACCTGTTATCTGGAGGACCCTAGTTTGGGCTCTGCTACCAGATATCAACCAATAGCACAATACTGGACAAGTCTGTTCAATGAACAGAAAGAAAAAAAACACAAAAACAAGAACAACAAAGTCCACACAAACTCACCATGTATCCACCTAAGTCCTAGCCTTTTTACCTGTATCTAAATATACCTTCACACAGAGTAGTATGAGGAAGCATTCAGCAATTGATGAATAAGTCACAGGAAAACTGAAGCTGTTTGTGTTCGAACAATGGCTGTTTAGGAGTGACACATCTCAAGAACCTCCCCTGCTCTGTAAACAGCTGTGCAAATGAAAGCTCCTATAGACACACTACCCAAAAACCCTACTGATTTCCCTAGCATCTGATGGTAAAACGTTTTTATAAAAAGGACCACAATGAAATACCGGTGAAAACACTCATCTTTCAGAAATTAGCATCTCCCAAAACAGCTTTCAGAAGGCAAGAATGGTGACAGTGATGTTATGAGCTTTCTGTTAGCCATTAACTACAACTCTTAAATGGGATGTGAAAGAATTCTCTCCTATTCCTAAGAGGCCTTGAGCCATCATCATCCAAAAGCCAAAATAACAGGCTAAAATAGAATGAGCTATTTTAAGACTGAAGTACTCTATTTGTGCTTTTTGAGCTAGAGAGTGTGAGTGGTAATGT
Organism: Melanocharis versteri; assembly: GCA_013397845.1. Classification (NCBI taxonomy): domain Eukaryota; kingdom Metazoa; phylum Chordata; class Aves; order Passeriformes; family Melanocharitidae; genus Melanocharis; species Melanocharis versteri. The sequence continues at coordinate 1,894,580 of VZTG01005544.1, read as the reverse complement.
TTGCATAACAGAACTAACATGAAAGGGATGGCCTACACTCTCAAAGCCTTTCTCAGAAACCCACTGCATCCATCATATAACAATATGACGAACTGGAAATAAGACTTGATATTTAATGTCTCTCTACAGGAGATTCCTTAGGCCAGAGGGCATTTATTCTACTATGATCATGAAATGGGGCACCACTGGCTTTAATGAGGTTTCCATTATAAATTCAATGCAAACTACACTAATAAAACAGAGGCCCTAAATGAAAGTTAGTTTATGGCTGTCATAAATCTCTAGATGAGAAAACGGTTCTATCTTTCATTTGGAATCCCACAAAGGTCTGGATAAAACGTGGGAGACCAAGATTAAGAAGAAAGCTCACTGAGTAAGTGGACTGAGTGGTTTGGAAAGCTTGGGGTAAGCTTACCTGAATAATCAGAGATCAGCTAGTAAAACAGTCTAGTAACTAACACACTCTGATCAATTCCAGTAGTTTTGATGGCAAGAATATACTCTGTCATCAAAAGCTTGGAGGCAAAAATACTAATATACATATTCATGAGCTGGGTTAATTTTTGCAGTTCTATTCAAGTTCTTTCTAATGTAGTTATGTCACACACTTCTGAACACTATGCCAGACAGCCTCAAAGCTAATGGATGGCTTCTGAAAGAAACCAGACTGTCCTCAAAAGTCACCATTAGGAGATGTTCTTATTAAACCTGAAGGAATTTTGGCTTTAAGCATCCTCAAGGCATATTCATGTTTTCATTCTCTACAAAGAATTCAGATCTTAAGTTGTTCCAACAGAATGCTATGTTTATTGAAAGGTACTTACATGTCCCCTTTTAAAAAGCACTTCAGAAGCAATTAAATATGATCTGCTTTACTCCTTTGGATAAATCCTGTGAAACGCCTAAATTACCAAAGGAAGAGCTCCCACATGAGAAAACAGCACAGGAAGCTGTCTTCATTTCACTCCAGTGAAGTGCATGCTCGTCACATACATTTTAAAGGTCACTTGCTATTCCATTACCTTTGCCAGGCGGCTCATTTGATCTTCAGAGACTGTACTGCTGGTTCTCCCAGGAGTTTTGGTGGGCTCTGAGCCATCAGCTTCTACATTGGGCCAGACTTTCAAGTCATGCATTCCTTGTCGAAACATACTGCAGGGAAAAATGCAGAATCACTTCAGTAAATTCAAAATAATACAGCTGTCAGAAATCAAAGTTCAGCAGCAGCTGCAAGAAAATGAAGTGGCTTCCTTTGCCAAAACTACAAAACTGCATAATTGAACACTACTGCAAAAGTGCCTTGCACTTTGTGCCCTCTGTGGCCATTACTTTACTGGCACATGGAATTTAGAAGAAAATTGTGAAGTCTGAGATTACTTATTCAGCAAGTGGAAGAAAAATGGGTAATTCCCCAAGTCAGTGGGGTGGTACAAATGCAAACTGAGGAGAAAGCTCGACCTTCATAGCTTCATCATTTGTAATGAAGCAGAAAGTATTCCTCTTGACTTGCAAATTATAACAGTAACCCTAGGTCTGCCAGTATGAAAAAAAATCCACTAAAAAACTACCTAAGTTGCATTTGAAGGTCAACAGACATAAAGCAGCCTTCTGAGCTGCCAAATTAAAAAAAAAAATACACCAAGCAAAAAATGCCACACCCTCCACACACCACTTTCTCCATCAATGCTTGAAATTGAATTGATAATTGAAAGTGTGCAGTGAACAGACCTTTGCAGGGTAACTGACCACATCTTTCCTCTGCAAAACACTGCTTCCCTTGCATATTTGTGCTGATCCACCCATAGAAGATGCCCCAAGAAATCAAGTGCTTTACTTTTGCCAACAAGAAATGATCACCTAACTCTAACAGATTCAGGTAAATACAACTGACAAGAACATTTTAAAAAGTAAACCATTAAAAATTAGAACAATTAGAAAGAACTTGAATTTACACATCACTTCATGGAATACTACTGCAAGGGTTTTCATTTACAAACTACAAAATTCAGAAATTTTTTGTTGGTTTCTCTCCATCTGTTTCATCGAAGTCCCACATACCGGAAATAAGACGTATAAATGAAATTTATTTTTATCTTTTTTCAGGTACTGTGCTCTAAAGCTTTAACAGCTAACAGCAGTCTTTGGGGCACAGTCCAAATGATCAGGTTCCTTTTTTTGCCCTAAGACAATGTCGTTCTTTTTTTGTCAAAGCAGTATCCTCAATGAGAGAGATACACTCTCTCTAGAGTCACTTTCTGCATTCAAGCATCATTAGAACAGCTTTCCTAATGATAATCTAAACTCTTCCTGCACTTCAGTCTAACCTTATTACTTCTCATCCACCAGCAAGACAAAACAGGCTATTTCTCCCCATTTTTCAGTAGAATGTACATACAAGAAAAATGTTCCTACATTCTTTTTTTTCAGCCTCACTAGGCACAACACCTTCTCCATCACACCTATTTGCTATATATTCAATGACACAGACTCCCAGTAGTCAGGAACCTGATTGAAGTTGGTTGCAAAGAACAGAACACACCCCAGCTGAGTGGAAAAGAAAAGGATAAGAAAAGAAAAGGAAAAGGTTACAGCAGTGTATCTGATGCACATACTTGTAAACCGCTCATGTAGCCAATGTTGTTTGCACATTTTGCAAGAGCAGAATGATGCTGAACCACACAAAATTTAAGATTAATTTTAAACTACAAGTCTGTTCCTCTGTTTTCCTGGGCAGCTGCTCCCCACTCTGTATGTGATAACAATCAATTGCAAAAAAGTATCTGTGCCTCATAATCTTCCTTAGACCACAACCTATTTTTTCAGTCTCTTCTGCACTTAGATAAGATCCTTTCGAGGTATTGTTCACCTTCCAGCACATTTGTAATCCTCCCCACCTTAGTCTTACCATCCACACATTTACTGAACACACCCTCTATTGGATCACAGCATATTCACTTTGAAAAGTGCTGATTTACTGAGTGACATTTTACTCCCTATAAATAACACTGCATTCACAGCCTAATTGCAAGCCAATTAAATAAATTGTTTTAAGTAATCAGTACTGGCACCCATGCATTACAAGGGTGTCGATGTGATTCCAGCACTTGCCATCTTAAAATCCAAGCTTGCAGATCTTAAAAAAAAAAATTAAATTTGGTGTTATACAGAAGACTTCTTTTATACAACAGTGCAGCAAGTGTGAAATTACAGTCAGGAATAAGTGGAGTAAATCACCTATATATCTGATTTGTTTCTTCTGGAACTGTTAACAAAATATCTAAAACTGTTTACAAAATATCTAAAAACTTATCTCTCATAACCAGTGCTACGTTACTATTCACAGGTGAGCTTCAGACGTGCACCAGAGAAGAAAAAGCAGTATACCCATATTTTCCAAAGAGTGAGACTGTTGTTCCTCCCACAGGAATGGCTTTACCAGGTCCATACACATCCCAGATGGTCAGAGCCACCTGAGCATTGCGAGGCAAGTCTGGATACTTCACAGGCAGTTTCAGCCACTCATTCCAGCTGCAGAGAAACATTATTTATTAGCCACAAAGCTTTACAATTCAAGTTACTCTCTGTTAGTTTACACAACCCAGATACTCCTCATATGGGAATTAACAGCAGGTCTGACAGCCTGTCTGATTCCGACTTGAACTTAACACAGTTCGTTTTACCCATGAGAAACTTGGTAGGAGGAATCCAAACAAGAGGGAGAGAAAACAGCAACATGCTGCACCTGATGTTTTTCTAAATTCCTGAACGCTTATGCTATAATTAACCAATAGTAGTATGTTGTGAGTTAAGTAATAGCCAATAGATGTATTGTAGCAGTCAAAGACCCAATGAACACGTAGCTTGATTAATAAACATACAAAAGTGTATAAATGACACTAGTTCTTAAAACAAACGTCTTTTTTCCTGTCAAACTTGTGAGTGAGTCCTTCGTGTCGTGTCCGCCTCAACAGCGACATCCTCAGAATAAATATTTCTTAGGCTAGATGGACTATTTTCCTGTGGGCTTTAAGCATTCAAACACCTGTCTGAAGCATGACTAAAAGGCTACAGACCAAAAGAGAAACACTGTGGCTTGATGACTGAGTAGCAAGGATCAGGTCATCAGCAAACAGTATGAAAATATGTCACTCCAGGCCCCAGAAGCTACTCAAGTAAGAAGACATGCTCAAGCACACAAGTAGCAATTTTACCACTTACCCTTTACACAAAAAGGTTGTGTTTGTGCTGTCAGGATTACACTAACCATACGGACACTTGAAGAAACATATGCCATTTTGAAAAAGACAACAGAAAAAGAATCTCTGACAGAAACAAAAACTTGATGCCCCAGCAACTATGAAGAATATGAAATAAAAGGCAAGCCACTTACTTCCATCTAGTGCTAAAAGCCTTGTAGGAAGTTCTAACGGGAAGAGCAAGAGGCTTCCCCTCTGCAAACACCTGACAAGTTACATATAAGTCAGAGCAAGTCTCTTGGTACAGTCCCGAGAACTTCAGCATCGGATCTTCTAAAAGAGCTTTGTAGCTTTTCTGTTCTCTTTTCCCTTCCAGACTTCCTCTGTGAGGGAGGGGGCAGGAGAGGAGGAGAGAGAGAAAACACAAATAAACCAGAATTTAATTTTATCCATAGTAGAAATCCTATTGCATTTCTGTAGCTTATACTTAGATGACCCAGTACTGAGGCTATTCTCACTTTGCATTACTTGCTTGTAGTGAAATCCAAATACTAGAGAGGAACTCAGGATGTGAAATGCTGAGCAAACATGGAATGCATTGCTGTACTGATTTAGGTGGGGGTGGGGGGAAGAGCAGGGAAGGCAAGAATTACTTGTTTGTCTTTTAAATGGAGGTAACCTCTTCTAGTACAACCTGTGGATTCTCAGACACTCCTTAAGTAAGGCAACAATAAACGAGAAGACATTAAATGCTATTTTTAAAAAAGACCAAATAAACATCAGATTACGTGTGTTCCAAATGCTCTTTGGGAAAAATAAAACCCAACACAACCATGGTAAGTGAATCTTGATTTTTAAGATCTATGAAATGTATGACTGGTTTTGGAAGTCAATCATCCCTCAAACCCACCAAAAAAAAAAAAAAGTTCACTTATGCAGACTGTTAAAACAAAATCTGGTTAAAGCCTTACAACACCTTGCACAATGCCACTGTTAAGAAGAATTGATGGAATTTCTCAGGCTTCAGCTATACCACAACAAAAACAGTCATGCACATTAGATATCTGACTGTGGATGCACAAGTTAAAACAAAACAAAAAAAAAATGCGGTGGTTGTGATGGGAAAACATGTAAGATCAATCCCCCACCAAACAAAAATCTGTATGTTTCACAAAACCACTTCAGAGTAAACGAACAAGTTACTTGTAAGGAACTGGCACTGCACATTCTAAGGATGACATACGCTTCCATGTGCTAAAACAAAAAAATGCTAGTTATAATTTTGTTTGGTGGAATGAACTAACAAAAAGGTCACATGAATCTGGCTCCTGATGGCACAGAACAGTGTGGGCTGGCAGGGACCTTAAAGATCATCCAGTTCCAACCCCTGCCATGAGCAGGGCCACCTTCCACTACCATTACCTGCTCAGAAGTCAAAAAACCCTTAATAAGCTTCTCCAAGTTAGTTTGCCAGAAAAGTACACTACATTTTAGAGTCAGCCACATCCCTCCTACACCAAATTTCCCATTGCTGTGATGAAGTATATTAAAAACAAACCAAAAATTACATCACCGTATGGTAACTCCAGCTTCAACAAAAGTGCTTCCATGTGCCCAGGTAGGAACGTATTTAGGTGCTGCAGCACCTGGACCTTCCCACAGTAAAACAACCCACTAAGAGCACCGTGCTTTCACAGGAGCATGGAAACAAGCAGGAAGAGTGTCACCAGTTTATCTCCTTCCCTTAACACTGAGGAGCAAGCTGTGACACAGCGGTGGNGGGGGCGTGGCGCGCAACATGGCGGCGGCAGCGCGCAGCCGCCTGCGGTGCGCGAGGGTTGGTACCTGTGCCGCCTGGGGGCGGAGAGGGATGGGGCCTGCTGGCAGCCTCACAGAATCCGAAAGNATTATTTACCAGAGCATGTAGTAACAGGGCAAGGGGGGATGGCTCCAGAGAGAGTAGCTTTAAACTAATTAGAAAAAAATTCTTTGCTGTGAAGGTGGTGATGCACTGACACAGGTTGCCCAGAGAAGCTGCGGCTGCCCCATCCCCGGGAGCGTCCAAGGCCAGGCTGGACGGGGCTGGGAGCCACCCGGGATAGTGGAAGGTGTCCCTGCCCACGGCAGGGGGTGTGACAGGATAGGCTTTGAAGGTCTCTTGCAACGCAAACCAATCTGTGATTCTATGATATGACAGGTGAGAGGCTATGGGAGCCTGCACTGACAATCGCTGCCTCAGAGCACCTGAGGACACGGGACATCTGACACGCGTTCGCGGCACAGCTCCAGCCCGGCCCCTCGCCCGCCCCGTCCCGTCGCCTCCCCGCGGGCCGGGATGCTGGCAGGGACGCTGCAGGAACCCGGGGCTGAGCCAGCACCGCCTGTCCCCGGGCACCGCCGGGCTGCGGCACCAGCGCACACCCGCCGAGGGGCGAGCGGCCCGCTACCCCNGCAGCCGCCTGCGGTGCGCGAGGGTTGGTACCTGTGCCGCCTGGGGGCGGAGAGGGATGGGGCCTGCTGGCAGCCTCACAGAATCCGAAAGTGTGCTGAGTTGGAAGGGACCCGCAAGGATCATCGAGTCCAATTCCTGGCCCTGCACAGGATACCCCAGCTGCGTGGTAGGAACCATGTGCCTGAGAGCATTTCCCAAGGGCTTCTTGAACTCAGACAGGTTTGGTGCTGTGACCACATGCCTGGGGAGCCTGTTCCAGTGCCGAGCCACTCCCTGGGAGAAAAACCTTTTCCTGAAATCCGGCCTGCACATCCCCTGACTCAGCTTCATGGCATTCCTTCAGATCGTATTGCTGGTGACTGGAGTGAAGAGGTCGGTACTTGCCCCTCGTCTTCTGCTCATGAGGATCTCGAAGACCACNCCGCCGAGCCCCGACGCCGCTCACTCACATCTTCAGCTGCACGTTGATGTCCAGGTCGCAGCTGTACACATAATAAAGCCTCTCCGTCTCGCCCATGGCGGCCGCCGCCGCTGCTCCCCGCCCGCCCCCTCAGCGCCCGCGGGCACCAGCGCCGGCCTCCCCGGCCGCGCTCCGAGCATGCGCCGCCGCCGCCATCTTGAGTAAGGGAGGAAGGAGCGGTGCCAGCCNAGGCTGAGCAAACCAAGTGACCTCTACTACTGCTCTTAAGGCTTCACCTCCAGACCTTTCACCAGCCTCGTGGCCTCCTTTGGACCCTCATAGAATAATTTGGGTTGGAAGGGGACTTAAAGCTCCTTTATTTCCCATTTCCTGCCATGGGCAGGGACACCTTCCCCTGGACCAGGGCTCCATCCCCTAGGCCAGGGCTCCCCTCAGAGATCAGAGCTCCATCCAATTATGCCATTATTTATACACAAAAGTTCAGAGTCAGTAACTTTTCTAGTAAAGCTCCTCTATTATGATTAATTAAGTAGTTTCCATGCCAGTTAGATAATCTCAGCTCAAGGAAAGGGTCTTCATCATGGCAGGGGTCACACAATGATTCTACATCAGGCACAGGCAGCCAGAAACTACCCACAACTAATGTATTGTAAATAAACATAGGATTAAAAAAAAATTAATGTTTTGACAATTAATACAGATTGTGAGCATCTTTAAGTGACAAAAATACAGATACTACGTGCACATAGTCATTAATATCCTACACTTACTCTATGTAGGCAAAGCAGCCAGCACTGTCAAACATAAGTTTTGTGTTTTATGATCCACCACAGCTGCTGAACTTCTCAAGACTGCTGAACAGTAGTAGTATAAAAGTATAAAAAGTTCTATTTTGCTCTAGCTCACTGTACTTAGAGCAGTGTTTGTCCAGAGGAAGCATCCAGACCGGTGCTCTCTCACAGCACAGCTCAGACTAAAAAAAAAAAGGATAATTGTCACCTGGAAACAGCATTTTCTCTTCCATTTTCACTGCAGGACAGGGTTGACAGGTGAATGTGGAAGGACATCTCAGCTAGCTCTTTTCTCCTGTAAGTCAGCAGCTATGAGGGAAGAGATCAAAGCAGGGGTGCAATGCTTCTTTCAAGAGAAGGACTTTTTCACCGAAACACTATTTTTTTCCCTCTCAGGTGCTGTGACCAGAAGGTCTTTCTTTTCTTTGTCTCCAAAACAAACAGGAAACTAGAGAAGTCATGACCCAGAACTATATATCACTAAAATGAAGTCTTTACTTTCCAGGATTACAATGCTGGCATGTGTCATGAGTGCAAAACATAAATTAAGTATAATTAAATTAACAAATTCCTCTACACAGTAAAGGTGATCTTTTATCCATCTTTTTCTATCTTAATTCTCCACTTTCTGATCACATTTATGGTTTCAGCAGCCCTGGCAGCTGCCATTTTTTTGTTGCTTGCCTAATAATTTTTGATGGTTTCTGTTTGTTTGTTGCTTTGATTCCAGCCCTGTTTTTTTTTACATAAAATCTCTGTTTTCCATAACAGGAATAAACAAGCATAATTTTTTTTCTTGGCTGTGAAGAAAAAGTAAAATATAAACCTGAAAATATTTAAAAGATAAATAAATCTCACTGTTTTAAAGCTAAGCAATGTATGTCTCTGTGCACAAACAGCAAGTACATTCATATGCGTGTATGTGTTTCGGTATGATTTTTTTTTGTCAGGAAGAATTAAATTCTTTCTCAATTAATGGAATTAGTAATATAAGTCTAATAATCTCACAGTCTGTTTCACCGCTAGAGGCATTTTTAGGTCATTATTGAAGCTTTGTTTAAAAAACGAAAAGAAAGCTAAGGGAAAGAAATTACAGAAGGCCTCTGGAGTCGACATTAGAAAAAGTTTTTGGAGTGGTTTATCTCCCAACTTTTTCAGATTCCAATGTGTCTAACTAGATAAGTAAATTAGGTGAGGCAAAAGAAGAGAAAAATGTTTAGGAGAGACATTTTTGACAATAAAATTGAAGAAAGATGCTATTTCAATCAGAATTGTCACTTTATACCGCTTTCTGATATTAACAACCTTACATTTCTAGGTTCTCAGATACTGCCACAGAGGCAGATAGAAAGAGTATTTTTCATCTTGAAGGGTCCTGAAGCACTTGGAAGAGGCAGTGATGAACGTCCAGAGCCATTGCTTGTGCTCTGACACAGCTCTGGCCAGAGGTGACGGGTGTCTGTGCTGCCACACACCTACAGCCAGTAAAGCTGAATGGGGCCCTTCCCTGTGGAGCAGATGCAGAGCTGGATAAGGGCATCATCCTGTTTTGCTCTCTGCTGCCACTTCTATGTGTCCTTCAGGGCACTTGACACTTGTGGCAACATCTGTACTAAATGATAAAAGCAACCACCATGGGCTGTTGCCCCTGAGTCAAGTAGTTCATATGACTCACAGCTACCCTCTCTTGATCTGGCCCCTGCAGAGTGGTCCATCCGTATCCCAACTGGTCTTTCTCTCTCTTCTAAGCTTCAGTGGCCACTCCTGTGGCCAAAAGATGATTATTTATGGGCATGTTTTCCAGCTCGAAGTGCCTGATGTAGTAGCAGACACTGTGTGAGGCGCTGGCTCAGGTTTCCCAGGGAAGTTTTGGTTGCCCTATCCCTGGAAATGTTCAAGGCCAGGTTGGCTGGAGCTTGAAGCAACCTGGTGTAGTGGAAGGTGTCCCTGCCCATGTCAGGGGAGGAGGAGGCTGGCACTAGAGGATCCTTAGGATCCCTTCCAACCCAAACCATTCTATGGTTCTGTGATCGTATGAAATAAGGGCTGTTTTACTGCCTGCAGGAAGGTTTTCATGGTGTGACATCTAGGGCACGTCATGAGGGCACGTTACGGCGGTTGCGTGTTTCTGGTTTTGGCCTCTTGAAATAGGGCAGGATTATTCCAAGTGTTGCATTTCAAACAAGGCACATCTGTTCTCCTGTTGCTGTTCTGCAACACACCCATAAGCAAACTCTCCTGGCAACTCTGCTTGGGTTTCTTCCTTAAGGAGACTAATAAATACATTTCACGAGGGAGTCCAGGAGTGAACTAGTATGCACACTGTACAGGCAGCTACATCTATGTTGATAGCAGGAACACGTTCTGGAAGCAAACCAGAGTGTCAAGATTCCTGATGCTCCAAGTGCATTGTGAAGCAAATCCTGACCTTCATTGTGCCAACAGAAAAAGTGGCATCTGTCCATTGTAGGCTTGGGGTGAAGCTAAGAGCGACATGAGGGACTATTAGGACTTACTGGTGGCCGGTCCCTCCTGCTTATGGCTCACAACCCCATTTCAGGGAGTTCTGTGTCCCAGCAGTGCCATAGAAATCAGTCTTCTGCTCCACCACAGCCCTGCCTGGCCCAGACATGGACTCCACTGAGCCATCTCCCACTCTTAGACTAATGTCCCATCCCCACAGAGGTGCCTGATGCCCCGATCTGTACCTGCCCTAGCAGCACTGCAAGTCTTCCCTTCTTTCTGGTGGGTGCAATGGGAAAGGCCCTGGCTTTCTGCCTGAGGACAGCCTGGACACATGTTCTTGTAGTGCTCTAACATTTACGTGAGTGTTTGATCTTGAAACACCAATTTAAGTCAGCATATGTAAGTGTTCAAAATTTCTTTGGAAAGAAGTACACCCAGAGAAATCTATTTTTTTCTCATGAAAACTTTAAGTAACTGGCTAGCTATACCTAGCTTTAGTTACTTGCTGATATTATGCCATTCTTGTCATTGGAAAAAATACAGCAAGCATGAGATTGACACTCCTCATTGCTGTGCTCATGCATTAGAATCTCCCCCACCCCTCTTCTGTTTTTCAGTCTGATAGTTTGTCAGCTCCCAGAAGTCTGATGAGGTGAAGCATCAAGAAAACAGTGGGAGCAATAGAGAGGTCTGCTGCTGACACGATTCTCTTTGGAGGGAATGGAGCTATTTTTCTTGTTTTGAAGTAGAAGTGTCACTCGCAGTTCACATTCGAGTGATAGCCACAGAGAAATATGTAACCTCTCAATCCCACCAAGAAATATATGCCATCTTCCAGAGGACAACACTGATTCCTTATACACCATCTATTTTCTGCTGGTGGGACTACCACGATAGGCAAGAGGACTGATCAGATGTTCAGCCATGCCCCATATTCCTTGTAAAGACTTTCAGCAAAATTGCTGAAAGTAGCTGTGTTGTCAGACTTGTTTTATCTTTCCTGAATGTGGACATCTGTCTGCTAAAAACTGGACTGAGACAACTAGGAACTATACATAACCCTTAGTGCATCTGTCAGATGATAATGACTTTCGCTCACTAATGAACTGGAACAAAACTGACTTGGCAACTGCCTTTTTCCCTCTAGTAATATCCTGAGAAAGACTTTACGTGCTGGATGTACAGCAGAGAGAGTTTCTGCTGTTCAAATACCACAGTGGTGGTCAGGTTTTCAGAACCACAGTGGAGAGGTGGTTAGCACATGGTTATTGTATTTCCCTAAAAGATGGATAAGAATGGAGTTTAAGAAAAGAGCAGCCCTTCCCTTCCCTTCCCTTCCCTTCCCTTCCCTTCCCTTCCCTTCCCTTCCCTTCCCGTTTTACATATGCATGTTTTACATGTCTTTGTAAGTGCATTAAAAGGTCATTGATTCTTAGACTGTAGATGCTAAATGATTTTAAGTGTCCACAAGAAGCAGTTATTTTTGAGTTAAATTCAAGCCTTGTTTTATCACTTGGGTCCAAGAACTGATTCTTGTCACAGTTCTAGCCTTGGAACAGAGGTGTCCTTGTGCTCAGAAAAATTCAAATATAGATGATATAGAGCCGGGAGTAGATGTCCAAGGTCTAACAGAGTGTTCAGCCAGCAATGTATACCCCTGCAGAGAGCTGAGACTCTCACAAAGGTCTGGATCCTGATCCATGGATCCTGATCTTGAAAACACAAAGCAATGCATAAAGTTCTAGTTGAAGACTCGGAGCACCAGTTGCTTTGATTTGTGTAATTTTACCTAACAAGGTTCACTTGCCACCTGATCTTATATTTTTCTATTTTTCATGGCTAAGTAGTACAGTCTAGTGTATGCCCAGCCTATTCTCATTAAGTGATCGTATGAGAAAACAAACTCTCTAAGTCCTTGTTTCCCCAGCCTTCTGTCCAAAATCATTCCTTGTGCTCAAATGAAGCCAGGACTTGCCAGCATCTCTTATCTCTTCATCCACTCAGTCCCATCCTTTGCTGTTACCAGCTCTAGCTGTTCAGTCTGTCTCAGCAAGTTCCACTTTCCAAGCTCCACTAGGACCACGAGATGTGTGTGCTGACTCCTGATTAGAAACAACTTTTTTTTTATTTTGACACAGCCGTAGGGGTCTCTTTTATCTGAGCCCAATCCAGATTAGTGCATTTTTGGTAATTTAAGGAGCCTGGTCCTCACAGTCTTACCTTGCTCCTGGGACATTTGTCATACCAGTCAGTCAGCTCTGCCCTCAGTGGCCATTGATGGAGTTTAAAAATCATAGAATCATTTAGGTTGGAAAAGACCTTTGAGATCATCGAGTCCAACCATTAACCCAGCACTGCCAAACTCTCTCCTAAACTATGCCCCCATGTGCCATATCTCCATGACTTTAAAATCTTTCCACAAATGATGAAATGATGGAGAAGACGGGCACTTGAGTTACACTTACAACTTGAGTTCTCCAAGGAATAGGTAGACATGAACAAGAGTATTATTAAATGAATTCTTGATTATAGTGAAATATTTGTTCTAATCCATTAATGCATGATTTTACCTTTTTGTGCTCAGTACCCTCAGGTTTCATCACATCAGCTGAATATGAAGCACTGGACTTCTTTAAACATTTCATTTCCGTTGAAATGACAACAAAGCTCTGGACTTTCCTTTTGTTATAGAATAAGCCTCTGAAATAACTCTCTTTGGAGGAGTCCCTGAACTCATTAATCTCTATATAACTTGAACTCAATAAAGTTGCACTAGGGAAGAGTTTGGCCCATTAACTTTAGTTTTCTAATGCTGTTTAGTCAATAAGCCATATAATTCCCAAAACAAAGAAGGGGAAAGAATAATAATAATAGGAAACATGAAATGTCAACACAGCCAATTCAGAAGGGGAAAAAAAAAAAAGCTAAAACTGAGCAAGAATACCGAGTCAGGTCATCACCTGGAGAAAATCAGTGTAAGTTCAGTGAAATTAGGTAAATTGTATTCAATTACCTCACATCAAGTCCTAGCATGTAGTTACATAATTTTAGGTTTTTCAGTTGTTTCTCCCCTGCCCCCCACCATAAAACCTGTTTTTTAAAAAAGCCCAGTTTGCAAGATTTTGCAAGTTCATCAGTCTGTTAACTGAGTAAGTAAAGATATAATGAAAGCAGTAAGTGCTGAAACATCACACACGCAGTACATATCTCCAGCCAGTCCAATTTTATGCCTAAGGAGACTGGCAGAGTTCCTGCTGCGATTCAAATCTTGTGTCAAATTTATAAACTTGTTTTCTCCATTCTCCTTTCCAATGCCCGTGCCCCATCAATCAGAGCTTATACCTGCACAAAAGGCTGATCCATCATTAAGGAGGCAGGTTGCAGCCAAATGTAAATTCAGACTTTAAAAAAAAAGGAAGCATAATACTCGTGCTGCAGGGCAGGGTCACCCTCTGACCCTAGGCAATCTGCCTCTCAATCTGCAGAGCACGGGCTAAAATAATGTGTCCGCCGAACAAGCAGTAAACTTTCCTGCTTCTGCCTTTTTGAAGATTCTTGGAGTTGCTGCGTCTGCCGGCTGACACTCTGTCTGACTTTTAAAATATGAAAATCTCCTCCATATGCATTGAGCTCGGTTTTCTACTTAGCATTTCAAGAGCCCTAAGGACCTTCAGGGAAAAAAAAAAAAAAAACAACATATTCTGAATTTTCAATTTTGATGACAATTTGCTTTCCCTACAGGATGTGCAGAAACACCTTGAAAAACTTGTCAGCTGCATTAAAGGAAATGTTCCTTGCCATGGGAATGAGGGCATATCACTTTCAGCTAACTTAGGGAAAACGAGTTTGACTCTGCACCCCATGCTTCCCCAAAGTAGCTGAACATCTCTTTTAGGTTGTTCCAAATAAGAAGCAAAAATAATAACAACTTAAAAAAACCCAAACAAACACAGAATCTACAAACATAGGTTCTGACCATACAGTAAAGACAAAACTAAGTCCATCCATTCATCCATCCATCCATCCATCCATCCATTCACCCATCCGTCCATCCATGCATCCAGTTTCAGAAGACTCCCATTTTCATAGCATCCAAATCCAAATAAGGATTCAGGCCATAAACAAAAGATTATTATTTTCTTTATAATTAAATTTTTATGTTGGGATACATAATTTTCCCTAGTCTGGGCTAGTCTCCCCTTGCATTAGAGTCAGGGGACTGAGACAGTGATATTCAAAAACAATACAATCACACTCACCTTCAGTAGTTTGGTGAGGTCAGGATGTACCACCATTTGCAGTCCTGTTTTTCTCAGAAAGCTTGTAAAGGGAACCTTGATGACCTACTTGTATTAAACCCTGCTTTTATGAGCTAATATTAAATGGGGTGAATGCCCCCCCTTTAGCTGAGATTTATGTATTTTCTCGGTAACCTCCACATCACTAAAGGACACACTGGAAGTGTTAATTCTCCAAGCACCAGACATGTACAATTTTTTCAGGGTGTGTTGGATTTTGTAGCTTCTGTGCCACAGAGGAAAGGTGCTGGGGAACTGGGGATATGATGCTCAATGTTTTCTTCTCCAGCCGACATCAAGGACAAAACTATAACTGACTCTAAAGTGTTCAGGTACAAGTTGTGGGGGTCCCTGCTCAGAAAGCCCAAGGTTACAGGATTCACTGGATTTCATTAGTCTCAATACTCATTATTCAGCCTTCATTAGCCATCTCCAGCCAGATGAACCACGAGCTGAGCTAGGAACAGGGATGGTAAGTCTTGGTTTCAGGGCTTGTGTTCCAGCATTAGAAAGAACTTGTCTTTAAACTCCTAGTTTTAGACGCTGGACTGATGACAGTTGGGGTTTTTTGTTGTCTGGTTGGTTGGTTGGTTGGTTAGTTGGTTGGTTGGTTTGACATTACAGTATTTCCATGTTTTACATGGGCTAGACAAAGTGTATGAATTCTAACATAATTTAGCATTTCTGCTGCTAATCCTGGTTTAGCTGTGACACAGACAAATATGGTATTAAGCAAAGAAGTTGTTGCATAAACACAGCAAATGCTGCCTCTCTTCCTTTCAATGGACTCAGAAATTCACACCAGAGCAGTCAGTTAGAATATGCAATTTATACTGCAGACTATTTAAATGTTTTAAAATGGGAGCGTTCATCACAAATGCCTTCCCTAACCTTTTATTCAGGGTGAGATGCAAATAAAGCAGTGACTGATAAAGGGAGACATGAAAATGAATATGTATGTTTGCATAAGCTGTATTTCTTTGCTGCTGTGGAACAAATTCTGCTCTTAGTCCCATTTAAGCATCCTCTGCTGATTTCGGTGTAGTTATGAGCGTGAAGCTGAGGCCAGGATAAATCCTTCCATCCATCTATTGGGTGATCAAACCATATTTATTACGGATCCCATTTCTATATGGAAGTGAAGCAGGCCTCGATCTCAAGGGCAGGCTCTGCAGCATTGCCTCCGCAGCCCTGTGACATGATACGGGTATAAGCCCCACTCCAGTGGGTGCACATGTTGGCTACAAAGGGAAAAAAGTCCCACGTGCCTCTTCAAAATCCTGAGGAACAGTCAGACACCAGCAATTAGAAACCTGTTATTTTCTTTTAAAAAGTGTTTAATAATAAATAGAAGTGCTAAGCTCGAAAAAGCAAGTTGAAAACTCATAATCAATTTTGTCGTTGCTTTTCTTTCTTACTGGTAGGAAAAAATTACTCACTTTTCTCCCACCCTCAGATAAGACTAGGCTTTTGCACTCTATTAACCCCAGGGACTAAAAGATAGAATGTTTTCTAACAGGTGAATTAGTGCTAGATAGCATTACTACAAATGCCAAGTCATTAAACATGTAATTGGATTTTTTTTTTTTTTTGCTATCTTAACTTTTCTACGTTATAAAGGATCTTTACAAATTAATGACAGAATATGAAGCTGCCCTGAGTGCTATTTGCCCATTAAAAACAGGCATGAAAAACTCCTATCCCCATCACATAGAGAACTATCCCACCAATTTCCAATTACTTCTGCCACTGACAGTTCACTGGACTGTTAAGTTATATTCTGCACCATGCTGCTTAATGTGGTTAAGTCAGGCAGGTGTTTTCTGCTTTTCTTTTTTCTTTCTTCTTCTTATTTCTAATTTTTTTTCTCCTGATTGTGAAGCAATTAAGCTATGTCAGTAATGAAAAAGCAGAATTTTAGTACTATAAAGACATGGTTAATTTAAAGATGGATTCCTGGAAATCACTGAATAAATGCTCCTAGCACCCCAGTCCAAAAATGTTTCTTTACGTTTGGGACCTCCAATAAAAGCTTGTGCTATGTCATTCAGAGATATACAGAGGCAAGAAGCCTTAGTAAAAAGCTAAAGAATTCACTTTTGTATCAGATAATGACAATGATAATATTGGTGTTAATGGTGATAAGGAAAGAGATCCACTGTGTCTTTTTTTTTCTTCCATTTTATGAGAACCTTCAGTTGAAAATGCAGTAAAATACTGAAAAATACCACTTATGTGAAGAACTGGAAACTAACAAACAAAAAATCTAAGGCTTTAGAAGCTCTTTGGTGGGAATATCTAAGTGACAGTTGTGTTAGCTTTACTATTAGGTGATCTGGTCTTTAAACAGAGGTGTTAATGGTGTCACAGGGAATTGAATATGGCAGTGAAGCGCCCTATGTCCATGGATACCCCCACTGTGAGTTAGAGCTACTGGGGCAGTTGTGTTCTGTGTGTTGTGTGTGGTTTCACTCCTCACAAACCTCACCTCCTTGAGGTGCTTGTGATGTATCCAGTGAGGCATCTGCTCTTTGTAGGTTGGTGATTAAGTAACATACTGTTCAGAAAACTGTTACATGCAATTTCTGTTATTTAAGTGGGATTTAAGGGAATATTTATTAAATAAAAAATAATCCATCTCATCATGGCCAAGGGTGAGATAGCCAAAATGTAAATAGACTTAATAAAAACATTGTATCAGATGTGGGCTTTCCTTCAGGTTGCTGGTAGGATTCCTTATGAACCAGTTCTGTGGTATCATTCATGAGCTTAGGAGGAATTGTAATTTAGCCATTTCTGATTTAAAAAGAGAGGTAATCAGGTATTATTGAGGAAGGGGAAAAACCTATGCTTCATAGAAGTTGTGTGATGTGAATCAGTTTGTCTGTGAATCATTTCAGTGATGCAGCTACAAGGAAAGTCAAGTACAAAAAAAATCTAGCCAGCACTAATGCCTACAAAAATACAGATCCAAAATGGAGTGACTACAGAGAAGGACTATTAAAATTAACAGGGGAATATAAAACCTATTTTATGTGGAGACTTTAAAAGAGACTGGACTTTTGAATAAAAAGGGGCAGGAGCAAGGCGGGGGAATAATATTATAATAATTGTATAATTATCTTTCCTCATGGGAACAAATTGTATTCAATTAAAGAAAAACAATGAAAAATGCAGATAGGTGCAGATAAGTTGCATATCTGGGTGCAGCTGTCCTCTGGACAGAGTGTGCTAGGAACACCTCCATGCCACTTTGAAGCATCCTCTTTGAACGTCACTATGTATTTACAGTATCTCCTTTATCACATACAATCCATGTATATTCTTCAGTGCATCCTAATAGATGTAATTTTTATAAGTCTGAACTCCAGACGGTCTCTCAAGTAGATTAATGCTGACATATTGCTGGATAAGGTGGTGTTTGTACTGGAAACATTAACTCATTCCACACTGGCCAGATAAACTGGATGTTTAATTTGCCAGACTTTTTCTTTCTCCATCTTCAACTCTCTCACTGAAGTCTGATTTGATATTTTCAAAATTTATCTTGGCTCTCTGATTTTGAGAAATTAGTTTGGCTTACCCAACTAAACAGTGAAAATAACCAATACTTGAAGATGGTAAAATGCATTTTTTCCTCTTGCTGCTTTTCCTTTCCTTGTATGCTGTTCTTACTCCTTTGGCTTCAAAGATCTCCAGGCAGAGGTTTGAGTTCAGGTATTCCTTCATTTTTTAGCCTTGTGCTTATTTTCACTAGTGTGATTACAAGGTGGAATGAATTACTAAACCAATGGAAGGTGATTTAACACCACTTTTCAGGGTTTGGAATGATTTACCAAGGCTAATAATTTCAGAGAATTACTGTTTTAAATGTCCATGCTTGGTTCAAGCACTCCATTGCTGCTCTGCAGAATCGTATACAAATAATATAATTTAATAATGAATGGAAAACCTCCTGCTCCAACCTGTAAATTAATAGTTGAAATTTACTCTTGAGCAGGCAGCTGGTGTCTGGGCCGGTTCACAGCTGGTATCACTTCAGGGCTTGTGTGAAATTCAGGCAGGCCACAGGCTTTGTGCTGGGTTTTTGAGCAAGGCTATTTTCACTCTGCAGCGAGCAAGTGCAGTCATATGTTTCAATAAGGGACTTATCCGTTAGCATGTGAAAATGTTACTGCTAATTTTACACCTTGAAAACAAATCAGGGCTTCACAGTTCGAAAGCAGAAACCAACCAGCTATAAACCGTCAGATTGACTGTGATCTCAGAATTGAATAGGTCTATTTGTTCTAACAAACAGTTAGGCCATTAAATTGCAAAGCCTTCCAGTGTTTGTCCAGGTAAATAAGGACACATCCAAATTGATTATCTGTTGTTCGGAGGTAATGATACGTAATAAACTATTCGCTCTGGGTAACGTAACAGAAATGTGCTATAGCCCACAGATGTGCCATATCTTCCCCTGTAAGAGCAGGATCTATCCACTAGCTGCAGTCCAGGTCTCCACATTCTGCCCTGCTGCCCTCCCCACCCCTGCGGGCAAGATGCATTTGCCTGATGAAACAAACGTGTACATTCTTCTTGCTCCCATAACCCTACGTGATGCCCCTGCTTCTGCTGGTGGGGATTCCTCAGAAATCTGCATGCAGGTACATCTGCAACTCACAGAAAAAGGCTTCAGGGACATTAAGTTTGATCCTGTTCTTTCCGGTGTCATTATACTCATTTGAAAAAAGAATATCTGTCATCACAGATGTCAGATCTACTGGCTGCCCAGCAATAAATCTTGTGCTCGTGTCAAAATGTCTCCAGCAGAACTTCTAGGATGAAAATTCACAGCTCAACATTAGGCAGCAATTTATGATGTATGATACAAGCAGCACGAGCAGTATTCTATCAGGAAAAGGGGGAATCTCTAAATTTTGTCAAATGGAAAGTAGTTAAATGGTGCTTTTCTCAGTTAGGAACTTAACTGACTTTTTTAACTGTCATATAAGAATTCTCCCCATGCACATATTCTTGGTAGCTCCAGAGTTAGACTATGGCTATATGCAAATATGGCTGGAAATACCCATTGTGGGGGAGAGGGCATAAACAGCTGGGACTGAGAACCAGGGACAGAAACATTTTCCATCAGCAGCAGGACCTTCTTTATGGGATCCTGCTCCATCACTTGTGACAAACACCAAATTGAATGTTTGTGGGGACAAACTCAGAGAGGGTAATAACCCATGCTGAGGCAGTGTGAGTATGATAAATGTTTTATTGTCTTTATTTTTCTCACATCACTTGCCAGTTAGACTTACAAGGTGAAATTAGTAACCTTCTGTGGTGGAGTTTGTCTTGCCAAATTTTAGCTGACTGAAGTATTGAGCGAGATATTGTGTGTAAATAAAACACTTGAATTTAGACACCTAGAGATGTTTATGTCCAGGTTGGTGTTTAGGCTGTCCTTACAGCGCTGCCTGTTGGAGCTGTTGGAGCAGTCCTGGAGCCTGGAACAGCATCATCCCCTCACTCCACGAGCTGCACTGACTGATGGCTCTCACGGCACATCAGCAGAGACAAAGCACGCAGACTCAGCTCATCCTTCCTGATTTCAGGCCCTTTGAGCTGCTGTGGTACCCTCCTGCCCTGGGCTGCCAGTCAGGCAGAGGAGAGTCTCCTGAAGGCTCTTTTATGAGGAACTTGACCACCACTGGAGGTCGATGGCAAGAAACCTGACCTGTATCGATGAGCAACCTTTGTAATCAGGGAGAAGACAGGTGTCTTAAACATTTTCATTTAATCTGTCATAAACGTCTATTTTAGAATGAGACAGAATCTAATTTCTCCCAAACCATTGTTTAAAGGGGACTGAATGTGGTTACTTAACTGACATTTGGAGCCTTGTGCTGGAAGACAATCACGTAGGTTTGGTGGAAAAGAGGAGGTCACCTCTCCCTGTCTACAGTGTAACTTTGCTGATATCAGGAGGGCAACACAATGGGTACATTTAACCAATGTCCACTGACATAAAAAGCAAGATAACTGAACAAACAAGCGAACCAGGCTTATCTCTCAGTGATCATGTAACAGATGGCAGGCAATATGGAAAGGGGAACACACAAAGAGAGGTATTAATATAAGATAGGCAGATAGATGGAGCAGTACTTTCAAAAATAATAAATGGCTCAAATTGAAGGCCCATTCTCAAATGCATATTCAGAGATGTATGTGTTGAACTCTTAATGGAAAAATCTTTAAAAAATATATAAAAGGTAATGCAGGATCATGTATTGGCATTTATTTTCTATCTGTAAAAGAAAAAGAAAACACATCTACATTTTCCTTGAGCCCTCTTTTCCCTGAAGTTGTTAGATATTACAGAGGAACTGAAGTGATGTAAGTTAAAAGACATGAAGATTTTCTTTCAGAAAAGGGAGAGAATAATAAATGGAAGAGTGTTTCTTTTTATTTCATTTCAGTAAATGATAAGAGTAGTTAGTCCCTTAAAAATGCAGAAATCTGAATCCAAAGACCTTCCAACAACAGAAATGCAAATATGTTTGTAACCACTAGATGGTACTTAAAGCACAGGATTGGAATGAGTTGCTTTGCTGTGAGATATTTAGTGAGGGTATCTGTGTCAGAGGCTTAGCAAAGTCGAGGTTGGTTTTATTTTTTTCCATATCCAGGAGGAAGGGGAGGGGTTGGGGGGGGGGGGGAGAAAGAAAACCCAAAACTAAATCTCTTCTGTGCCTTTTTTTGACTTAAAAAAGAAAAATGGACGTGGCAAAAGTGTTTCTGATTAGATTGGTACAAAAAGATGATGCATTCTTTCTGGATGAATCAGGAGATATGAGGTTCTGTCACTCTTTAGATATAGACCTGAAATAGTAAGCTTAAATTTATAGCCTCTTGAATGAGCCACAGGACTCTGTTTACTCATAGAGTAGAATTGGGTGCAGTTCCAGCAGTTCTTCTGTGTGATCAGTTACTTTATCACCTTGATCAGTTCAAAAGATACAATAACTCTCTTTTTTAATACATCCTACTACAGTAGATCCTTTATCAACCTGCTTTGGATTTAATCACACTTCTGAGTCAGGAATCCTCTCCCCATCTGTCTCTTTCACATACATGCAAACACATGCCTGCTCTGCCATAAATGCCTGCATGTTACTTTTTGGGTTTTTTTGGTTTTTTTGCAATTTTTGCATTTTCTGAAGGAAAGGCTGGAAGAGATAGGGAGCAGGCCTAAAGAAGCAACAGCTCAATTGCAACAGCTCTCTTTTGCCCGTTCTAGTTTCCAGAAACAACAATCTATTTCCAGAAGTAACTAGGAGAGGAATTTCCATCCAAGAGAATGCTATTGCAGGGGCTACCTGGAAATTTAAAAGTGTACTTGGCTGCAGATTTTGGACTTTCAGTCTGACTTTTTAGCATGAACTCAAACCTGTTCTCTTTGTGCTGGGTAACCTCTCCCATTCGGTCTCAGGCTCAGTAGTTTAATTTGGTGCTTTGGTTTGGCTTCATTTCCCACATAAATTTTTTACAGCAAAGAGTAGCACAGGAGAGGTCAGTGAGATTTTCCAGGAAATCGTGAATAACAAATGTCTCTCCGTGGTTCCTCCCGACGAACACCCTGCTGTGCAAGGGGGAGCATTTCTTCCTGACCTCTTCTGCCTATAAGCTGTCCCTGGAGGTTTGCAGATCGATACTGTTGCTGAATGTACATGAAAAGGTTAGGCTGATTCTTATTCTCTAAAAAAAANNNGTTTGTTTTTTATTCATTAAAAAAAAAAAAAAAAAAAAAATGCCACTAGGTCTTTTCTAAAAGTATCTAAAATGATTTGTCTCTGAGGTATTCTGTGTCATTGAGCTCTAAACCCTCCAAGTATTTGTTTGGTGTCTCTGATTATCCAACAAGAAAAACAAAAACCACACCAAACAAACAAAAAAAACCCCAACCCAACAA
This sequence comes from Melanocharis versteri, assembly GCA_013397845.1. Classification (NCBI taxonomy): domain Eukaryota; kingdom Metazoa; phylum Chordata; class Aves; order Passeriformes; family Melanocharitidae; genus Melanocharis; species Melanocharis versteri. The sequence goes on along the minus strand of VZTG01005544.1, from coordinate 1,871,996 downwards.
CAACAACAAAAGCAAACCCAAGCACTCCTGTGATATCTTTATACAAACAACCGTGAATGACATTAAGGTTGGAAACGTGCATCTAAAAATGTTATAAAGTGTTAAATGATCCAGAGAGTTAGTAGGGAATGACTTTGTTACCTAGGCCTAACTTTTCCTTAGGAAAGGTCAGTCTCTGTCTGCTGCTTCATATTTCTTTGCTTGTCCATGGCAAACTTCATCACAGAAAATCAACAACTTTGGGCCTGATCTAAAGCTCCATGAGCACAGGACAAGTTCTCCCGGAGGACAAAGTCCATTCATTAGGTTCATGGCAGCTGCTGTGAGCAGGAACATTTTCCACAAAAACAAAGTTTCAGGAATAACTCTAGCATTGATCTCATCACTGAGATTTGCTCCTGCATAATTGCTTTCCACCAAAAGGTTTGGCTTTGGTAAAGAGACCATGTGTGAAACTTTTGAATGTGAGTTTTACCCTGCAGTTCCTGATTTTGACCAGCTGTTGTCTGAGAATTACTTATATTCTAGGATGAAGGTTGCTCAGAAGTAAACTTCTGGGCAGTTTTTATTTTGTTCCATGGTGTTTTTTAAAGATGCACCCCAGCATCTTCAGAAGTGACACACTGGTTGTATCTGTTGGCCAGTGGTGTCCTATCGAGTCAAAAGGGTCAAGGAGCTGAACCTGGCACCACGTGCCTGAGAACACTTTCCTCTTTCTTGCAGTTGGCAACATCTGTTTTTTTCAGTTGCAACTTGCCTCCAAACCCCTGAAATTCCTTTCAAATATTTGTTCCAAAGCTACACTGCTCTGAGCTCAGCCATGGAAGTATTTGCCATTTCTTTTTCTGAGAGAAAATACTATCTGTTCCTGTCTGCCTGCTGCTCCATCTGTCTGCCTGATCTGATGCTTCATAATCTGGAAGAGAATGCCTTTTGGGTTGTTTCATAGATATTTTGTAACCACTACAGAGCTTTGCTTGAAGGGGCCAAACTCATCCGTGATGGTGAAACTTCACTGACTTCAGGTAGTTGTACGAGGTGAAACACATCTTCCCTTGGGACCACTCCAGATAGAAAATGTGTGGATGTGTGTATGAACAGGCAGAGGTGGGGAGGGGAATCAGAAGTAAGGTTTTGCAGAGATTGTTCCAGGACAATAGTAAATCATACACTCACTGCTGCACTGCACAGAATACGCTAAAGGAGAGCAAGAAAAATGAAGGAATATGCAATTCTGCCCACCTCAGCAGTTAGGCTTTTGTTAGAATACTTTTAAGCAATTACAAAGCTGCCAGGACTGTGTTTAATTAAATATATAAGTATCGGTACAAAAATAAAACCCAAGCAACACTTACATCATGCCTACAAGGTGTTATTGTTATATTTATTTTTTACAGATGGACATTTTTTCAGGAATAAACTTGCCAAGTGTTGTGAGAGAGTGAAGGAACGAGAGAGAGAAGGATGTAGAGGGAAGTAGTGAAAAGAAATATGGATGCTACAGGAAAAATGTCAGTGCTTGTATTTCAGAGAGGCAAACAAAGTATAGTGCATCTGTGACAAGGAAGTATGACTTGAGTTCCCTACTTAAGGCTTCATTGAAATTGCCCAGTACTTGAGAGAAAACAGATGACAGAGTAATTAGAGATGGTGCATATAATTTATCAGTCATGGTCTTGAACTTCCTGTAGCTGATTGGAATGACCAGATGATTTCTTACTAGTAGACCATAGATTTGGGGGGGATGGGGGAAAAGGAGGAACACAGCTGAGCACAAATAATAATTCTTCATTTGCCTAGAATCGTAGAATGGTTTGGGTTGGAAGGGACTTCAGAGAGTATCTAGTCCCAAATCTCTGCCATGAGCAGGGATGCTACCCACTAGATCAGGTTGCTGATTCAATAAAACCTGAATCTTTAACACCCAAGAAAACTTGCCTGCAGATGTCCAGGTGAGCAGAGACAGCCATCCAGCACCTATAGCTCTGCTGCTCTCTCTGGGACTGTCTTTGCACACCCAGGAAAGTATGGGGCTGCTTTTACTCCCAGTGGAGGAGCAGTTCAGCTGTCTACAGTGTCCTGAGTGTCCTCACAGGGTCTTACAGGATGCTGACTTTTGCCCAGTGGAAAAGCTGGCACAAGATTTGATCCTGGGCTTCTTTTTTCTTGGCATTAGTGAGATTAGTAAAAGATTTGCATATAATCCATATTTTAAACTGCAACTAGTGTGGGGTAGGACAATTCAGGGACAAAATGGTACAGTATATAGTTTGTATCATCTTGGTTAAATTATGTCAGAAATACAGGTGCAGTCACCATTTTTCTGAACACCAACATTTTCTGAAATATTGGTGCACTGGATGAGGCAGCCAAGGCATGCTTCCTTCCCAGCTACCAATAGTGCAAAGTATTTTGACTCCACTAGGCAAAACCATTTTTAATTACTCTCAAATCCATCAGGTACTTTCTGGAAATCATAATTGTGCCATTGTTGTGGGGGTTTCCTTTTGCCCAAGAAGGGGGATCAATTCTGCACTGTGACTCACTACTCACAGCCTTGAGAGATGCACCTGCAGGTGCCACAAGTCTGTGATGACTCCCAGGCACAGGACTTAGTTCAGTAAGAGAAGTGTTTTGGTCTAAGTGCTGGAGTCATGGCTTGAGTGTTATTTCAAAGGAAGATGATCACCACAAACTCATGTGGTCTGTATGTCAGGATCCCCCACAATTTTACGTGAGCTTTATTTGTCCCCATTGCCTGTAAGAGCGTGAACCAAAAAACAAAAGGGGTATTCTGACACCAGAGGAAAATGTCCACTTTGTTACTTGGGCATGAGCCTTTCTGCGTTTCCAGGAGGGGGAAATAAAGAGAGGTTAAGATGAAATAACAGTTGGATTAGTCTTTTTCTCCCTGAAAGCTGTGGCTATAGTCTTCAGAGAGGCTAAAGGAATTAAGTATGTATTTCTTTTTCAAGTGAAAAGTCCAAATCTCTGTCATAAGCCTAGAAAGTAAATGTTTTGCTTGCTATATTTTAGCCTCAGAACCGATCGTGTTTTGAGTTTATCCATGTTCCTTTATTACCTGAACAATCCCATAGCATTTATTATGCTAGCAGCAGACTCTTATGCTAATTTACGAAGACAAAAAACTAGGGACATCCATAAGCTCCCACACAGAAACACTGATGAGGAAACAACTTGGCGTTGGGTGCACTTTCTGTATTTTCCTCAGACTGTCTCAGGTGGAGGCTGCAGAATGAAAATGCTCCAGTGATAAACACTTGTGAATGGTGGGGAAAGACGCTATAATTTCAGGTGTAAATCCGATAGCTTACCCTGCGGATCGAGGCAGAGGATTAGTTCCCTTCACCATGCTCTTCTTATACCTCCACCCACCCCCCATCTTCAGGAACTGTATCCGAACCCTCCATCTGAACCAAAAAGCTTTATCTGTCCCTTAGTGAAACATCTTTTATTTGCCAACTTGTTTTTCCCACAGACTCCCGCTCCCTTTTGTGTTTGCGCTAATGTTCGAATGTCTACACCGCGTAGCCGATGATTATTTGTGAGACAGAGTGAGTTAATGCAGATTTGCAAGCTGTTCCCATTTGTTAAATGTCAGAAAAACACATGCAAGTCACTGGCTTTAGCACTTAGCTGCCAGCTGGCTCTTCTGAAAGGAGGGGACAAATGACAGTCTATCAAACAGCATGCTTTCAAAGAAAGAGGAGACCTGTTCCAGAACTGCAGCTTCAGAGGCTCTTTTAACAACATAAGCAAAACTGGGAGCCAACCTCATTTTTTCCCCCTGGCTGTAATGAACACATAGCTTAGCGACAGCATTCCCCCACCCTCAGTAAAAACGAACTGGAATTACAAAGCTTATGAGAAAAAAAAAAAAAAGTCTTTTCCCCCCTCTCTCTCTTTTACTTCAAATTTTATTTTTTTTTTAATTTATTTATTTCTTTTTGGCTCAAAAGTAAGACCAAAAATGCCAAAAGGGAGAGGAGTGGGGTTCTGAGATCAGTCACAAATCTCAGAAGATTGCAGGAAACTGTGCCAAATGGAAGTGTTTATCCATGGGTAAGTGCCCAGTGTAGATTAACATATTTTAATTATAGTCTCCGGGTTTGCTGCGCTCCCTGAAGAATACATGGTTTAGGCCTCACTGGTGAGCCAAAGTTGTCAGGGGGGAGGGATTATTTTTGGTCGTGCATGCTGATGGGGAGCCGCGTCCTCGCCGTGCCCGGAGTGCCGAGACGTGCCTTTGTCCTGGAGCAGGTGCCGCAGGATGGCGGCGGCGCCGGTTTCTTTGTGCCACCCGACATGCTCCGACCCTGACCCGGAGGCCAGCGCGGGGGCTGGGGCGCAGCTCTGCTTCCCGGGGTGATGTCCGCCGGGACCTCCAACATCACCCGCTCATTAGGATGTCTCTGAACGGCTGTCATGTGGCGCTGACTTTTTGTCACGGTTGACAGTGGTGAGATTAAAGCAGGTAGCCGGAGGCTGAAAAACTCTGTGTTTTGTTACGAAGCCCTGAGTCATCTAACCCCCTGTTATAAATATTAGGTGTCAGATTTGGATTCACAGAGTCATTCATAGCCTTGGGTGGATCCCATTACACAAATGGTTCAATTTATTACGGCAGGACTATTTGTATACAAGATTGCCATCATTGTCAAGATGTCAAAATCTGGCCTGGTATGTTTAATGCTTCATAATTAACAAGCTGCATCACGATAGTGAACATCTTCCAATTATAGGATAAGATTTTGGAATGAGTGGTCAGTTCCCAGAGTTTTCTATGGTTTAAACTCAGCGCCAGTTAGGACAGGACTTTAAGATGAAAGAGTGGTGCAAGGCGAGGTCCATCTTTTCTTCCCTGTTCTTATTTCAAGATGAACATCCCATCTCCTTCTTATAAGAGAAACAGAGCGACAGATCCGTGAAGGAGGTAATTCATGCTGCATAGCTTTGCAGAAGGAGTCCCTTCTGCTTACCTCTGTCACTGGAAGGAGCCCAGGTTCAGTGCTACCTGATGGAATGGGAAAAACTAGGTGAGATGAAATGGAATGGGAAAAACTAGGTGAGATGAAACCTTTTCCAATTTCAAATGGTGCCTGCAAAGCCCATTGCTCTGTTGCTCATAAATCCATTTCAGGAACACTCTCAAACAAGGAATTTGGTGCCAAAGATGCTCTCAAATTCTCATCTAAACCATACCACCTTTCATCTGTTTAATCCATGGGAATAATAAATCTCTTAGTATCTATGCTTTTACCCTGGAAACATACCCTGGGCACCCCTAAATTTGAACAGTGGGTTGGCTAACTCCTGCCTAAATCCCAGTGAGATCCAGGAATTAGGCAAAGTTAGGGCTCTGAATCTGATAGGTCTAACTTGAACCATCCCTGATGTCTTCAAGTTCAGCACAAGGCTTTGCTTTACTCAAGGCCCCTTTCATAGATAAAAAAGGTCTAGCTATTTAAACGAAAAAGTGAGATATCCCAGGTTCCAGGCTGTCCTCATTCAGATGAATATGAAATAAGAGACTTCAATTGCTCTAAACTTCTCATTATAGTCTCAAACTCTAGGCTTTGAGACTGTCTGGGGAAAAGGGCTATAAAAGTTATTGTTCTGCAGCTGGAGGAATCTAACCCCATTTTGAATTTTGAATGCTCAGGGTCTTCAGAGCTATGTCCATAGAGATATTCAGAGATATTTAGGCACCCAACTGCTCTTTGTCTCAGTGCCTTCATCAAGAGAGATCACAGTCTGCTTGGATGTAAAGCGTAACAGAAAATGAAAGCACCAAGCAATATCAGCCTGTGGAGAGAGTGAGAAGACAGTTGTTAATCTGAAAATTTCCTCCACATTATATTCTTATTATCTTTCCTTTTGCACCATAAACTGTTCCCTGCAATTGTGCTTGGGATCATTCAACTGAAAAGAAAAGCTCCCCTGTCCATCTGCCTGGCAGGACTGTCCAAAGGTACCTCCTTTTCTCCTTCCTTTCTTCAGATCTGGCTGGCAAATCTTATCAAACAGAGCATTACGATATAGTAGCCTCTCCAAACCTCCAAAGTCTGACTCTGAATACTGAGATTGCTGAATTTGTTGCATATGGCACACCTGCATTTTTAGTGGCTTGAAAATATTGCTTGGGGAAGATCAAATTCAGCAGCCTGTGAGAGCTGAGACTGCTACAGATCCACACCAGAGGTCCCACGAGTTCAGAGACAGAGCGTGTATTCCCTGCAGGCACAGAGGCACACAAACATATATGTATTTATGTAGAGGTGCATCCAGATCCATACATCTCAAAGACACTCTGCACACACACAGTCAGCACCCATAGCCCATCATGTCCCCTCTCTGGCTGGTCAGGGTGAAAGTCTGTGCGAAATATACACGCATGGATAAAATGTGGATGCACCAGTAGCTGGGCTCAGACGCTCTGACCATTACCTACCTGTGAATCCCAATCTCCCTCATGTTGCTGGCACCTGGACATAGGAGGCGGCAGCCCAGGTACAGACACCTTGCACGCACCATCACAAACACATACACACGCAGGATCCAGACAAGAGCACTAGCCAGTCCTATTTACACACAGCTGACAGGTTTATCCCCTTTGCCTTCAGTTTCCCCATATTTAGCTCTCCCAAACCACTTTGATCCTCCCTTTCCCACCTTTTTTAGTTTTCTTACTTCTCCCAAATATCCCATGAGTTTCATCCTATCCCAAAACACTCTTCTCATGCACCTCATAATGCGCCCCATGGTACTGACCTCTCGCTGTCCCTGAGGTGCTCCAGAGAGCAGCTCCTCTGGCTCACCAGGGTGGGGTGATGCTCCTTATGAGCACCCCTGGGAGGAGACATGACAAGGGCTCATTTCTTCCTGAAGTTATCTGGGTGCTCCTCCCTCACCATTATTATGCTCTGGGCTCCTCTGTGTGTGTGTAGAGATGAGCCTTTCATTTCACAGCCTGACAAATACCTGCTTTCTGACAGAATTTTCTTGTTGCCTGGGTAGATCCTTCTTTGTCTCCGAGGCATTTAAGTTCTGTCATACTTGCTGCATGAAGAGCACTGGGGTGAGTAAGCCCTTTCCCTTCATTTCCTTGAAGAATGTCAGGCTCAGACTTAAGCAGTAAATGCTGGTAACAGCAGCATGTGGTTCATGTAAGCAAGTGGCAAGACAAGACCGGTCTACTAAGCAGAGTAGGGTTTATTTGGGGAGACTGTGGGAATCTGGTCATCAGCTCATGGACTTCTGACCATGTGAAAGTCAGCATCCCCACTGGGCAAAAAGGGTTGGTATTAGTGCTAGATTTTTTCTTGGGGTATCACTGTCTGTAAGTAATGGCAGCAAAATGCTTCAACAGTTAAGGGTGCTGGATATGCACAGACACTTCATTTTTAAGTGCACACAAGACACAGGTTTTCAAGGATGCTTAGATTGAAGATCTTCCTCGTGTTCAGGTGGAATTTCCATTTGTGCCTGTTATCCCTTGTCCTACTGCTAAGCAGCATCGAGCAGAGCCTGGTCCATCCTCTGACACCTCCCTCCAGACACTGAAAGATATTGATGAGGTCCGCTCTCAGTCATCTCTCATAAACTGGAATTTTAGACCTGATAAGAGACACAATATATACGGCAGAATACTTGGAAGTAGGCAAAACTGAAAATCATGTTCTTATTTACCATTCATCCTGAACCCTGTTTTGTCAGCATGGCAGATACACTTTGAGACAGGATGGTGGTTAAATACTTACTATGATTGAAAACTTTATTTTCTCATTTTACTGCTTCCTGTGCTAGTTGAGGGAGGTTATCCTGTGCATTTGTGTTTGATACAGCCTGGAGTGCTGTGCATTGAGCCAGCTCTGAAAGAGGAGGCTGCAGCACCCCAGTTTACCAGCACCAAGCTGGGATGACCAGTCTGCTTGAGCAGCCAGAACTAGCCTCTCCTCAGGTGGTGATGCTGCAGTGCAGACAGTCGGCTATTTCGGAGCCAATTTGAATCTCTGTCTCACAGCGATGTTTTAATGCAGAGCAGGCTTATGCTTAGGGCCTGATGCACAGCCCACAGAATTGGATAGGATGCTTTTGACTGTGCTTCAGCAAACTCCAGCTAAATCACTAAATTCTCCCCACCTCACTGCCCTTCCTTGGAACAGGGATAACCACTTTTTCTTAGCACAGTGCCCATCTTGCTCAACACAACAGATCCCTAATCATTCAGGGAGGAAGAGAAGAGAGGGGAAGGAAGGGCAGATGGTATCATCCTAATGCAAATAATAAATAATCAGATTAATCCCTGCATCATGACAAGAGTTTCATTAGGTACAGAACTAGGGAAAAACACTGCTGTGTTCCCTGGGAGCAAGTCAGAGGGGAATGTGATAAAAAGTGCTCCCAAGCTTGTTTTTTTTCATTTTTTTCATTTTTTTTCTTTTCTTTTTTCCCCCCTCACTTGTTTTATACTGGGGATAGAGCAATGTGGAAGAGAAAAGACAGAAAATTAGTGTTTGAAGTCAACTTCTGTGTTTAAGAGATTTTTGTCAGCATCTCACGAGCAGGGTGACCAAATGCTCACATTGTAGGGGTCTTGTTTTCGTGATCTGCATCCATATGTCACTTAATCAGAGAGGCATGATCATGGACTAAAGAAGGCAGACCTGAAATGTCAGTGCTCAAGTAGGAGGAAAGTCCTCTTTTTCCTGACTTTTTTAGCTGAAATGTTGAGCTCTTTGCACTGCTATTGGTGCTTCTTGGTTGGACTGTTTCTATTTCCGCAGTGTCCTCATGCCTGTCATTGCCTGGACCTGGTTCAATAAACACATTAGCCACATCTGAGAGTACAAATATTTCTTCAGAGGCTTAAATGTCTATTTGAACGTGTGATTGCAGTAACTGCACGTGCAGTCAGAGCCAGCCAGTATACACCATCAGGATATGTCCAAATCTAGGAAGATCCCACATGGGACGAGCTGCACCGGTGTCAGATGACAGGGAACACAGGCTGGCTGCATCGATGAGTCTGCCAGAAGTGGTCCTGTAAGTCACTTCAGAGGTGGGGTGGGATTGCCAGTCACTGGAAACCCTCAGTGTGGAGGATGCACATCATGTCCAGCCTTGGCTGTGCTTCTCCTGAGTGTGGCTTTCCATCTGCTTGCTCCTAACCACGGGCAGGGAGTGTCACCTCTTGCCTTGTTGAAGTAGCAGTGGCACTGGGATACCATGCAGCAAGAGGCCTGGGGTGGCATTTGTTGCCATACTGCAACCCAAAAAGTCAGCGTGGAGATTTCCTGTTGGCAGACACGATATGAGAGGAAACTCATCCGTGCTTTTCCCGAAAACAGTCCCTTCATTTGTGATTCTGAAGTAGGGGGTTTCTTCCAGTGCAATGACAGCTAGTCAATACACACTTTCACAAACAGCACGAACTGAGCAAAGTGAGTGTTTAATATCTGAAGAATGATTTATAATGTGCTTTACAGAAAAGTTTTCAACAAGTCTGAATTCTCTATTAAAAGCTGCTTGCTTCATTACAGAGTTACCAAAATAGGCAAAGAAAATATTCCCTGCTTATCCCAAGACTCCTTAACTCCTGACAATTTTAATAAATCAAGGAACATTTGTAAGTACTAAATGTTAAATGTGTATTCACAGTTAATTTTTAATCAACTAACAACGGTGATGTGTTAATTGAATGCCATTAAGAAACCATAACTTGATGCATTAGCTATTTTCCTATGCAGAGGAACTTTTCCCAAGGCTTTCAGTTGTTGCCCAGGCTGCTTTTGAAAAAAAGGAAAAGTGTTTTAAAAGTATTTAGACCTGGACTGTTCAAACCCTAAAACTGAGCCAAGTTCACAGGGTTAACTGAGGTTTGTAGTTCTATGAACCTGAGCTGAATTTTAAACAAGTCTGGGCTAAGTTTCAAGTCATCTTGTGCCTTAAGGTATGACTTGCAACCTACAAAGTGATCATGTAGGCTCAGCATGTAGACTTCTGGCTTCAATATGAATTGCTTAATTTTTGGGATGTCAAACAGAAGATCAAACACGGAAGGGTGACATCCACCCATCTTTGAGACTTGTGAAACTTGCAGGTTTTGCATCCAGCTTATCAGCTGCCTCCTCGTTGGTGTGAACTAAGTAGAGCTAAGTAGGCTCTTTCATTCCAAATGAGAATTTGCACTAATGCCTGGATCACACATCTACTGGATGTAGTGCAACTCGCTGAAGAAGGTGCTGCTCTCTGTCTTGCCCCATCTATTCCCTTCTGCTCCTGCTGGCCTGAGGAGTGGACTATTTGTGTTGTCTGTGTCACTTTTTTTTCCTTTTTTTTTTTTTTTTTTTTTTTTTTTTTTTTTTTTTTCTGCGTCTCTTTTTTTTTTTTTTTTTTTTTTTTTTTTTTTTTTTTTTTTTTTTTTTTTTTTTTGGTGAAAGCAAACTAGGTTTGTTTAACCAGTCCAATTAGGAACTCTTTGCTAACCTGGCTGGATCTGAATGTCAATAGGCACTGTTCACATACGCAGCTGAGAGAAGGAGTCTCAGGGGACAACACTGGGCAGAGCAAATGGGAATGAGCTGAACCTACTCCTTTGGCCAGCTGTAGTACAGATAAAAAAGAAGGTGGTGATGTCCCCAGATTCCTCTCCATACATAGTCCTTGCATGGATGTTTTACGTATTTCTGAAATAAGTCTGATCAGAAATGCAAGAAAGGAAGGGGGAGGAGAACTGTGAGACAAAAACAGCTAAGTTATAAATATCTCTATTTTTAGATACTCAGATGAAATTTGCTCTGGGGGTTTTTAGTGATGGTAATCAGGAGAAGAATGAAGGGCATCAGTAAAGATGATTGAAACCTATCCAACAAAAATAATCTACTGCAGTTGGCTCATTTTCTTTCTGATGTTGTGCTCAATGAAATGAATTTAAACTGTTTATTTTACAATTAACATGCAATGTGCATTTCTGAAGTAATTTATGAGAAACAATTTTCTTTTTATGTGGGGCTGCAGCAGACAGAGAGCAGCGCTTCAGTTTACAGCGTCAAGGTGAAGCTCCAGGGAGGGAGAAGGTGCTTTCTCATGTATGAATTTTGCCACTTCCCATAAAAGTTGTGTGCCCTTTCATGTGTCTTTGCCACAATAACCTCAGGATGCCAGCAGGGGAAGCTGGAGGAAGAGGATGAGGTATGTCAGGCTCAGGGGCACCTGCTACTTGCAGTGTTGCTGAAAGCGTTGTCTAGTTCATGAAAAGTCAGAGTACAATCAAGGCAGACATTTGCTATTAGGTTAGAAACAGGTTGAAGCAGAAATGTGGGAAATAGTCTGTCTCATGAGAGGCCAGAGCCATACATTGCTGAGTTCCTGAGACATTTGTGTCCTGTATAACTAGGTCTCTTCTGTGGTGCCCCAGCTGCCACGTGCAGTGTGTATCACTGGATGAAACAGAGGTAACACTGTCCTTTCTCACAGTCTCACCTGTAAAAACCCTTTCTGCATGCTGCATTAATAACCATTATCCATCCCCATTCTCCAAAGTGCTGTCAGCAGCATGGATGAGCTGATGATCTGGGCATTATCCTGAGATTTCAGAGTGTAAGGTTTGGTTCCTTGCTCTGTTATATATTTCCTCTGTGACCATGTGTAAGTTGCCTCCTAAGGGAAATATGCTGGGTTGTAAAAGAATCTTGAATCTTGAAGATAAAGTCTTAACAAGAGTCAGTGGCTGGAAGCCAGGCAAATTCAAATGGGGAAAAAAGGTGCACATTTATAGTGGAGAAGGGAATTAACTCTCACAAAAAACTACAGAGATGAGGGAAATTCTCTTGCTTTTGATGTCTTCAGTCCAACACTGAAAAGTAAATGTAGTCAAGTACAGATTAAGTTTCAGCAAAAACATTTGACTGGGTTTAGTGCAGTTATAATTGTGTGGCAGTAAATAGCCGATGTATCCAAGTGGTTAGACTAGGTGAGCTGATGCTCTTTTTCCAGGCTTTATGTTTCCTGAGCCTATAGCACAGAAGAATTTTTGAAGGATTGTGTCCTGTTCTCAACTCAACATTTAAATAAAGCAAATTTGCCTTCATAGGGAATATCTGGTAGGGAATCCATCTCACCTCACTTAAGCTGGCTAAAAATAAGCCAACCAGCAACTAGTTCTCAAGGTTTTTGCTAAAGTTGATGGCAAGTGCTGGCACATGCCATGAGTGTTTTGGCTGCCAATAGTGGAGATACCAGAGGGGCCCTCTTTCCATCAACTCCGTCATCATACTCTTTCCATCAACTAGAAAGGAACCTGGATTAACTTGGACCTGAAAATGGTCTTTTAAGTGGATGAAGTTGGATGAGATGAATTCTAGCATGTACACCCCTAGCTCAGATGTTTAGCAGCTATACTGTTCCCTTCACTCTTCTTGTCTCATAACACCTCTCCTTCTATTTATCACTGTTGCAAGATATTCCTACATTTCATGCCCACCCCAAAACAACTTTCACTTTACCAAAATCAAGACCAACCACAGGGATTAATTGCCTTCTGAAGATATTTGCCTCTTTCTGTTATGTCTGATGGAGCCTGGGTGTCTAGCTCAGACTTAAATAATTTTCTGTCCTAAATGATAGGTACAGTCTTGTAAGAGATTTAAAAAAAAAAAAACAAAAAAACCCCACTGTGTTTCATGCTAGCTGTACTTGAATTTTAAGAGATGATTTTTCAAGGAAATCTGAGATTCACCCAGATGAGTGGAAACATGCTTACATTTATAAAAAGAGGAGCAAGAGGAGCACCTCATGTGATTTCGGCTGTCAAGTTGTAACATAATCATGTGAGGTCGGTCGTGTTGGGCTCTAGAATTGATGTCACCATTTCCAGGTGCCTGTCCGAAGATGAGGTCAACCACTGAACAAACCAGGCTTAATTCACTGCCTTCAAACACCTTTCCACTGATCTGCCCCTGATAAGGGGAAACGTTTTATTTGCCTGATCAAGGAATTTGGAACTAGGGACCGTATTCAACTTCAGTTTTTTAAGTCAACGTGCTAAGTAAGAAGTAATCCTGTATTGGCTGTGTATGCAGGGATGAAATAAGCACCTTCAGAGGGTGATTCAACCCAAAAAAGATCAAGGTCACCTTCTCAAAGAACATCTTAATCTCCTTCTCTCTTTCTACTGTAGAGAAATACAAGGATGACCAAGACCTAACTTGCAGCAATTAACTAAACAGATAAAATTAGAAAGGATGAATCTGTACCAAAAACTCTTAAAACCCAAACCAACTGAAATTCTCAGAAATCTGCATCTGTTATAAGTTTGTTGACATTGCTGGAAAGAAAATATATTTTGATGTTGGCTCAAATGTCTCCATGTAAAGATATTTATATATTCATCTGTAGATACCTATATGTTTACTTATATGAATATTTATATATGCATAGAGATAATCACATAGATCTCTCACCAAGCAGTCCTCTAATTAGGTGTCGTCAAAGAAGAGCAGTATTACAAAAATAATTAACTAGGGATTTGGGGTAAGTTTCATGGGGTAGCAGCTTACCGAATCCTGCAAACACTTTTTGTATATTAATAGCATTACAGTGCAAGTCATGGTAGCAATTATGTAATTAACTTATTCTATGTCACACTAGACCCCATCATGCTAGCTAAGGCACAAATATATTATATTCAGTTATAAGTCATATAGAGCAAAATGATAAAAAAAATACTGCTAGAGGGACTCCTCTTTTGGTGTGGAAATTTCCTGTAGGATTTTGTTGTGATTGGACATAGTTGTTGTATTTATTGGCTGGTCATTCTTCTGCTATCTGAGGTATCACAGGATAATCCAGAGTATCTGCTGACAGAGACATTTAAATGTTGTCTGTTTATGAACTTCTGTGATGTTTCCCATTTCAGAATTGTAATTGATGTTCTTTCCTCCAGGGAATTGTCTCTGCACAGCTTCAGCCTTAAGTTCACAGACTGCCTCTAGGAGTGGACATGTTTCTTCACCCATGTGACCTCTGTGAGAAACAGCAGAGCAAATTTCCAAACCAATTCTCTCATCTCATCTGCTACTCCTCTATGGTCTATAAGGGTAAAATTCTTTCTTCCAGTGCCTGAGATTCTGTTTCTTTTTCCCCAGCATCTCTACTCCTCAGCATCAGATCCTTTCTCCTTGTCAAGCACACTTTCATGGCAGCCATGTGTGCTTAGAGCTCATACAGCAGCTTGAACGGTAGTCTGCTTTGATTTCCTCACTCAACAGGAAGGGACATCTGGATCTACAGTGGAGGGAAAAAAAGCCGAGCAACCACTTTTTAGAACATGAAGGAAAGATGTGATTTTAACATTTAGCATTTCATCCCCAAACTAGCTATTTATGCCCCCAAGTACAATATTCACTGACTCTATCATTCCTGTGTTGCTGTGCACCCAAATCACAATGCATTTGGAGAGGCAGGTATTTATTTTCCATCCCCAAAATGAACAGTAGAAGTGCAGCTTGCTGGATGCCAGAAGGGAGTTGGGAGCATTTGAGCCCAAGATTCAGGAGCGTATCTCTCTCCGTGTAGTGGGTAGGATATAATTTGATCTGTATGGTCAATTCACTGTAACAGAGCATGGATTGCAATTTTTTCCACCTACAAAAGCAAGATTTAATACTGCTAGGTCCTGGTATGCCTGAGCATTTCAAAACACGTGTTAAAGGTCCATTAGAGTTAAGCAGATGCCCACCTAACAGTGTGGGTATTTTCCACAAAGCTCAAGGTCTTTCATTTGTGGAATAGTACAGGTATGCTGATGGCAAACTTTGATTATCCTTAATCCTCTTTTGTCTGCAGGAGAATAAATCAGAAGGAACGTGAAGCACACAGTAAAGGAATTTTTTTTTTTTTTTTTTAACTGAGTAACATTGTGCTGTATATTCCTTAGCCAGCAAAGTCAGGGATAAGCAGATTTTACTTTGGTTTGCATCTTCACCCAGAAAGCTGTGGATAAACTGCCAGATCTCACTGCCCCTGATGGGAAGAAGGAAAAATGTCTCTTCCTGGTATTAGATTTTCTAATATTGCTTGTCTAACAAAAGTTATTTTGTCCTGGCTTTGTGCCAGTGAAATGAAGCTTGTGTTCATTATGGTCTCTTTTCCTATGTCCCTTATTCTTCAGCAATGATATTAACAGATACAAAATACTGTGATTTGGATTTAAAAATAACCTTCTGTTTTCATCCACCTTTCATGCTTGAAGGGAAATTTGTAAATTGTCAAGTTGACTTAATTTTTCCTGTGGACTTGCACCTATTTGCTGTAATAAGAATTTCCCCCTTGGGTTTCACTCATCTCCAGTGTGTGGCAGGAAAAAGGGATTAGGATTGTATTTGTCTTCTTTCTGAAGCCAATACCCTTTCAGCAAGCCTGCTATTAGTTCTGGCTGCCAAAACAGCATCTTAATGCCTTACCTGAGAGTCAAGTATTTTATATTAAGTTAACTTTTGCCTCTGCTGACTTTCAGTATTCTATTTACTTTGGAATCCTCATTCCTCATGGAGCTTACTATTGTTTTATGTGCACTCAAACCTGTATTACGCTCTTTGGTTCGTCCCGCTAAGCTGGCAAAGAAATGGGGAAGGAGTCTTGGGGCTTCTTCTTTCTCCAGTAATGGCCCATTTCAATGAGTTTATCCTCTGATTTGGAGAGACTCTTAACCCTTTGGCACCAAGAGATGGGCTTTCTTGACACTAAGTGCTCTGCAAATGCATTTTTCTCAGAGCTGTGGACCACTGGTACCTGGAGGGATTTAGACAGCACTTAGCAGACCCATTTATTTGCAATACAAAATAATGTTTTGTTTACAGCATCCTCCTCACAGGGCATTAGTCATAAAGTACCTCATTCCAGCTGCAAATTCTCAGCCATCCAGGGGGGCATTTTTATCACTTTTTGTCATGGTACAAAAGATCTCTTATGTCTTGTGTAGGAAGAGGTGTGTTCCTGTGTGAAGTTCTATGTGCAGATTTTTCTGAGGTGCCTTGCAGTTTTGGGAGGTTTTTGTAAGTTCAAGTACACAGACAGCAACATCCAGTACATAAACTGCATAGGCACTGTTACCCAGCTCTGACCATCTCAGGCTGTCAATGAAATGTCTGTCACAGTAATTTAGAACTTGATCATCAAAAGGGAAAGAATTTCTATCTGCAAACTACAGACATCTATTGTTTTACATGAAAATATAAGCTCTAAGCTATTACCTACTTCAGCAATTACCTATTTTGCTGAAGGACGTAAGTCAAAGTTGAGCAGTCATGATTTCTTCCAGGGGAAGGCTGAGTTTTACATTCCTTCTGGCCAGTCAATTGGAATATTTATCTGATGTATAGCATCACTTCATCTACTGATCGAAAATGTATCAATACATTAGATAGATAGGTCCATGTATTTTAATATTTTCTGTCTATAATTTTGTCAATGGATTAAATAGAATTTTTGAAGTGGTCACAAGATGTATTATTTTCCATTTTTTGGAGGTGAATGAACTGACACAAGGAAAATTGATGTAATTTAACCTAAGGGGATACACTTTGAGTCGTATCAATGTAGGTATCATTTTATACTGTCTATGGCACAGAAACATCCATGTGTGAGAGTCGTGGATGTGTCTGGATGTGACACAACTGGACACAACGGACCCCTGAACTACTCACTGGGTGAACCAAACCCCTCCATCTTTCTTTTCTTTTAGGACAAGAATATAAATGAATTTGTTACTAGCTATAGGATTTTCCCAGTAAATCTACTTAAGTCCAATTTTTTTTTTTTTTTATTTTAATTTTCTTTCCAAAACAGATGCTTATTTGAGGTTTTTGTTGTGAAAATTTTGTTAAAAGTGTTAATTTCTGATTTTGTTTTCTCTGCTTTCATTATGGAAAAATGGGATAATAGGAGGTTGAAAATAGAAAGAAAGAGATATAAAGGAAGAATGGTGAAGGGAGGAAATGCCCCCTTCAAAAAGGGAAAATTTTCAGAAGGAACAAACCATTAGGGGGCAAAGGAGTTTTCATAGAATCACCAAATGGCTTGGGTTGGAATGAATGTTAAAGCTCATCTTGTTCCAACCACTGTCATGGGCAGGGACACCTTCCACTATCCCAGGTTGCTCCAAGCCCCTTCCAACCTGGCCTTGGACACTTCCAGGAATGGGGCAGCCACAGTTTCTCTGGGCAACCTGTGCCAGGAATATCTTTCAACCTAAACCTACTTTCTCTCACTCCCTAATTCTGAAAAGGAGTCAGTTTTGTTAAAAGTTTCCCTTTTTTTCTGAAGATTTTTGTTTTACTTTACTTTCTTTCACTGTTGATTTCAGCTATATTTCAAAGCCTTCCCCTTGTGCTACCTCCCGATGCAGTCCTGTTGCCCTGTTGAAGCTAGCTGGGCTTGGACAGGCACTGACTGGTCTTGCTCGTAGTGTCTTGTGTGCTGTGTTCAGGTGGAGCTGGTCCTTGCATAGCCTGGAGACTTGCAGGCAGCTCTTTGCTGCAGGAGGATCTAAATTGCAGTGTTCTGTACTGAGCAGTAACAAAAATAGTGATAATTTTTGCCCAAAACGGTAGTGTTTTTGAGAGATAGGCTGAGATGCCTAACTCTGGGGAACTTTTGTGCTGGGTTTAGCAGCTACTTCTTGTGGGTTTGGAAAGACGGATAGCCCCCAGTTTTGGGGCGTGCTGCTTCAGGCACCATCTTCACACAGGATCAATCCTTGTGTGTCAGCATTTCTGCAACCTGACAGTAATCAATGTACACTTTAATTGGATCAGATAGTCTCCCTTTTTTTTTTTTTTTTTTTTTTTTTCCCTCCCCCCTATTTATGAGTGACAATTTCTCTTTCTACAAGATCGAGTTTTACATTCACCTGCTCAGGAAGCACAATATCTGCTCCCCAGCATGTCATACAGCATCAGGACCATCTACTGTCTTGCATGAGGTTATTATGACAGGTTCCTGTGTTTTTGTGGCCTGGCTCCATGAAGCATGTCACATTTGATGAATGCCTGACAAACGTGAGTTGCTATTTGTAGACTTGATTTAGATGAGAAGGAAGTTTTGCTTGGAGAGCTGTTCCCCCTGGATGTGATCTGATTCCAAGCCTTTCAGTTCAGGACAGTCAGTCTGCAGCCCTGACTGAATGATGGGTCGATATCCAATAACTCATGATCAAAAGCTGAAGTCTTCTTAATCAGCAGAGCTTGGGTTTCCTTCAGGGGATGAGAACACTGTGCAACCACTGACAGAGATGCTATTTCCAATTTCTTTAATCTGAGGACATTACAGGCAAAGTTAACTTGGCATGAAACATTTCTTACATTAATTACCACAGCAAGATAAAAAATAATAGAATATACATTTTGGTGCTCAGTCAGTTAAGACCAAACCTGATTCATTTTAGGTCAAAACTCTGCAATTAGGGTTGGTTTTCTTTAGGATGTGTGACTTCCACTTAATTGAGCTATACTATCTGCAAGTTAACTTTTTTCCTCCAACTATGAGCAAGAATCTTAATAATGACAAATGGATCTAATCCATCGCCTTTCATCATGGTATCGAGGTACAGAGCATGAAAATTTATGACAGTCAAAAGATTTTGCCATAAAAAACCCTGCTGTCTCCTGCCTAGTTGAGCCAGCGTTGGAGATTTCTCTGTCTTCCCTGTTGGTATGAGTCAGGTGTCAGACTTGGCTTCAGCTTTTCTTTGGGGACAGCATCTGTCAAAAGTGCATGACACACAGAGTGTCTTCACATTTGGCCAAGATCTTCCTGAGCAGTTCAGACCTTATGAATATTAAATTGCAAGTTTGCCTTCTCTTTTCATGGTTTATTTATTTTACAGAAGGCATCTTCTCTTGTTTAATGATCAAATGATTTTTCAGGCATATCATTTGCAGTATTCAGCATTATTTATAGAAATTTGTCATTTCTCTAATACTGCTTTGTTAAGTTTGTCGTGGAGAATTAGCCCATGTGTCTGCCAGTTGAGGAGATGAGAAAAGGATTTGGCAGAACTTTTGTCCTTCTGAGTCCTGAGCCCTAAAAGGAGAGACAACACCATTTAGACATTACGCGTGGCGACAGAGTGACAAGGCAAAAAGCCTTGAGGGTCTGAAAGTGAAAGACAGGCAGCACTGGCCAGAGCTAAACATGATGTGGGGAAATATTTAATGACCAGTGTTTCTGCTAAGTCTGAGAGAAGTGCCGGATCTCATCCTTAGTTAGCCAAACATTGAACTTACCTTGTTGGCCAAAGCCATTGCCTCTTTTTAACAGATGGAAAGGGACTCTGCTAATAGTCAAATTTTTGATCGCCAAGTTTCCAGGATACGTTTGGGATAAAGGCAGTTCTCCCATGAGAAGAAGTGCTCATTTTGGTTGTATCTGTAAACAGACCATGGTCTGACACTGTTGAACAGCTCATGCCAAAAGCCATCTAGCTTTGCACCTTGTCCTTTACATTTCTTCCTGTTTTCAACTGTTACTCATTTTTACAGCACCTCAGGTGTGTAAGGTTTTCTGAGCTATCATAAAAGCCAAGCGGTCCCAGTCCATTAGTGACGCGTAAAAGCTGTTTGCAGTTTTATGTCTGCTAGTTTAATCGACTTTTCTGCAGACTACCACATGGTGTTCCTTCCATTATACCACACTGAGGTATAGCAAGAGAGCATTCAGCATCAATAGGATCAAAGCACAATGAGCAAGAACCATTTGAAAACTGAAGAGCTGCTGTATGAAAAGCATTTCCCTTTTAAGCTGGTTTTAAGGGGCTTAAGACCCTTTCCTGCCTCTGGTTGTTAAGGTGGGTCCAAGTGGGACAGTCTCTCACAAAAATCAGAAAAACTCCCATAGAACAACATGTATCATATTAGAAAGAAACCTATGGCTTGCTTGATAGAAAAAAAAAAAAAAAAAAAAAAAAAAAGAAAAAAAAAAGGTACCGCGTTGCTATAAAACATGTGTTATATCTAATGCCCACTGTAGAAAATTGGGCCACTGATGTCACTGTCTTGAATCAGAGCACCTCTCTGTCTGAGAAGAGAGGAGACACCAAGAAGCTTTTAAGTGGAGAGAGGAGGATGGCACAGCTTAATGACTGCAGCACAAGACTGTAGGTCCTGCAGTTGTCTTTTGCTTAGAGAAAGATGAAGTAAATTGTTTCAATAATAAGCGTTAATTTCTCAAACTTAGAGACCCTGATGTGTCTGAGAAGTCCCAGAGTTCATATATGGGTTCCTAGTGTTATATGGTCCCTTTATAGTTAGAGGGATCTAAATCTGTCTGCTGAATAAGAGAAAAACCACCCTATTCCATAAAGAAGTTTAGGAAATATTTAACAATACCAAGAAGACAGTCTTCAAATCATTTTAGATACTCCTCTGCAAACATCAGCTCAATTCTTAGCAGCAGCTGAAATGGTTAATAGCATGTTAGCAATGAATAGGAAAGGAAATGGTCACTGAATGGAAAAATCCTGTGCTTTCAGGATAATAGATCTCCCTGATATGGGCAGGAGGGGAAATTGTAGGCTACAAGTCTAAAATGCTTCATGTTGTTATGCTGTTTTGCTTAATGCACTTAGTGGAGAGTACACTCCACCATTCTAGTTCAGCAGCACGGTCTTGAGAGTGAAGATTTGCCTGATCAAACTCAATTCACTGACAGCCTTGGACATAAAGACTGCCCACCAATATCAGCAAAGTTATAAAAAAAAAAAAAAGACAAAAAACAAGAGAGGAATCACTTGGGTCAAGCCTTGCATAACTGAATTAGGAGAATAGGAGTCAGCTGCGGGAAATGTAAGATGAATATTTTGCATTTCAGCACAGCTAAAACAGCAGAGTAGGCGTTCAGAAGAGAAATATCAAGAAATATGCCTTGATATAGAGATGATGAAGATTTTTCCTATCGTGTAGGTAGATGGTAGGAACTCTGAGTCTGGTTCTCAATCTGTTATGACAGTTTGCATCACTGTTGCTCCATTTACTCCAGATTTATGCTTCAGTTAGCCTAGACAAGCATGAGGATTCCCAAAGTCCTATCTGTGTTTCTAAATGTTCTCGGTATTTCAGCATTCACCCATGTGTGTCTGGTGCATATCCTGTGGTTCTGTAGGCTGAGATGCTTTAGTGTTATTTCCCATTCAGTTGTTTCATTATTTATCTGTCCCTGGAGGAGGATTTGTGGAAATGGCATTGGAGAACTGTCAGCCCTTATATGTTCTTGTTTGCACCCTCTTGGCAAATTGAGTTCCAGATCAAGCAAAACACATGCTCAAACTTGAATTCACATTCCAGGTAGGCATATTTACAAAGAGCAAAGACTACACACTTCTAAGTTTTATATGCACTTGGAGGGTGGAAAGGAGAGAAGGATTTTTGTTTAAGAGCACAGTACAAAACTGTGATTTAGCTTTCCCCAGAAAATCATCAGATGCAATGTATTTCCTGTGAACATCACTGTGGAAAGGGTAAAGGAAATGGGTTTTCCTTCTCATTATTTGTTTTGTTCTACATGTCATTCTGACTTCTGAGGGTCAAGGTGAAATCTCAAGAATTTTAAAACTATATAATTAGTCTGGAAAACAGGTAGTAGAGTCTCATGTGGTGATAGGTACTGAAATAGGAAGGCTAAATTAACAAGTCCTTTACACCTTGTGGGAAGAGCACTCAGTAGAAGATAAGAGCTTTGTGATCCATGTTTCATTCTCCCCTTGACCTCTCCTATAAATTTGGCCAGGTGCCTCTGTGGGCATTTCCTTACTCATCTTTTGTCTCACTTGCCTGTTCAGCGCCTCAGGGATGCTCTGACTCATGGCATGTTCAGCTCTTACCACAATGGCTGTGCTGGAGTTTGGGGAACTGATGTCTCACATCCCTCAACCCCAAACTCCCTAAATATCCTCGCCACATCTCTCAAACTAAAAACTGGTGAAAAAAATAAAGTAAAACATTTTGCGTAAGGTGCAATTTTGGCATTTTTCATGAAATATACTTGGTAACAAGGGTGAGCAAAGACTGACCTTCATAATGGTTATGAAGCAAAGCAAAAATTGGAATTTTTCTCCTGAGTACTGTCTGAAAATAAATATTTCTTAACTGTTCAGGTATCTAAGAAATGTCTTATCAGTTTATGTATTTCTGTGTGAATATGTAACGTCTGTAATCTCCTAAGAATCTAGATGTAGTATTAAAAAGAGAAAAGGCAGCAAAGTTGGAAGATAAGCAAAACAGCAATATGGCAAGGCCTCCCGATGCTAGTGACTGTGTCAGAATGGAGCTGAGTGATTTTGAAAAGGAGACAATGAGACTCTGGAGACAGCCATGGAGACATTTCAAAGACTTTATCTAGAAAATAAGCTAACTCTTGGTGGAAAATGCGCCTTCCACATGTGGAGGTGATGCCTGGTGATTTGGGGGCAGAAGATACAGATTCTTTGGATTCTGCTTCCATGCTGATGACCCCAAGTAAGCAGTTGAGCCTCTCTAGGCCTGTTTGTCCAGGAATCTTTTCAAAAACTACTGTTAATAAAGCAAAAGCAGGAGTCAAAATGTCACACAGATTATAAACACACAGAGAAAAGACTGAGACAGCCAGCTCTGGCGTCTCAGTATCTGAAAAAATGGACACCCGACAGCAAAAATGTAAACCAGGGTGGGATTCAGCTCTACATTCAGACTGCAGTACCCGCTTTTGGGGGGATTGAATGGTGCTCCATATGCTGCTAACTGAATTGCTGCTGAATATAACAAAAGCCCAGGCTGCCAAGCTCAGCTCTCAGCTTTTCCAGATAGACAAGAGTGAAAGCCTGAATCTTTCCCAGGTCACAGTCACTCTTCAGCGACTAGAGGGAGGTTAGCTCTGATCTGTGATCCAGAACTCAGCTAAATGGTGACTGCCAAGAGCTATCCAGGAGGAAAAGAGATGCAGCATCCTGCCAGCCCTGGCTTTGCTGCTCAGCCCTCCTCACTCGGGATGCCCCCTTTGGCAGGGAGTTGAGGGCAACTCCCCACTTCCAATTTGTGGCAAGCTCTCCTAAGAGAAAATCATGCTCCTTTCCAGGTCATGGGAGATCCCAAACTCCATCAGTTAATCCCTGGCTTGAGAGAAGGTGGTGATGTGCACTTTTCATTTCTGTAGTACAACTTTTCCTCCCAATGAATTAACTTAATGTCAATAGTAACAACAGTCAGTTGGCTGGTGTTAGGAGCCTGATCTATCCAGCATTGTTGTCAGCATGTTATATATCATGTAATCTGTCTTGGCTCAGAACAATCAATATATTGCTCCTGAATTTGTTTAAAACTGGTGGAGTTGAACCAGTCATAGCAAGAGCGGAAAACATTTGTAAGACTCACCCTTAAGGTGCACAAATGTTAGGATACCCTCCCCACTCTTCCTCTTCATGGAAAGCACTGAAGTTAATGGCTAGATTCCTGTCTCACAGGTGTCTAATGAGGCTAATGGATCCTTTATGACAGTTTGAGATCCTTGAACAGAAGACGTTACTGCAGACCTAGGCATTGCATTATTATTCTTCTTTATCCTTTTTGAAAGGGGAACATACCCTTCAGAGTGTTCTGTTTTGCAACTGCATTGTTATGGTTGTTGGTGTATAAAATTGGTGCTCGGTGTGTATAATTTATAGCCTCTAAAAATGATAAATAGCTTGAGAAAGAGGAGGGATCTCTGTGTTCAAGTACTAGAAGTTTCAAGATGAAAGGATATTTTTGGGAAATGGTTTATAACTTCCTACAAACTATAATTTTACCTGCTTCTGGGCAGTGATGTTTCTACTTGCACTGATGGAATTTTTGGAGGTATCCTAGCTCTGATCATGCTGGTGGACTCTGTTCAGGCCTGCTGCAGTCAGTAGGAATTGAGGATCTTGAGCATCGTCCAGAAAAAAGTCTTAAAACCTCTATGGGTTCAGATGCCATAGGCATTAGTGGTATCACCAAGATCTTTTTTATAGGGTGAACTAGCAATTAATATATTTAGCCTGAAAAAGGTGAAAAATTTGTACATGTTATAGGAATATGGCCATGGAACTTGCCTCCTATTAGAGGCAAGTGGACTCAAGAAGGTTTGAAGCAGTGTTCAGTACATTTATATTTGTGACTAAATTATAAACTTTCCTGAGAAAAACCTCAGGAAACTGGACTTGATTCTTTTAAGGCTAGATTTCTGATCTGATTCATCTACCTTGATTACTGACCCTTTCATTTACGTGTAATAGGCTGACTGTGTTATGCTGTATTCATCAAAGACTAGAACTGCCCAAGTAATTATTAAAAAAATGAATATACTTGGTGATTGGTTGAAGAACAGTGTCAAAAATATATATTAAGTCATTAATTCAATTAGCTTTACTAGGTATTCTAGGAGGTATTCCAGATTAAAGAGGAAGGAAGGTAAGGCAGGGCAAGGCAAAACATAGCAAAGATTTAACTAGAAACTATCATCAGTAACAAGTAAACATGCCATGGGTTTTGTTTCTTTTATTTTGGAAATGCCTTCAAATTCCTATGCACTTTCACTGCTATTACTGTAACTAAAACATTATCTTAAGATTTGAGATTTCATTGATATTGATCTCATAAAATGCTGAGCATGTCTGTGACGTTAATGGAAGCTGAGACTATTCAGCAGCTCAAAAGTTCAGGCCCAAAATGGTTGCATTTGGTTATATAAAATGCATCAACCTCCTAACCTCATTTTACAAAAGTTTCGCATTGTTACAGAATCAGCTTAAATGATTCCATCCTAATGGAGCTCTTGAGTAGCGGTTACCAGAAGCTGTTTCACAGGTCAGCAAAACACTGTTACGTTGATGGCTCCTGCTGACAGAGACTAGCAAGAAACAAGTCTTCATAGAAAGATGAAATTCATATTTCATTGCAAGAAGTAGAAGTGTTGCTTTGTATTTCAACTTGCTCAGACATCTACTTCAACATTTAACCTCATGGTAACTCTGTTTTTTCCCCTATAAAAACATGAAGTATTCACACAAAAAGAACTTGTTTTTGTCATGAAAATGGGATGAATATATGAATCCAACAGAAATCCAGTTTAGAAAACTTCTAAACTTCCTAGCATCATTCTTTGCAGAACTCAGACATGCCGATCGTAAGAAAAAACGTATAAGGGCAGCTTCATCTGCTTACCAGCTGCAATTGGTATAAACAGATTTCTGAATCATCCTGTTAGACCTTCTACATCAAAATTCTGTATAAAATGAACTGCTGATGTCAAAACCTGTTTGTATTTTTTTTTTTTTTTGTGAAAAGTTACGCTTGATGTAAACTAAGACTTTTGCAGGATCCTGACAGGTTTATATGGCCAGGAAATTAAGGGAGGAAAATGAGCAGCTGTCCCTGTGAAGTCTGTGGGTAGAAAGGGATTGCAGGATGTCCCTCCGCCAGGAGACACGCAAGTGCTGATGGAGATGGGGGCAAGTTTCTCCATGAGACTTTACAGGTCCACAACTACTTTCCATCTCACAGACA
Organism: Melanocharis versteri; assembly: GCA_013397845.1. Taxonomy (NCBI): domain Eukaryota; kingdom Metazoa; phylum Chordata; class Aves; order Passeriformes; family Melanocharitidae; genus Melanocharis; species Melanocharis versteri. The sequence goes on along the minus strand of VZTG01005544.1, from coordinate 1,846,422 downwards.
CCTCAGGGCATAAATATCTTCCAGGACTCTTCCAAAATGACAAAATTTATTCAAAGACTGTGGAAACTAATCTGTTACCTCAGTCTTTGACAGTGTCCAAAGGAGTCTGGGCTCCATTTACAGTGGCATAGAGAAATTCAGTCTTGCAGGCAGTGATTTAAATACACCAAACTCATACAATGCCAAATGAAAGCAAAGGTGGGTAATGGATCATCAAGATTTACTCAACTGGTCAGGAGCAAAACCCAGCCTGCAGATTGCAGAGCAATGTTATGGACTTCAGACAGAGGTTCCCCGAGGAAAAAAGATCCTGTAGTCAGCTCCTCAGAAGCGTTTAGGTGCCAAATGTCATTTGAAGCCCACAGAAGTCAATAGTCAATGAGATGCCTGGCCCAGAGGCAGATGACTGCATGTCGTAGAAGGTTTAGCTCTCCAAGTTAATTCCGGTCTCTTTCCCCTGGGTGTTTTGAATCATCTGAGACAATCTTGGGTGTTTAAGAGATCCACATCACCATGTCAGAAATGGTCTACGATTTATGGGCACCTGCAGGTTTTTTTGGAATGACAGTGAGGAGCCATGGGCATGTCCTGGAGCATTTGAATGAACTCAAGTTTCTATATGAGCAACTGAGCAGTTAAAACAAGAGAGCGCCTGCTGTACTCCCTGCTCTACCATTAATAAAGTATAATGAGTGTGTTCTCTTGCTTTAGCAAGGGCTATATTTTAAATATCACTCTCCATCACTCTCCTTTTGTTTGTTTGTTTGTTTTTGTGGTTTTTGGTTGGTTGGTTTGGTTTCATTTCATTTTGTTTTTTAAAACCTCCCAGGGATCTAAAAGTTAAAGTGGAGCTTTATTATTCACTAGCCTGGTTCAATATTTGCTTGCAAACACAGGATATGACTCTTTTCTTTCTGGCCACAGGCTTATTCCTGCCAGTGTACAAGCTCCAGCTTAGCTGTTCCTATTATTGTCTATGTGTATATATGTATATATATAAAAGGCAAAAAAAGGTAGTCTCCTGTTTCTGGGTCTGTTTACAGTCATCACTGGGTCTCTTCTCCCTTTGTAGGAAACATTAAACAACCGTAACCTATTTGTTCTTAAATTTTTGGTGACCATGAGCAGAGTAATAAAAGGGAACTTTCATAAAATTATGGTATTCAGGAACCTGCAAGGAGAGGGAATTAACACTCTTATGCCACTGACCCATTTGTATTAAAGGTTGCATATACCAAACAACAAAAAGTCAACAAAATCTCAGGAAACAAAAAGGGGTAAAAAACCAATTTGTTCCTCATTAAGGTGCTGGAAAAGTCCAAGATAAACCTGTTTAAAATTGATCTGATAAGCTGGGGAGCTCTGATTCACTGATGTGTTTTTCCCTGCTAATGGTCCTTTACTAATATTTATCCATTGCTTTGAGTAACTATTAATCTCCTAAGTTGAGAAACTCTACAAATGCAATTTCTACAGCATTTAACCTTTCATGTTTGCAGCCTCCAGATTTTGGGTTGACTTGGATACCAAGCACTACATTTTACTTTGTTTCTATGAGCTTTAAATTGCTAAAATATTGGCACAAAGGCTATTTAAAACTAGATTTTCTTTCTTTTTTTTTTTTTTTTTTCCTAAATCCTGCACATAAATATGATATTTTTCCTGGAGTATAATGAAGTTGAATTCACTTTTGTTTTTCCACTTGCACGCTTCTGCCTGTTACTGAAGCTCCTTCAAATTGCCATGGGCTTGCAAGTGTAATTTTTTCTTCTGTAATTTGACATCAGAAATGACCAGAGAGGAAACAGCTCAGCAGCATGAATGTCTTTCTAATGATCTCTCAGAGAAAAAAGAAAGGAAAAAAAAAAAAAAAAAAAAGAAGAAGTATCATACTCCTAGCCTAATAATTCTAATATCTGGCAATAAATCTTAATTTTTGAAAAATGAAAAATTTCCATAAACTTCCTCGTATGTGAAGCCGCTCAAGTTTATCTTTTCACAGCAGAGCTTTTGATCCTTCTCTTTTTC